>CM038225.1:48998032-49413032 GCA_021442155.1 Cymbidium sinense | reverse complement strand
CTTCTATATATGAGTAGAACTTCAACTAAAATTTTAAATCTCTCGACAACTTTATTTTTTGACAATCAAAACTATTTTTATCTATTGCATTATTTTGTCGCATTATAAACGATATACATGTTTGAATCTTTGCAAAATTAGACTTGACAATAGAAGCCGATATGATATCAATGAAGTTCTAGTTGAAGAAAACATGATTTTTTATGGAGGTTCAATAATTAGATTCTAATGCTTGTTGTCTTTGAAATATTTATTGATTACTTTGATATTGCAGATAATCACCTACTAGAATCAACCTCTATAAGAAAAATAAAGGACTCATTGCAAGCCTTTTACTCGCCACAAGCATTCGTGACTATGTTATTCTAGCGATCTCTAGGTGTGTTGAGCGATTTCTAAGCCATAGTCAAATCGGCTCAAATGTAATTCCTCGAGCTCGAGTCGAATAAAAGTTTCGAAAGCCAAGTCGATCGACCGAAGCTGAGCTCGATCCTATGAAATGAGGCTCGAAATCCAATAGCCGATTAAATCCAAGAAGCTGAATGCAACGAGCACAATGCAAACTAATTAATTACGGCGATGTTTTGCTCAATTATGAGCCCACCCGTTCGCTGACCGCTCATAGCCGCGAAGCGAGCCATCGTTCGCTAAGTCGGCAAAATTTTGCCACATTTCTTCGAAAATTGGCTACTTGAGTAATCTACCTGAGCCTGTCGAGTAACTTTCGAAGCGATCTTCGGGCTAATTTCTCAACCCTAGCAATCTCTATGTCGAAATGGTGATAAGAAGAACGCTTATGACAAATAGAAGACTTGTGGGGAACTTTCTATTTTTATTGCGAATATTACTTTTATGAAGTAGTTATTTTTAATATTAGAATGATCAAAGTGAATCAGAAAGGTACAAATATTAGAATATGATGGTTGAAGTTCTATGATAGTCATGCTTTCATTTGTTAGAATTTTTATGTTATCATGTTGGTTTCTATCATTAGGTATTTCTCTATAATTATTTAAACAAATATGATGTTTATAATTTGGAACAATAAAACAACAAAAAAAGTTGTAATACTTGCTAAAAAGTGAAGTTGTTGAGAGGCTTAAAATTTTAATTGAAGTCTTATATGTAAAATGAAGTCATGTTTTGAGCAACCAAGTGACAAAAAATAGTAATATGCAAGCATAAAAATATTGCCTCAAGTCAAAATGAAAAAATATTTTAAGAAAAGATCATTCAATCCAATTGTATATCTCTCTATTTAAAATTTTTGAGACCATTATTAAAGTATGATTGTTGTTGCTTCTCATAGAAAAAGGGAGAAAGGGATTCAAGAATTTTATTTCAAAAAAAAAAATCTAAGAATGTTAGTACAAAATATGAATGTGAAAGAAAAACCCATTAGAAATATAAGTACCTATTCTTGACATGATATATGAGTTCAAGATAAATATATAGTAAAATTTTAAGAATAATAACCAAGAAAGCATGGTCGGATATAATTGGAAGTTGAATGACAAATGTAAACATTTAAAAAAAATGTATCATGCAAATTATGATTTGTAGAGCATTCTTAATTGATAATAAGATGATTTGTTAAGGGATTGCTTGAGATAAAATTTATTTTGTATTTTTATTTTTATTTTTATGGTATAAACTATTTATAAATTGATTCCACCATCACATATGACCATTCCATTTTTACAGTCATTGAGTTGATGAGGCTTTCAAAAAATAAAAAATAAAAAAGAGTTGATGCAATACCAAATACAAATATTAATTAAGTCTAATTTTAAATTTTTAGTTGTAGAAAAAAAGATATAATCTTTTAAAATACATGATTAAACAAGAAAGTCATACTTTAAGAGTGCTTTAATAAAAAAATAAACTGATAAATTAATAATACTTACCAAATAAAGTGACATGTCAATCATGAAAAAACTAATATTGTTATCATATAAATAATAAAAAAAGTTTAAAACTAGTGAATGACTACAAAGAAGTAGAAAAAAATTAATAGATTAAGAAAATAGTGAAACAGATAACTCAAATAATTAAATCTCTTAATTTTAGAAGAAGTTTGTATTAGTAAACTATAATAAGAGATTTCACTTATCATCTCCATCATCTATATGAATTAGGGGGTTGTAATAGCCAATAATATTTACTAGATGTCACAAGTACTTTTGAGGATGATTTTTTGTCATCTCACCATGTGAAGTTTGTAGCATATAAGAATATGAAATCTTTTGCCAATTAAGATTTCTTTCTCATAAATTTTATCTTCTCTTGAAGCAACAAAATTTTGATTTTTCTATTGATCATCATGTTGGGATAGCAAAGTGAAGAATGCATATGAGTTTTTTTATTTCTCTTATGAAGATTAATTCTAGTAGGCAGTTGTCTTCACTATCAAAATGATCAATATGGATTTCAATAACAAAAACATGAGAATCTATAGGTTAAATCTTCTTAACTACCATGTTTTCTTCAATTGGAACTTCATTAATGTCATATCAGCTTCTATCTTCAAGTCTTTCTCTGCAAAGATTTAAACATATATAATGTTGATAATGTGACAAAAGAAATACTAATAGAAAAAAGTAATTTTGATGTCCAAAAAAGGATTTTGTTAAGAGATTAAAAATTTTAGTTAAATCTTATCCACATATAGTTGTCATATTTTGACTTATAAATTGATATATAAGGAAATATATAAGAGTAAAATGATAGCTTCAACCTTTAGGAAATATAAATAAATATCTTAAGAAAAAAAATATTTGATACATCATCAAATATTATTGCTTCTAACTGTTGATGCTATTGTTGAAGTTAATTTGTTACAACTTCTTGTCTCAAAGATCTTCACCTAATCAATGGCCGAAGATAAAAACTAAAATGCTAGTTAAAAGTACATTTTGTAATGATGCTTGCTAATTTAATTTGCCAAATATTTCGAAAAAGGTCTCGAAATCAAGTGGATGGGTTATATTAATGTTTTGATACTCAACCTTCATAAAAATTCTATTATGTGATGTAAGAAAGAGTGATAATAAAGAATTTTATTTTAACAGAGATTTTATGAATAGAGAAGATATCTTATCCAATAACAAACAAGTAATGCAAACTATTATTAAGCAAGCAATGTTTATAAGAAATAAAAAAAGCAACATTTTATGACACAATATGTAAGTCCAAGATAAATAATTGAGGTACAATCACATGAAAAGTACCATTAAACCATGGAAGGAATATAATTAGCAAAAGTATATCATATAAGATAAAATAATAATAATAATAATAAATGAAAATTTTCTTATTGAAAAATAGTTAGCAATTGTATGGTATAGGTAAGTTTAACCATCAAATTCTCATGTTTTTTGTCATTGAAATTCCTATTGATCATTTTGATAGCAAAGATTGTCTTTGCCTACTAGAATTAATCTCCATAAGAGGAATAATAAGGACATTAGCATTCTTCACTTTGCTATCCCAACATGATGATCAACAAGAAAACCAAACTTTTGATGCTTCTTTGGAAGAAAGAAACTTTGCTTATATGTTTTTTCCTACAACTAAAAACTACAAATTAGATTCAATTACATTTTGCATTTGATACTGCAATCTGCATCAACTCTTTTTGTTTTATTATTTATTATTATTATTATTATTATTATTATTATTTTGGAAAGCCTCTTAAACAAGGGGCTATTTGGGATCACTTTCTATTTTTTGTTTTTTTACTTTTGTTTTCAGTTTTTTTGTTTTTATTTATATTTGTTTTATGTGAAAACAAGAACATATTTCATATTTTTATGAATTTTTCATTTTAAAAAATAAATAATAAAAAACATGTTTAGTTGTTATTTTTTAAAATTTTTAATGAAAAAAATAAAATAATAATTTTAATTATTACTCTAAGGAGCCACTTGGGTTCACTTTGTATTTTTTTTATTTTCAAAATTTTAAAATAAAATAAAAATATGTTTGATATTTTCTTCTTTAAACATAAAATAAAAAAAATGTTTGGGGACACAAATGACGATGATGGATGTTAACCTACATATATGTTCTATTACTCGAATCAAATCAAATGCAATGAAATCAATGATCAATGAAAGTGATGTGCACATATTAGATTTGAATTATCGTCGAAACAAACGAAATAGTACTCGTTCATAAAAAGAATCACTTAAGAAAAATTCAAAATGTAAAAAATCTATCAAACAAGAATGTTTATAGTTGATTCAAGTGCACATAATAAAATTGACAAATTATAAATGCGACATACGCAATTTGAGCAATATTATTTTGATTATCGCCGATACTATTTTAAAAAATATCTATTTACAAGATAAACTATACCGATGGATTTGAAATATTGAAAATACAATGCATAAACATAAAATATAAAATACCTACATGCATATTTAAATTCTATGAGAAAGATAAAATTTATGAAAAGATATAAATATATTTTACATAATAATTATTGATGAAATAAGCTAAATTATTATTATTATTGAATAATCAAGTTAAATTTAATTAGAATCAATCAAAAATTAATATATAAATTCAATTTTATATTATATATATAAATCTATTATTATCCTACATTCAAGATAAATCTTGTTAGACTAAATTAATTAAAATTAATAATATTATATGATATAATTTTAAAAAATAAAAAAATTAAATACAAATCCTTCAAAATCTGAAAAGTATGAGCGGATGTTTTAAAAATAAAGAAAAATAGGTTTTACTTGTTTTTACTATTTTTGAAAACAAAATTGTTTAAAAACAGAAAAACAAACATTTTTTTTTCTATTTCTTAAAAATAAAAACAAAAAAACAGAAAACAAAAATTGATTCCAAACTGGGCCTAAGAAAATGTATTTTGAATATAATACAAAATAACTAAAACCAAAAAATTATGAAAATAAAATTGTCATATGTGATGGTGGAATCAGTTTATAAACTTGATATGGAGATGACCAGAATTATCTCTTTTTGTCATGCTAACAATCTATTTTTTACACCAACAACAACAAATTGTTGAATAGGACTTTTTTTCTCACCCATGTTAGCAACTTTAAGAGTAACGGTTTACTTTTTTTATATATTATTTATTGAAAAATTGAGAATTTTGAGCCATGAAAGTGAGAATGGATCTCAAAATCATAACAATTATTTTTAAAATTTTTATCAGCTAAACTAATTGCCATTCATCATTTCTACAAAAAAAAATTTACTTTTTTTATAAGTTGAAATAATTCTTTAATAATTATCATATGTTTCATACTCATACAACAACAATTGTTGAATTATAATTAATCTTATACTCATAATTGTTGAATTATAATTAATCATCACAACTCTTCATGGAGGATTGCAAAAAGAAACTTTAATCATATGGAGCTCATTAACAATAAAACGCTCATAATTTAAGAGGTTTTTTAGGACATCTGCAGTTGGCTGAACATTTCCTTAGTATTATGTTATCATTAAGGATTATTTAATTTATTGCAAGGCTTCATTAATCAATATTTCATTCATGTTCTTCACCTGCAATCAGAACTCAGATCTCACACTCCTATAACTCACCTTCTGCGAACATTCCCTCAAACCTCAAATAATAGTCTTCCAAATAATTTGGAAATAAATGAGCCTCTCACATCTCAAACCAATTGTTTGTACTAAACATAAGGTCATATCAGTACTTCCAAAATGGGATAAACCTGCAACAAAGGTAAGAATGCAGCATCTTACAGCCCATTCAAAGCAATAAACCTGCATGAAGAAAAGTAATGAATAAAAAAGTTTCCAATGTGCAAAATGAGAATTCAATCCTCTCTATATATAAGCGTTTTCATGACCATAAGCAACCACCATGCCATAGCAGTTAATCCCTCAAGAATTACATCTGCAACTTCTTGGTACATTTGCTTCCTTTTTCTCGAGGTCTGCACCACCATTTACTTGAAATATTTTTTCTTGTTTATGAGGAGAAATGCAACTTTTCATTATATTTTATAACTGGTTGCTTGTTGTTTGTCTCAGATGGTATTTCTACTCAGATAAATTTAGTGAGCTTATATATTGTATAACAATCTGGAAGAGATAATGCTAAAATGAAAAAAAAAAAGAAAACAAAGCTGTGTTAATATCAATTGCATTTTGATTTCCTGAACTTCCTCTATCAATATTGGTCTATGGGATGATAAGCAATTTATTTAAAACTTTAAATTTGGTCATCTTTATGTTTGACAGATTGCTGAAGGTTTATAATGAAGAACATTGGTTTGGCTGTATCTCTTCTTTTCCTGCTCATATCATTAACATATGTGGATTCGAGGTATTGGTTTGACACCAAGCAGAATAACAAAGGTAAGAATCTGAAAATAAACAAATTCTTTATGTTCGATTCAATCTATGTTTTTAGCACTAAAAGCTTCAGGAAAATCAGAGAAATTCTCAGCACATTTAAGTTTGTTTGAGAAGATTTGGAACCCTTTCTGCAATATTCTGCCTGCTGAACTGAAGGCAAATGTAAGGAATTTCAGACCAGATATCAAACTTTATGAATTGCTTTATCTATTTATTGAAGAAATTTATTAATTCAGTGCTTGGAGACATCTGAAGCATATGCGCATAGAACAACATTGGCCCTGAAAGGACTGCTTGATGAAGAAATCCTATGCAACCGCACCGGTCTGTGCTTAATGAAATCAGTAAGGAAGATAACAGTGGAGATTTATATGATGCATTAGTTAGTTAACTAAATTTTTTCTAAGCTAGCTCATAAATTACATAAAAATTTGATGAATGCTGAAAGCTTCATCTACTTTGTTCAAATAGTTCATTAATTTCTCACGTGAGAAAAAACATGCATGTCTGGGTTTTCTTCTAAAATGTAGCTGAACATCAAGACACGCTGAATTATACAAGTTCATTTTAAGATGAATGAATGCATAACATCGATAAAAATATACAGCCTTTGATCAAATTTTCTGCACCATGCAGTTCCAAATTTTTGCAGCCAAGAACAGATTATAATATGGTCAATCAAACTTAGTTGGCTCAACTTATGAAACTATGGATTGCACTGCTGATTGCATGCTGCAGTTCCTGATACAGTTTTATCAATTTTATGTTTGGAATTAGGCAAAGTAAATTATATATAGTGAACAAAATAAAATAAAATAAAATATACAGAAATATTTTTTGTACAGGTTTTAATTACTTTATATTGCTGAGAAGGTTTCACGAAGGAGAATATTTTATTACAAAAACGTATAGCTTCTCTTTAGTTGTGCTTTCTCTCACTTCTTCAATAAGAACTCCCAATAACAACGTTAGTGTTAACCATACCTCAAAACAATAAGTTGAACATTACTGGTGATCTTAGCTTGTGTTGCTGAACAGGTGACAGATGAACGAACCTGCGCAACTTGCCGCCGATCTGTCAGGGAACTTTTCTATCAGCTCAAGCAATCCAAAATTAGGGTAAAAGTGTATCGCTGATTTAAATTTAACGTTTTTTCCTTTTTTGCTTACCTTCAAGTTTTACATTTTATTTTACTTTTCACTATGTAAGATGCGGATAATGGATGCTCTTCTTGAATATTGTGAAGAAATAGAAGATGAAGAAGAACATGTGAGTAACAAATGCTTAAGTTATTATTATTATTATTATATTGCTGAAAATCAGTTCAACCTCTTAGTGTTGATCATATTATTCTAATGATTATTATATTATTTTTTTAAAATTTTGTTTGCCTCTTCTTCTTACAGTGCAAAGAAACTGTGTACAAGTATGCTCCTTTGGTGCTCACCCAACTGGAGAAACTGAAAACGAGTGATATCTGCCGTATTATTGGCTTCTGTGATGAGGGGATATCCGTTTGAAGCAGAAAGAGAGAGAGAGAGAGAGAGAGAGAGAGAGAGAGAGAGAGAGCTCGATTGAGTATAGAGAATGATAACATTTTCTTTTATTGAGTGTGTTCGATCTAAATAATGAAAAGAATGTTTCAACTATTGAAATACCTTAAATAATATTTGCTGATATATTTTTGTAGTTCTATGTTATCAAGAACTCGTAATGCAGATGCCTTTCAATATTGTAAGAATGAAGATACTATTTCTGCTATAATGGTTACAATGATACTTAGGGCTGCTTCATTTTGATTTTTGTTTTTTAATCTTTTTATTTACTTATTTATATTTTAATTTGAAATAAAATAATTATTTTAAAAATATGTTTGTGATGATGGGCAACGATAATGACGATAATAGGCGGTGACAATAATCATTATCTTTAAGATAACTCTATTGATAAATGATCTACATTATGTAAATTATATATGAATTGAATTTGATCAATTTTTGTTAGAATTTAATAACATCAAGCATATAATTTAAAAATATAAATATGATTGGATGACATATATAAAACCTCTTTTAAACATATTAATTTATTCATAAATTTTAATAATCTAAATCATCTGAAAATACAAGATATCATAAAAAAAAAAACAATTATATTTGATTCCAAACAATTTGAAAATCTATGCACTTTATCTAACCATGTGATCAAATCCATTACCTACAAAAAATTTTGATGCATCTAATTAATGATGATCAAATTATATTAAAATTATTTGAAATCTTGCATGCAATTAAATATAAATATAATAATTTTCAAGAGAATTAATGATTTTAATCTCATATTTCAACGAAATCACATCAAATTTTAATTGCAAGATTAATAAGAATTATCCTACAATATATATATATATATACAATTCTTATTAAGATTATAAGATTTTCACATCATATTGTTGATCAACTCTTCATAAAATTGAATTAAAATCATGAAAGTTATCATCATTATTATGCTCACATCAAATTGTCTTAACACTGATCATTTCTAAATAAATGAGGCATATTATCTCTTCATAAATTACTCGTATTTTTATAAAATGTATTAGTTTGATATAGATTAGAATGTCTCGTAACAGCCGGACAACAAATTTTTATTTGATGATCAAATATTTATAAATTCACATCAAATTGTACCTTAACACTAATCATTTTTCAAATGAATAAATAGAGCATTTACATACATACCATATAATTCTTACATATTTACCTATCTTATACATAAACTTTAATATTTACATACATAACACTCAAATATTTAACATCACATCAAAAATATCAATATTATCAAACAATTACATACAGAAAAAGTGTTTAAAATATAATTATCAAATTTGGGTATTACATATATAAATAAATAAGAATTATATAACTTGCATGTAAATCTTTCTAAATAAATATAAAAATAAACTACTTTCATTTTATAAGCCAAACATAACGACCAACATTTTGGGCCAGAGGCAACTTTTTTTTTTTTTTTGTCAAACTAATAAAGAATCACACAATCCACAATTTCTATACAGCAACTGACCTCTTTCTTCACAATACAACGTTCAAACCCTAAAAACCATGACAAATCTACAGTCTCTTAACCCTAAAAATAATATCAATAAATAAAATTATTCTACAAAAAGTCATTCAAAAACTCAAGTATTTGTCGCATAACCTTCAACTCAGGCCTTACTCTTCTAATACTATTCCATTTTTAGACTCTCAGTGGCACCCTAAACTTACAAATAAGGGGCAGATCCATCAACCAAAATTCTTTCAGACCATCAAATAAAAGAATCACATCAGGATGCATTGCATCCGAACGAAGAAAGATCACAGAAACATCAACATCTATGGAGAGGTGCAGGATACACATCAAGGGGTTGATAGTGTAAACGAGGATTTACACTAAGTGGTACATCCTGTAAAAGAAGAAAAATTCATGTAAATTTGAAACTGATTAATGTATGCATTAATAAAAATCCTTCATTTACATGAATAGAACATAGTCCAGTTATGTATAAATAAATAAATAAATAATAAGACCAGTAGTAAACTGAGACAGAATGTAAATGAATGGTTTGAAACAAAACATATTTGATGGTAATAATTATTTTTAAAAACACTCAAAATATTCAAAAAAAGAAATTTTGAATGTTTTTAAAAATAATGTGAATTGTTTTCAAAAAATTAAAAATAGAAACACTTAACAAGCATATTTTTAAAGATAACAAAAAGTAAAAGTGATTCCAAACAGGTCCTAATTAAAGTGGTGTTACACTCTTTGAAATAACAATGGATCGCCAAATAAAACTGAGCATTGTGTTGGTAAACATAGATCCATAATAATCATTATCATCACCTGTCAAAGACTAATTTGTGGTTGATTTTGTGATTAAATATTCATTTAAAAAGAAAAGTAGTTATTGCTTCCGAGATATAATCACTATATTCGCTTTCATGTGTGCAATGAAATGAGTCGCATAAAAAATGACCATGCTCAAGTCTATAACCATTGCTAGTGAGGCTTATACTTTTTTATTTGAGACAACTGAAATATTATGTTAAAAAATTATATTATATTGTATTATATTAGTATTAATATGTATTATGTTATATTATACTTATAATGAATATACTTAATACAACACCTCAAAAAATTCAAAAAATAATTAAACTACAATGGATTACTTAGCTATCTTATTAATTTATTATTTTATTTTCATTGTGTTAAAACAAATGTTAATAAATATAGGGGGTATGAAGAAAAATGAAGTAATTTAGACAAAATCCGGGATGATATAATTATGACGAGGAATTTCTAAATTAATGAAAATGAGGATGAGAATGGTGTGGTCCTGATACTCAATAGTGTATTTAAATTTTAAATAAATGCTTATTTTAAATTTTATATCAAAATTTTATTTTATATTAACATTTACAATTGAGATTTCTTATTTCTATCATTATAATGTTAAACTAAGTAAAAAAACAATGATTTTATCATATTCATGAATTATTTTAATTGATAAATACTTTATTTTTTGTATTTTGAGACTAATGCATCGATCCTCACTAGGCAAAATGCCTCAATTCCTATTTAAACCTTAATCCTTTTAGAATGGATGACATTTGAATGCTTTCGTTTATGTAACTAAATGTTCTGAGTTGATTATTCACAAAATTGCATTTGCCTTCCATTGTTGCTGTCACAAAATGGCTTCCGCCATTCTCCACTCAAAAGTAAAATACAAGTAATAGTCAAAATAAGCAACAGTCTACATTGCTCTAACAAGGTGGAAATAAGTGTTTAAATTAAGAGTTCGTATGCGTTATTCCAACGAGTAAGAAAACTTGCATTTTCATGCTGGTATCATTGACGACCTATGTGTACTTTCTTAGAGTATGGTAGTATGAAGATCCTCAACTGCGATATCTCAAGACACTAATCAAACACACTTTTAAGTGTGGTGGAAAAACCTAGAACTCTGGATGATACACCCTATGTGAGAGAGACATTAGGAGACTGCCAAAATTTTGATAGAATGAACTTGTAAAAAATAAAACTAAAATGAATATATGTACTTAGTAGCGCAACAAAATTACAAAAAAAAAGAAATTATGAAGTTGCAAATTTAGAGCAAAATTAGACTTTTTCAATGTTGTATTGAAAAAATTAAGAGAATTACTATTGAAGATAATTAAATATACAACTAGATAAAGAGAATTGGATAAATCACTTGTGAGCACAAATAAAGTATAACTGCTCACCAATGAGCATGAATGAAAACCTAGCAACGCCTCACTTTAAATGAATCGAAGAAGATTGTTGAATATTTAAAATTCAACAAACAAATAAGTAACTACAAGCAATGATGCATTGTTCTAAATCATAACAAGGATCTCAATCGCCTCACGCCAATGGATCTGCAACACTTCATGTAAACTGACATGTGAGAAAAGTGGTGCACATTTTAAATAACAAAACATTTGAGCAAACAATCAAATTTTGAGTATTATTTTAAATCATTTGTATGCATCATGCAACGGCTTTTAGGTTCAATTTAACATCTCCAAAAACAAGAAAGTGCATTGTACAAAGGAATCAAAAAACGCAAAAATGCAATATATATATATGCCAAAATTAAAGTGCACTAAATGTCCGCATGTACTCCAACCAATATGCTTAAATGTTCAAAAATAGGCCTAAAAATGTTGCACAGACTAACATAAAATGAACATAATATACCCATATGCAGGTCGGACCTACACAATTCTCAAGGCCCACTCTGAAATTTTTTTATATAATTATATCTGGTAGGCTCACAAAAAAAACAAAAAAACAAAAAAACAAAAAAACAAAAAAAACAAAAAAAATTTGTGTTCTCTATCTTCATAATGTCCACTTTACATGCGGTTAATACATACATAATCTGCCTCTCTCTCCCATACTTCGTGATCACATCTCTCTCTCTCTCTCTCCATGTCATGCAGTCTAAAGGCTGCTAAATCTTTTTTATTTTTTTATCATTTTCTTTAAAAAATGATAAAAATTTAAAACTTTTTTACATTTTTCTAGTTGATGACAAAATCAACACAAAATCTAAAGATTAATTAGATCTTATAGTTTTTAAAAAATTTAAAAGTAAAAAAAAAAAAAATTTCTAAAACATTCAATTAAAATAAAATAAAAAATTTTAAAAATTGTAAGTTAAAATGTTTTAGCCAAAATTTGATAAATTTATAAATTTAATTTAATAAGAGTATAATATATGAATGCTTATATGATTTTATATTATATTTTATCTTAAAATTAAAAAAAGAAATTAAAATTTATCTTAATTAAATTTTGATATCTACAATTATAATGTCTTAAAGGATAATAGACAATAATGAATCATATTGAAAAATAGTCGATAGTACTTTTTTAATCCTTTTTTATAATTATTCACACATAAATATTTCTTGATATAATTAATATATTTTAACATTTTCTTATTATTTTAGTTTTACGAAACAATCTAAAAATAATGATGACTGATAAACATTATCATAATGTAACACTAACAAAATATATATTTTTTGAAGCAGGCTAACTTAACGATTATTTAATATCTTATATTGAGAAATAAATATTTAATTTGATTCTTATTGAAGTTATTATACAGCATTACAAAAAAAATACAAAATTGGATGAAAATATAATAAAATATAAGATTTTATTTTGAATTATCTATTATTCAATTTAAATTTTAATATAAAATTTTTTATATAATAAATTATTTACCTCAAAATAAGTTAGTTTCCATGTGCACTTGTGTCGACAAATCTTGTTAACGATACCTTTGTGACTCAGAAAATTGGCAGCTCGATGAAGCGAGGATTTAGTGTCGAGATGAAATTTTCAAAAGGCGAGATAGAATAGTAGATAAAGAACCTTTACAGAGAAATTTCTCATTTTGTGAGGGACTTTAAATCTGGTTTAGGTTCCTAGGAGACGCATAGTTAATTAATCCCCTCTGAGAGAGAACTTTGGATTAAAATTTGTCGTTAGATCGCTAAATAAGTAGCGTATAGTAGTAGCATGTGGAGTTTAAAATTTGGAATTTAGAATTTATAAAATTCACTATTATTTAACTTAAAACATATGGTTGGTAGAATGATGACATGCCCGATTTAGATCTCATAGTTCATCATCGGGCGTCATAGTCCCCTCTTAGTCGGAGGAGAGTAGTACCCAACGATTAAAGGATCATTGTCAGCAGCTATGAGTTGCGTCGTCCAATTAATCATTGTAGACTTGGGTGGTATTTGTCCAATGAGACAATCTTAAGTCTACTTTAGCTGACAAAAGAGCTTTGTGCCTATCAAATATACCCTATGATTCATAACTCAAAGGGCTGAGCTATTGGAGAACATACTTCTGATCGTGGCAAGTAATATAATAATCGTTTAACGGCAACTCGATCGAGGATTCTAGTATAAGCATCATATGTGGCGCAATAAAATGATCTGACAGGACCGCTTCACCGCATAAGATTATTTAAGTTTGAATATAGTGATTTAATTGACTTGACATTAGCTCCTTTGTAAGCTAGAGTTTTCTTAATCTGTTTTTTATTAGCTTGCATACACATAGTCATAAAGAGTCGAATTAATTTCATCATTCTTCTTTCTTATGATTTACATTAAGTTTAAGCGCTTAGTATAAGTGTCGAGGATTTGGTTTAGTAATTTAGGTAATTTTATTTTTAAATTATGAGATTAATTTTATGTTTATTTAATCTCAACTTAAGATCTGAGCTCGGCATTAAAATTTATACTTTAAATATCATGTAGCACATGTATTTATGAAACTTACAATTTTATCTAATTAATAAAATCATTGATTTTGAAAATCATAATTAGAATAAAATTTCTTTTATTTTTGTATTAAAAGAAGCTCCTTAATTCATGCAGAATTTAATTTAGTACCTGTTTGTATGAAGAATTGTAAATCCGGTGACGATATTATGTGATCTTGAGCTCTTGAGAGGACCTGATTATACTCAATAATGAGTCATTTAAATATAATATAAATCTTCACATAAATTATGACTAAATTATATATATACTTGAATACTATATTTTAGTCACATTGTGAATCCTTAAGAATCCAAACATATATTCAATTGAATTCTTTTTTGAATCATCTGAAATGAAGGGTTGCAAAGTCATGTTTGTATTAATTGATAGACTATCAAATTCATTGCATTTGCTATATGATCAAGTATTCGAATATTTCATAAGTTTCTTATGCTTTGATCATATAATCAATTAAAGACTTTTAAATTATTGTATTATGAGTTTTAAAATGATTTTTATGTTTAACAAGAGATTTTATCTCATGTAATTTTAATTCCAGTTAAACTTATACTTTTTTTATAGATTCATCTATTTCAAAACTTGATAAGCTCAAATTGAATATTAAAATTATCTTAATATTCAATTTAGGCTTAGAAATTTCTAATTAAATAGATTCCTTTAAGTTATTGTCACTGTAAATTTGCATATTTGATTTATTTAGACATTCCAACATCATGCAGCTGCATTTGCTTTGGCTTACGATGCCTTTCATTGGCGTAGCGGATTTCTATGACACCTAGAATCTTCATACTCACTAAGCCTATTGAGCATTGGTGGGTCTTGATCACCGCAGTTCTAACACATATATGATTCTTCATCCATATTTTATTTTAGATTGTTTATTTTGATGTGATTGATTTTTTTTTTAAATCTTGATTCTTCTCCTTTTTTTCTAAGTCAATTTAGTCAAAATTTACATTCAGTATTAGGCGTCGTCGCATAGGGGCTGCGATTGCTTTTACGTGCGTTCATTGGCGTAGCGAGGTGTCTTGCGACCGCAATCAGTCTTCATGCCTTAAGCCATTAGCAAGGTCATCGTGGTAGCAAACTATATGCAATTCCGAACCATATTTCGTTTTAGATTGTTTATTTTTGATGTGATTGATTTTTTTTTATAAATCTTGATTCTTCCCCTTTTTTCCCAAGTCGATTTAGTCAAAATTTTTAACATTCCGAAGATTACGTCGTCTCGAAACATCAAACTGCTTGGCTTGCCTATCTTCTGAAGCGTAGCGAATGGTCTCGTACGACACCACAATCGAATTTTAATGCTCACTTAGCCCTATTGAGCATTAGTGGTCTCCGATCACCGCATATAACAAACATATATAATTTTCACATATTTAAGCCTCTTTATATGTATTTTGAGAAATGATGGATTATCAAATAAGTGACCCTTCCTATTGAGCATAGCGGTCTTCAAACCTGTGAGTTTGTTCCGGCATAAATCCCATACCAGAGGTCATTAGTGATAAAAGATGTTGCCCTCTCAACAACGCCGAGATAAACACCAAGTCCAAGGTTGGGTGGCAATGGATGGAACATGGATGGAACATCTTCTGATTGGGGTAATCCAGATAAACTGCAACATGCCAATTTGTAAGAAACCGACTTGTTTATTTCCAGTTCGACTCTTCATAATGGCACCCCATAAGTCTCCTGACTTGCCACCTGAGAACCTAAACCTATACAGGGATAACTTCCACGCAGACCATCTACAAGCTCACTGTACAACTGTTCTTCAGGAGTCTGTGCAGGTGAACCATAATATGAAACCTCTACAACATCCACATCACACACACACACCACCTGGTCCCTCAAGGACAGTTGGCAAACACTGAATCTGGTTGAGCCACTTCCGGTGAACTTTTCGAGCAACAAAGACAAGAATGGCCTGTGTTTCGGTCAACTTTCCTTGTCTAATACGTAAACCTACAGCAGCCCCGAGACTGTAACACCGCAAGATTTTGCTGTGAAAGGCTCTTATATTCATCAAATCAAGCAATGTTATTGCTTGCTGGCCCTGGCAGGCCGAGATTACCTGGTAAGACCCCTTTTGAAGGTTCCCAAAATAATTAGCTCGGCCTTCAGCAGAATCATGCATTAGAGTTGAGGTAGGCCATGAGAAGTATGCAGCATTACTTTCAGAATGTTGGCCTCCTGATGCATAAGGCTGGAGCGTTGATGCAATGAGAGAAGGCAGACTCAGCTGATTGTGTTGAGCCTGAGTGAAGTCTGCAAATCTCCGAAGGTCTTTTCATATCAGCTAAATTCTAGGACGTCATCAAACCAATTCTGAACCCTTCTGAGGCCAAATCAACAATTTGATAGAAAAGAATCCTGAGTATCGGGATTAGTGGAATATTGTGGTGCTGAGATTAAAGGAAGTCCTTTTTGGGGCTCTCAAAGAACGTCGAGGGCTTTGGAAGAACAACAAATAGGAAGGCTGGGACAGGAATTTTGATACTAGGAAGCCGCTAGGCACTAAAGCAGTCAGACTGCAGAGCTTAGAGTCGCAAAGAAGAAGCTAGAAGAGAGAGAGCGAGCGAGCGAGGAGAGGCCTTACCTTCGGCTTGAGAGAGACGAGAGCGAGTGCGGGATTTCTGTGAGGACGAGCGGGTAGGAGCCTGATTTCGGCTGCTAGGCTTTTTTTTTTATCCCAATCTCCCCGAAATCTCCAACTATTTGACCGATTAAAGGCTCCTAAATGCACGTTAATATTTTTCATATAGGACAATAAGCGGGATTTGAAAATTTTGAATGAAACTTTGAATGTGATTAAAAAGTATTTATGGAAATTATTTAATCTGATTAATAATTCTCATTCATATGAAAATTCTGATTTAATCATATTATGATTTAATTATTAAAATTAAATCCGTGTTTAATTAAATTGGATGTTTGATTTTCACAATATCATATCAAAATTTTTATGAATCTTGCCAAAATCAAACCATAATATGTGTTATTTCTAGATAAATTCATTAGATTGATAAGCGGTCTTTTGGCGTCTGTTTGATTTGTCCAAATCGATCAATTTCGGTTCAAAAAATCGCATTATCGCTACGCCGACATTCACACGTATAAATTGAGTGCGAACAATCTCATTTGATAGGTTTCGGCGTTTCGACGCTAACGGCGTGATCAATTTCGCGAACGGATGTCATTTGGGCATCGTTGCAATCTCCCGACTTTGATATGTGTGTAGACGCGTCGACGGATTTCCCTCTTGACCAGTTGACCGTCGAAATGTGCAATATGCATATTTTAATCAATTTCGATGTTAACGATGGATGTTTTCGTCGGAGATCATTCGATTTTAGTGATGCATAATGCATTTCGGCTTCGATTTGCATGCTGAAGCTCCGTCGAATTCATCATGTGGACTCGACTTAACTTATGACGCATGCATAGAGGTCAACAACCGTATCTAAAAATGCTACATGAACTAATAATAAAAAATGACTTTAAAGCTCACCCTATTTCAAGAAACGACAAATACTTTAAAAGGGCTCATGATTGTTATGAAGAATTTACCCTCGTTTTAATGTGGACCTAGATCATTTTAAATGTAAAGCTAAAACTTATCAATCCATGCACGCTATCATATAACCATGCCTAGAGGGTAGGCTCGTAAGTCTCACCACTCAAGTCCAATCCTTCACATCATAAGATGAGGCTTAGTGAAACTTGAGCCCCTTGAATGATAACAATAAACTTTCAAATGACAATGAAACGAAGCAATGATTTCAAGTCAAGTTCTCAATATCATGTTTGCAAAATATAATCATAAATTCATTTTCAGATCTAATCATCTACAAGTGAAAATAAAGTCTACGAGTTCTACAATGTAAAAAACATTCAAATGAATTTAAATAATGAATCCACTTATAAATAAGGAAACAACGTCGATAAGATTCAAAGAAAATCAAGTGAAATCATCTAAATCCATAATGAGGGCCGTTGAAAGCAAATCTCAATCGGAAGAGATTTTATTACTAATTAACAAAATTGCCTACACATCATTTCAGGCTTAAATCATGATAAATATATCATAACTTAAAAAAATCTAGATTTCAAAACATTTAAGAGAAATTAATCACCTAAAGATAAAAGCAAAAATCCACCAATCCTCTATAATGATTTGCTATGGGTGATAAATTTAAGACTACCCTAAGCTCAATAAGAATTAATAGCATATCAAATGTACTTCTATACTCACAATCAAATTATCTCATGCCAGTAAGAACATGACTTATGTCCACTATCTGCATGAATTTATTGTGAAATAATACTATTAAATTATAGTCACGCATTCTTATGATTCCCAATGACTCTTACCCTTTAGATCGCAAATCAAAAAATACATTTGATAGGAACAAAGCTCTCTATCAAGAAAGGTTGACTTGTATTTTTCCTCTTAGACAAACATCCATCTCGGATCTATAAGCTCCCTTAAGACAACACAACACAAGGCTATTAATAAGAATCCTTCTATCAAGAGATTGACAATTTCCTTTGATTAAGTAAATTAAGAATCACGATAGCTCGGAACAATGAAACCATAAAATGTTAATCAAGTTTATTTTTATCCCCCCAACCATCAACTTTATGCTATGGTGATAACTTTTCTTAGTGTAAAATTAAAATTACTACAACCATACATTAAACATCTAGAGACAAATGAAAGGCCTCAGTCAAAAGTTCTCCCTCATCACTAGGAGTGGTAATTAATCATAGGTGCTCGCATTTATGAGAAACCTAGAATTAGCTAAGATTCTTGCCAAATGAGGATGAAATCACTAGTAGTGTCTTAACTTAAATTTAATATCTTTTGAAAATTTGACATGGAACACAACAAACCTCTCACGAGAGTCGGCCACAAATTTTTGGAGACCATACTTAGATGGCACGTTGAAGGTCTCGCTTTACATTTTTCCAGTATTATGATTCTCGAAATTCGATGAAAATAATGAATTGGACTTCATCATGTAGATGTGTATCCGTATAAATTGGCATATGCGATCTTTTTTTAGCATAGCTTCTTTAATTTCAATATTTTTAGCCCAACAATCACCTTTATATAGAGATGAGTTTGACCCTAGAGTTAGGTGCCATATTTGCAACTTTGTTAGCTTAGTTGAGATAACTTATTGAGTCGATAGAGATTTTCATCACTCTAGTGCTTCATGCATGATAAATTAGATTGCAATGACTCCAATTAAACAAAAAAAAATTTAAGAATTAAATGTAGAATTAGATTACAATTAAACATAAAATTTTAAAAATTAAATGGATTTTTGTCTTTACTTTTTACGGTGGACATGGCGAAGGATAGATCAATCATGAATTTACTAAAGAATCATCCCAAATAAGAATAACTTTGTTCAAATGCTTTCAACTTTAATGGATTTTGTAAAGAATGTATGTTGGTGACCCAAGTTTCATGGCTTACATTGTGTTGGTGGACATTAGACGTTAGTTTGATGACTTATGCTCTAACTAAATTATTGACCATATGATCCCTTTGTTTACCTCGTGGTATATGAATGAACTTTGGAATTACTCCTACAGCATTATTCTTTATGTTTGACAAACTATTGAAAGAAATGAGTTCGGTTGGTCATTGAAGAAGACACATGCTCCATCCATTTTTGTATAATTTCTTATAGACTTGTTAAAAGAAGTATAGCTTCTATTTTAAATTGCAGCATAGTATTTTAGCAATAATATTGACTCAGCTTAAACCTTTCTTGAGCAAATGTTATCTTTTTAGTACAGGCTTAACTTGCAGATACATTATGATCTCTTTGATGTAACAGCCAAAAAAAAGATGAAATAAAAAACAAAACTACAGTAGCGTCTGTCTCTAACCAACCCTGTTCCCATATATGGAAAAGGGAAGGGGTTGGCTGCCAAAAAAATAAAGGAAATTTTATGAGAGAAAGAGAGACAGCTAGCAGCCAGCAAGAAAAAAAAAGAGAAAGGAAGAAGAGAAAGAAGAAGAGGAAGGAGAGAAAAAGGAAAGAGAGAAGAGGAAGAGGTAAGTATTTGATAATTTAAATTTTCTTCTCCTTTTGTAATCTTGTCATAACATGAAAATAAAATTTTCTATTTAGATTTTTTATGTAAAGTTGTGAAATTCTTGATTTATTCTAAAGATAATTCACAAATTGTTTGATTTGATTAGGGTAGTAAAAAAACAAGTTCAATGTAGAGCAAAATTTATATTATTATTTTCAAAAAATCTGAAATTAAAACTTTAATCTAAACATTTAATGTGATGGTGTCCACAAAACCTGATTATGCTTCAAAAGATAAATTTTATTTGATTAGGGTTTTATAAAATCAGCAAGGAACTTAATTAGTCTTGTTGCCTTTTAGTGAATATTATTAGATTAATTTTAAATCTATAGTTTTGTGTTGAGAGGAGTTTGATATGAATAGGATGGTAGCAAGAAAGAACAAATCAACAAAGAATTGGGTGTTTGCACACTTATAGGTAACACCTATAATGTCACGTCCTTTTGTTTTCTTTCTAAGTTAAGAAAAATTTTAGCTAGTGTAAGACTCAATTCTTAATTTTTAATTTTCAATAAAAATTATTAAATTAGAGAACCGCTAAAATCACTAAACTTAAACTGATTTATTAAATTAGATAAAATAAGCATGCAATTAAATTTGTTATAAATAGATGAAATAATATCATTCTTTCTTCTGTATAGCATAGGTCTCATTCAATATTCTAAACGTCAACCATATAGATATTTGTTAAAAAGAGATTAAGCTTAATACACATGAACAAAGTATTTCATATAGTATATAGCTTATAATAATAGAGTTATATCATTTTAAATACAGACGCATGAAATAAAATAAAGTGATAAATCTTAAATGGTGGGAATGAAAAGTTAAATCTAATGAGATGAATAAAGATAAAACATATGATATTGAGAGAATTTAAAGTAATAGGTTATATTTAAAGAATTAAGTTAAATCCATGAAGTTAATAAGTTTACTTACTATTGAATAATAATCATATGTACTATAATTATTCTAGGAGTCTTATAGCAGAAAGCAAACAATCAATAAAAGAAGAGATTAAGAAGATTTCATTATAAGGTGGGTAAATATGTTTCCTCATTATAATAATTTAACTCTTTCTTCAAACCAGATGCATTTAATTATAATAGATAGAAATGAATGAAAGAAGCTTTTTCATATATAGTTTATTGATACATTTAATTATCTCTATTCATGTTGAATAGATAATTATAATATTTTTCATGATAATTGCACACATTTCTTATATGATATATTATTTAAATACCTTGAAATCTACATGAACAGTCTCCTAAATGCATGAAGTAAATGATATAAAAATTGATCAAAAAGAATATAATATGATGTAATAATTATGTGATGAATAATGCGTGTTAAGAATAGAGTTCACCCTTGTGATCTTGTTGAGGGGCATAGCGTCTTTCGTGCCGCGTAAATGAAAATGATTACATATCGGTGAATAGGTATGAAAAAGTTTTTTGTTTGAAAAGTTTTTTTAAACGTGACTCAATGATGATTGAAAGTAATAAAATAAATTTTTTTTATAAATTAAGAAATATTTCTTTGCTCATTCTTTTTATGTTGAACTTTTTAACCACATTATACTTACATGTTTAATTATTACTTAAATTATTTATGAATATTATCTTCTATGGCCTTGATTTATTGTAATGTAAAACATTATCATTTGAATCTATAATACATTTATTAGTTGTTACAAATTTTCAAGTAATCCTCCACATTAAATGGATGATAGAAGAGAGATGATCGTTCTGAGGCGTAGTTGAGATGGGTAATTAAATAAGCTTATGTTTTCCATAATTTTAATTTTAGATGTTTGTACTTTTCAATAAACTTGAGTATTATATGAATTGAATTTTTAGTTAGCCTTTATGGATTTGACTAATATTATGTAATTTATACTATTTTGGATGTGTTTAATTAAGAATTTATACTATATGGATTGAATTTTGAAGAATTTATATAGTATATTTTATCGTAGTTTAAATTTAGATGATTTACATTAAGATTTAAGATATTTTGATGATAGTATCCACTTTGGTTGAAATTTCAATCACGATCATCATTGAAGAATTGAATTATTGAATTTGATTGGTTGAGCTTTGCCGACTTTGCACACTTATTTATAGAGGATTAGGTTCATAGTTGGTATTACTTAAGTTCATTTAAAAATTCATTGCTACAGGCCTTATGCACTACAAGCCTTATCAGCTCTATCCTTACATATAGAAGTTTGAGTCCATATGACGAACTCACAATTGTGCTTAACGAGCAAAACAAACTAAGCTTTCATTTTCAAATGAGTTTCTTCATAAAAGGTTTTGAAGACTATATGCAAAAAGGTGAATAATGATTTTTCATGAATTTTACAATTAAATATACAACGACATAGTTACTTGAATAGGGAACCTATTTTTGAACAATACAACAATATTTCATCAATAGATAGACATCTTGTCAAATCCAATCTTAGCACATGGAGTATCAAACTTCAAAAAATAAGGTTTACGAACATGTCATACAAGCATAATGGCCCAAAAGATTTTTCATTTAATAAAATGAATTTTGTTTGTAGAAGATCATGAAGATCAAAGAAAAATATAAAATAAAATATAGTTTTCATGAGATAAATATTTGGTTTTCAACTAATCTCATTGACTCCAGTTATTGCAAAAAGATTAAACTAATTAAGCGAAACTTACACTTCACAGTATGGGTGAAGTGGGCCAGTTGAGAACGCATGTCACTTGATACATTTGAGTTTGATTTGAATAAAAAAGGTTGAATTTTTTAAATATTTGCAAGTCTTTCTAAATATTTGCATGTTTCTCATGGCCAAGGAAATTTAAGTTCTATTTATTTTGTTTACATAGCATTTATAAGACCTTGTGTTTGAGTATTCTGGCACATGGATCTAAACACATGCAGACATATTAATTTTAAAATTTGTAAGCAAACTAAAGGGCTTGCACAGTTTTTAAGATATATTAAGTTTTAGCTTAATTTATTTTTAATCCATACAACATTCCCAGATATTATATTGAAGTATTTTAGCATGTTTATCGTAACACATGCAGACATTCACACTTTTAATGACCTGATGTGTTGTGCATAACTTATTACAATGACCACATGACATGTGAAATACAATAATGAACCACTCATCTTATTCAACAGATCTTTAAGCATAGGAACATATTGCTCAAGAGAACGCACTATCACACCGAGGCATTCACAAGTAGTCTTTGGAGAATGATGTGTGTGTCATTTTAAGGCGACTCTGACAAGCCATGACACATAGTAGATAAACTTTCTCAAGCGAACAATTAATATAATAGATTGTCAACTTTCAAGAAGCATATGAATGTTCACCAGGATATAATCTCCAACACAATAAAAATACATTGGGTTTGATTAATTAATACTATTGAGTTTCTCATCATGATTTATTAGACTGTTCAATCATGATAACCCAACTTATTGTTGATAAGATTTCATTATACTTTTAAACTAGATGGTTTGGCTAGAAAATCACATTGCCTACTGGAAGTGTACTATTCGTTCGCAGGAGTGTAATGTTTGTTCATGGGAATTGTACTGTTTGTTCACGGGAATTGTATTGTTTGTTCACAAGAATGTGATATTCATTCAAGATGTGCACGGGCTACTTCGGGTGATTGACGTACACATCATGTGATACACTTGTGTAGATCAAGACGTGCAATATGTTATGTTATTTTGGTGAAAAAGCATTCATGTGAACATACAACTGTCCAAAATGTAAATACCCAATGTGGTAATCATGCATGCACATTATTTTCATTATAAATCCATTAGCACTCATATTTTGTCCACTTATATATATGATATTTTGCAGATTTTATAGTAAGTTTATGAATTAAAATATTTAGCATGTTTTGAAATGTCATCATTTACACCTTTATATAATTGTAATTTAATGTCATAAGCCCTACAAAGAGCCAATTTCATAATATAAATAGGGCTCACCCTAGTTCATTTCCATCTTTAGTTTGCTTCATTGAGTGTATTCTCAAGAGTTATGAGTGCTCAAGAGTTATCTCAATAATTATAAAAATTCAAAGCGAGTAATCAAGCTTTCTAATTCAACATGAGTCCCTTATGAATTCAATTCTATGTCCAAATTTCTGTTCAACCTCACTTCTTTTCATTTTCTAGCACAACTTCTATTAATTTTGCATGTTCATTAAATGCCATTTTATATGTTTTAGTTTAATTTTAAGTGTTTTAAGTTCACAAAGTCATTTATATTTATCAAAATTCAACTACCATCACTGAAAATTTTGACAACATCTCAATATCTTCCCCACATGAGGGGTGACTTTGGAAATGCAAAGTTTTATATGTCCAAATTTCGGTTCAACCCCACTTCTTTTCATTTTCTAGCACAACTTCTATTAATTTTGAATGTTCATTAAATGCCATTTTATATGTTTTAGTTTAATTTTAAGAAGCATTTTAAGTTCACAAAGTCATTTATATTTATTAAAATTCAACTACCATCACTGAAAATTTTGACAACATCTCAATATCTTCCCCCCATGATGGGTGACTTTGGAAATGCAAAGCACATCCACCACATTAAGAAAGTTGTGTATGAGTGAAGTCTAAGACACCACAATAGATCTACTCTTACTACAACAACAAAAGGCGTATATAGGTCTTCATGTTCATACATAAAAAATACAAATAAATATTCCCACCACGTCAAGAAAAAAGAGTACAAATACATATTTTAGTAGTGTGAGTATTTTACTCTCACCATGCAAAAAAAGACACATATGAGACTTATTTTCATCATGTCAATAAAAGTGTGTATGAATCACTTTTACAAAACAAAACAACGCATCTAGGTATTTAAGTGTCACGATGAGCTCTCTTTATATTACAATTGCATATGTGGTGTCAATGACAACAATGGGGCAACAACGACTACAATCGTGATGATTTTAATCTATGTTTTCTCTTTTTTAGGTCTCATTGTTAGAGAGAGAGAGAGAGAGAGAGAGAATGATATAGATATTGAGAGGGAGGAAGAAGAAGAAAGAAGGAAGCGGCAATGACAAGAGCATGCGATGATGGCATTCAGGAGAGCGAGAGAAAGAGAAAGAGCTAGGAAGCAAAAGAGAGAGGGGGAAGGGAACCCAAGTGTGTGGTCAGGGGGGTTTCATTTTTTTTTTTAAATTTCAATAGAGGTAGGTAAGGTTCCCCCCCAAGCTAAAGGGGAATCCTCCCCATTATATATATATATATATATATATATATATATATATATATATAAGAACCAGAACCATTTTTTAGAATAAATTATATCCTCAATTATATAACAAGTATCAGTTTTCAAATCCTTCCACCTATCAAAATCTCAGAATTTACACTACTGCTCATACGCACACGCAACAAGAAATTTTATCATTCGTCCCATCCTTCCACCTAAACCCGCAAACTTATCCCTCTCTCATAGAACCAAAGTTTTGAAAGCTGGACCAAAGAGTAAACCAACGAAAATAAAAGTCTAAGGTTCAATGATTCAACTAAAGTTGAACTAAATAATACAATAAATATTAAAATTATTTTAATATAATTTAATAATGATAATTTCACCAATTTAATATACAATATTATATTTCTAACAATATAATCAAAATTGAAAGCCAAATTTTAATCAATATTAGAACTAGCTGGTCATTTAAAAATCAAACCAATTCAATGATTCATTGGTTCAACCATCAGTCCTAACCGATTCTATGCAGTAGTTTCGGACCGGAACCGAATAGGCTAGAGACAATTAAATCGGACAGCACAAATCAATCTGGTCAAATTTTTAAAACCATCCCTGCACACACAACTCCTATCTCTCACATTTCCTCTCAAGCAGAAACCCATTAACAATTCACTCACTCTACTCCATGATACTGCAGTCAAAGCCCTCATGTGACAACAACCCACCTCTGACTCACTTGCCCCATCTCTCCTCATCATAACCACGAATCGCCCACTCTCCCTATATGACCTAACGATTGACAACTTCAATCCTATTACCAACCAATTCTATGGCCAAAGACTGCCCAACCCACTCGATCTCCAACTATCAGCAAGCCTCAAACCCAACCTTCGATTCCCTCATTGACCCCTTGCCAACAATAACTGGCCCTTTCTCCTCTTGCCAACGATTCATCTTTCTCCCTTCCCACCTCCAAGGAAACCACTACCTTCCCCAAGTCAAGTGTCACCATCAAACCCTATCGACCTCTCAAGTCAAACAAGCTTGGTCCCTCTGCTTGATACCCTCACTTCCTCTCCTTATTTAAGTATTAAAAATACATCAAATTAAAAGGCCCCTAAATTAAGAGTAATGAATACATTCAATTTGATTTCAATAACACCATTTAATCATTCATGGTACACTAGTTCACTTATATTCAACAAATTATTATGAACAGAATTTAGAAAATTAAATTAACCCAGCTATGCCTGACATTTTATGCAATTTTCAAAACAAAAAAAAAATATACACAGTACATTAAAAGTTCTTTGTTAATCATAACCAACAACATTATTTACCTTTAACGAATAAGATGTAAATATCAGCTTCAGAAAAACTGGTCATTTAAAAGTAATATTTACTTAATATTTAGAAATATTATTTTATTTTTCTTTTGATTTATCTAAGCACTATTTAAGTTACAACTCTAACAATCATAATTTTCAGTCAAAAACTTTAAAAATTAAAATATGACAAACAATTACTTTTTATCAATATACAAAAATAGGGTGAAACCCCAAAACTGTCAAAACTGAAACTTTCTTGACAGGTCTCAAAGAGAATTTAAAAAGCTTGCATTAAAATATTTTTATAAAAAAAACAATATTATTTGTCACCAAAAGATAAACGATTTTTATACTGTATAAAATATAGAATAAGTTTTAGATGAGTGACCAAAGCCAGCAATTCAAGCTTGAGCATGCTGCAACATAGGCAACAAGCAGGTTTGATGATTGAATTTTAGGTAAATAAGTATCAAGTGAAGAGCATCACTTGGCAGCAAGAAGAGAACCAAGACAAAACACTGAAATCTCTTAGGGAATAGCCATTAGAGGATACGAGTAAGAGAGCTTTTCTAGAAAAATGTTGGTATGGAAAATATTAGGTTATTTCCCCACGCTTAACATTGGTTCCAATGGGCATTGTAATTGTTGAGATCAACACAAGCAATGGATCAAATAAATGAAAAAAATATCAGAGTAAGTTCAAATTATATCTAGAGTAAAAAAGCAAAAAACAAACATTGGTGTTTATAAAAGAAGAACAAATAGCAAGTAGCGTACCTCATCTAAGTTTACTTGAAATGGCTCTATAAAATCTTCAAACATCACAGGAGTCAGGTGCTGCATTCTTTCCTTGACTTCCTAAACAAAAGAAATAAAACAGAGATAATAAAACTAGATCCAAACTGCTGTCAGGAAACTACAAAATAAAATTCCAAGCATTGAGATCCTTTCAAAAATAAATAAATAAACTTTTGTTTAACAAAACTAGCAAAGATGAAAACCACTTATGTTAGAATGCCCTTATTATAATCTCAACTGCAAAAAATCAACAATGTAGAATCTATATACTAGACATATATCCCAACAAGAAATTTATTTTCATAAGCATAATTCTCCAAGAAAATAGGATCTCAAAGTTCACCATGCACAAAAAATGTAAAAAAAAAAAAAATCAGAAATCAAGTTAGCATATTTAAAAGACTTGAAATGATCTAACTATCACACCTCATTTAAAAGATACTGTAGCTGTTGTATGGTTCATTGTTTTTATCTGTTGTTTTATATGTAATGTGATTTCGTGTCATCATATAATACTAATAACAATAGGTGTTTAAATTGATGAATCTCTAACATTGAGGTTTAACATTAATAACTAATTGAGCTGATCTACACAAATGAGCTATGTTGATGTTATCTAAATAACATCAATTTATAGCTAGAAGAAAGGAGATAAAACAAAAGTAATAATCGGTGATGATAGAAATAGATTGCACCATATCCCTCACATAACTTGTGATAGATCTCTACTATCAAAATAATATTGCTACATAAAAAACATTTCCAGTAAGATATTAGTTAATCAGACAATTGGATGCAAAATCTTCTTTTATTTATTTTTATTTTTTATGAAAATTCTCAATGTTGTATTGGGTTCGTGTGTGTGGTCATCTTTAGCATTTTGTTGGAACTAAACTGCTGGTGTGTGGGGTGCGTATGTGGTAGTGTGTTGTGATATTTAGTTCTTTGTCGAGCTTTCATTGTTGATGCATGGATTCGCATGCCTATGCATAAAATGGGTGAGATTGTTTGAGTTGCAAACCCTCGCTAATTTGTGTGATCCCTTCATGGTTTGATTAAAAAGTGGGTTAAAAAAATTTATGCAGCAATAAGGCTTTCAAGCGTTCCATTAATATAAAGGTTGGCGTCCATGAAGGTATCCAGTTTCTAGTCCAACTTAAGCGTTTGATTGTAAGTATGAAACCATACTGAAACGGCTCCTCTCCCAGACCAGCACAGTCCAGTTTGGTACACAAACAAGCCGGTACGAGTACAACTAAAGAAGGATCTTTGACCAACACCATCAAAGCCTTCCCAAATTCAATTCTCATTGAAAGACGTAATTATCATATAGAACACAATCAATGCAACAATATAGAATCACTAATGTTCTTCTCTTGAAGATATATCATGATATGATGAAGAGAATATAGATAATTGTGGGTTCCGAAAATTCGCCACCAACCCTCGCAATGAAGAGAGTGATTAAAATATCGATCAAATTTTCAGAAGGCAGATGAATTAGTAGATAAGACGCTACCCAGAGATTTCGCCCTCATTTTGCGAGGACTTTAGATCTGGTTCCAGATTTCATATAGGTGCAAGCACCTATAGTTAATTACCCCTCCCAATATTGAGAGAGCACTTTTGATTAAAGCTAGTCGATGAGTTGCTAAATAGCGAGCGTATAATAGTAGTGAGTAGAGTTTAAAATTTATGATATTTATTATTTTAATTTAAAGTTTATATTTGGGGGAATAATGATACGCCCGATCAAGATCCTATGGTTGTCATCAGAATCGTGGCACTTAGTCAGAGGTAGTCGACCCGGCCGACCCAAAGATCGCTGGCAATATGGGTTACGTCGTCGAGGTGCTTGTAGATCAGGGTGAAGTTTATCTAAGGGGACAAATATAAGTTAACCTTAGCTAACAAATGATTTTTTTTCCAATCACATACATTCTATAATTCACAGCTCAAAGAGCAAAATTGTTGAGAAACATACGGGATGTAGTCATGATCGTGATTTAGTGGTATCGTATCATTAACCAAAGTAGGTCAGGAGCTCACATTATCATTTAAGTGATGTCATTTGGGACTATCTGAGACGAAGGACCGGGTCTCGCCACGACTTAAAGTTATTTGAGTGTGAAAATATTATATATTTGATTTGGCATTATTTCTTTGACAAAATCTTCTAATTTATCACGATAAGCGATTCGCGGATGGATGGATTTTTTTTACTTTAAATTTAAATAATTAATTTCATTTAATTTATATTCTTTTATTTGAACATTTGATTATTTTGTAATTGATTTGAATTTGAATATATAATCATTAATCATTTAAACCTTAATAATAACAGTCTTTTGATCATATGGTTGTTGTAGGCTAGTAGACATTGTCATTCATATTTTCTCGGAGGATCGTCTAAATTCATTCATTCGCATTTATAATCTTACAAACGTTAACTTCGGCGTAGAGGGGATTTGAGACTTTCCTCTTGAAACCTTGAACTTGAGAAGTCTAATATATTTATCTTTTATAATTATATGATAGAATTAACTACCGTATTTTATTAAGTGAAAATTCTTATGATATAATTATTGGATTTTTAGGTTTTATTAACCCAAATACTAAATTTTGGGCGTCGAGAATACGACCGCGGCGTCTCAAACACTAAATTTGGATTTGATATATGTGTTGGGGCACATACGGGTGATTGATTGATTTTGAATGACTGTATGTATCTGTTCATTTATTTTTCACATAACTTGCATATTTTCTTAAGTGTTTGATCTAGTGAGCACTTCAACAGACATACAAATACATGTTCTTTGAAGTGTTGTACGGACATTGAAATGTCAAAGTTGAAGCAATTGTATTATATATGAAAAATGTGTCAAATTGCAAGTATAGACCTTAGATACCCAATGTCATAAATCAAATGCAGATATGTTCTATCAAGTATGAATTTGATCTTTTCACATGTTTGTCATAGATCAAGTAAAGGTCTGTTCTACAAGACATAAGTTTGATTCTTTCAACTGCTTGTCATAATTTAAGAATTAATCTGTTCTATAAGACATGCGTTGACTCTTTCAAATACTTGCAATAAATCAAGTGAGAGCCTATTCTATGAAATATGAGTTTGGTTTCCTCAAGTACTTGTCATAAATCAAGTATGTATCTGTCCTAGAAGATACAAAACATTTATTGTAAATCAAGTGCAGATCTATTTTGAAAGATGCAAACTTGATTCTTTCTAGCCTTGTTAAGTCGAGTGTGTATCGTCTTTGAAGGATATAAATTTGATTCTTTCAAATACTTGTATGAATCAATGATTAAGCAAAACATTGCTTTATAAAGTAAGCAGAGTTCATTTAACTTGTATATTAAAGGCATTCAAATTGAATGGAATATAATAACCATTTGAATATGCACAATGGATCACTCTATTAAACATTTGGCACAAAGTCCAAAACTATGAACTCACATATAAGAATGGTTCATGATTCAAGCTTGGATTTAATTTCTTTGAATACTTGTATAAATCATAAGATATTAAACTTAAATGTAAGATTAATCATAAGCATATGTAGAATCTCATTCATTTAAATGCTTAAATAAGTCTTAAATCAAATATTCACTTTTATATCAACATTTAAAGAAGGCATCTCCTTCATATTCATGTTCATTATTAAGATATCAAATCATATCTTCTGATTGTGAACAAATTATCAAATCATTTATGATTTAGATTTCATTAAACTTAAACATTTATGATTGAATCAATTAATCAATGTTTTTCATGAATAGTTTGAGTTTTGATTCACTTTCCTTTCGTGGCATGTCAAATTTAAAAGTACAGTTGAAATCATATCAATTCAAGTTCTTTATAAATTTAATTTATTGCTGAAAATTTGATATCTCCGTAGAAATTTCTTGAGGAGGTAGGCCTTCCCACCACGCTAAGAAAGACGTGCATGGTAGATGTCGTTAGACACCGCAGCCGAAAGTATTATATTTTCATCACACCAAGAAAGGCATGCGTAGATTTTTTAAGCTTTATTGATGTTACATAGCATTTTCTTGCGTTGAAATAATCGTCTGATCTTAATTTAAAACATATTTTCTTTTGCGTTGAACAGCGTGAGCAATCTTATATTACAACAAGTTTTTCATGGGATAATGTGAGCGGTCTTATTTACGGCGGATTTTTACGCCCTGGAAATGTGAACGGATACCTATATTACAAGTTTTCCCGCCACATTGGAATAATGTGAACGAATACTTATTTCAGAGCAGATTTCCCCGCTATATTGGAACAATGTGAACAAATACTTATATTACAAGTTTTTATATCATATTAGAACAATGTGAACAAGTACTTATTTCAGAACAAATTTCCCCGCCACATTGTTCCAATATAGCCAAATAATGCATTGAAATTCACTTCTCCATTTTGCATCAATATATAAACAAGAAAATCACTTAATCATGAAGTGTAGGAGTGATCTACTCATTCAAAACATAAGATAAAACAAGAGGACTCAAATAATAGAATGAGAGCCATGGATCAAAGTTAAAGTTTATGCATTTGTCATTTCATATCAATTTCACAATGATAATAGAGTTTAAGCAAGATTTAATTAGGTAAAAGAGCAATTGACAAGTTTAAATCTTGCAACATTTAACCCATTTAGGCATCAAATTGACAACCTTAAATCTGAAAAATATTAGATATTGAAATCCACATTTTTTACCATATCACAATTATCACATTAGACATCGAGAAGAAAAGTTATTATCCCTCAACCGACAAATAAAATGGCGGTAGATAACAACATGCAAGCAAATTTCGGCCTTTAGTAATTTAAGTAATGTAAGATGCTATACACATGAACTCCCATTCAATTACAACACTTCTTTATATATAGTACTATTTTGAAGAGTATTTATTTGGTTGGAGGAATTTAAATTGAACTTGATTTAAACTATACCAAACAACATGCTCCACAAAATAAACTTTACATAAATCTGAAATTTTGCTATTTGCTCACCAACTCAAATAAATGTATCAAGGGAGGGCATAAGTGAATGTTTAACAACACAAGTAAGGACTTGGATCACACCACAAATCAAACATCATCTCTTTTTTCTTTAATGCGACTTCACAAGAGAAATACAATTCAACCATGAAGTGCATGTAAAGGAGACTTCATTTTTACATTTTGCTTTGAAAACTCTCGTGCACTGCTCGGGACGGACGAACTGAGGGGAAGGCCACTCGTTCGGCTCGGGAGGAAGAGGGAGATCGAGAATGTGGAGCTTCGGTCGGCTTGCATGAACGAAGCGCAAGAGAGGGCTCGGGAGGGGAGGAGTTCGGCCGAGAGTTGCTCATTCGGTTGGGAGCTGGAGACGGAAGGAGAGAGGAAACTCAGGAGCGAAGGGTTTCGGCCGAAGCAAAATACGTGCGAATGAAGCCCTCATTTCTCTCTGCATCAGGTATTAGAGAGAGGGTTTAATTGGTGGGCTAAAATGGCGGCCAATAGGATTCATTAGGAGGCAAATCCAATTGGCTCCCTAAGTGGCTAAATTGATTGGGTAATTAGGAATCGAGATTAGCCACTTGGGAGGCTGATTAAAGTATTAGGAGGTTTAAGCGACCACTAACCATTTTGATTAGTATTTTGTTAGTAATTTTGCTGCAAATTAGATCTCGCGATAAACCTAGCAATATGGGTGTCACTTTTATTCGGTCGACAAAAAAGCGGTGATATCGTTTGATCGAAGACATTTGGACCAAGTCGCGGCTTGAAATTACACGACGCGCATTGAATCACTCGTCAGCGTAGATTTTGTCGAATCGCTTGTAAAAGGTGTCGTTTGATATATTTCGACGTTTTGGCGACAACAACAGTCAATTTCGCGAACGGAGGTCGTTCGGATGTCATCAGGGCTTCCTAACTTCGATATGCGCATAATTTCATTGAAAATTAATTTTGATCGATTGATTAATTATTAATTAATGGAATGAGCTTCATTTGATTCATTTTAATATTTCAAACGCTTACGCCAAATTCTTAAGTCAAGATGATTTTGATCGAATCCATCGATTAGGCATTTTAAACCCGATTCTCGATGTCGCTCGTTAATTATTGATTTTAACTTTCGCTTCGCTTTGATTTGTGAACCATATATGGAGATCAACAATAACAAATTCAAATACCAATGGAAGAAACCAATGCCGATGGTAGGCCCTATTCTTTTACATTTAAACACTTCAAACATGTTGAAATTAGTACAACAATAGCAACAAGAAGCCTTTATCCCACTACATAGGGTCGACTACATGAATAATTTTTCTCCAATGTGTCCTATTAAATGTCATATTATCATTTAATTCTAATAAATTAAAGTCATTTTTTATACTTACTAAAGGTCTACCTCTACCTTTCTTAACATAGACATAATCTAATACATCTCTCTCCTAACTGGTTCATCATTCAGCCGACGTTTTATGTGACCAAAGCATCTAAGGTGACTCTCTCTAACCTTATCTGCCACTAGAGTAACTCAAACTTTTTAAGTATATATTCATTTCTCATTTTACCTGTAAGTGTAAAGCCACTCATCCACCTAAACATCCTCATCTCTATAACACTTAAATTTATGCTTCTCTTTTACTGGTCAACATTCAATGCCATAAAGCATTTCAGGTCTCACCACCATCTAATAAAATTTTTCTTTAAGTCTAAGCAGAACTTTCCTATCCCACAACAAGCCTAATGCATTCCTCCACTTCAACCATCCAACTTGAATTCTACTAATAACATCCCCATCACTTTGAACAATAGACTTGAGATATTTAAACACTATTTTTAATGACATGATCACCCATTATCACTACAACTAAAATTACAATCTATGTATTTGGTTTTAGATTTACTCAAATGAAAGCCTATAGACTCTAAAGTTGACCTCCATAATTCAAATTTTTCTTGAACTCCCTCTCTCGTCTTATCAACAAAAAAATATCATCAACAAAAAATATACACCAAAGGTACATCCTCTTGTAAATGTCTAGTAAGAACACCAATAACTAAAGCAAAAGATATGGCTTAAAAGCCAATCCTTGATTTCATCCAACTAAAATAGAAAAATACTTGGTCAATCCTCCTTGTGTTGGAACACAAGTGACAGCTCCAATATACACATCCTTAATGACTTGAATATAAGCAATATTAACTCCCTTCTTTTCTAGAACTCTCAAAAGCACTTCCCTTGAAACATTATCATATGCTTTCTCTAAATCAACAAATATCATATGTAGATCACCCTTAGTCTCTCTATACTTCTCCATAAAACCTCTCAGCCATTTAATAATTAAAATAAAATGCTTAGTAAAATATATAAAAAATTAAAATTAGAAAACACATTATACAAATTTATCTCATCATTGAACAACGTCCTAAATGTAGCAGCTGAAAGTATGACAAAATATCTTTTTAAAGCAGTTTTCATGAAACCAAGGCAAGGAAAAAAGTTCAAGTCGAGGCTAACATAACAAGGTTTGCTGATATCACATATAAACAGTGGGCAACACAAACTCAACAAACTTCTACAAGACCTGTTTGGTGTTATTGTTACAATAAGTAGTGCATGAAATCCCATAAGAATATTTCCAAAGGAGGTCCAAAAGAGAGTAGCCGCCCCCCCGCAGTAAACTGCAAATCTAATCAAATGCATTGAAACACAAATTACTTTTCACAAATTGCATCACTCTAAATAACATTCGTGCATCTGAAATGATGTAACAAGTACATTGACCCAACTATCACAGAAGCACATGATCTTCCAGTTTATTTTCTGGAAAAAAAAATTGAAATACATAGACGAACAGAATCACCACAGTAGTAAGAAGATTTGTTGTGTTGTGAGATGAAAATACAGGCTGCTGGAAATGGATTGAAGAACATGAAAAGAGAAAGCTTAATAATAGTTACCAGTCCAGTCATCCTGGAGTTCTCCATAAGCTCTTTAACAATCATGTCAAGTATGTGTCTATTCTGGGTTATCCCAATGATGGCAAATTCTTCAGTCTCTTCAATATACTGCCAAAGATTAAAAATATCAAATATCAAATAATAAACAAAGTAAAAACACACACACAGACAGCAAAATAAAGAGATGTAATCCACAATACAATAACAATATCCCATACATGTTTAAAAATAAACATTTTATAATTATATAGACTAATTGTCAAAATTAGATGTTTTGCTAGTACTTGCCATGTGTGGTATGTTCTTGTTTTAGAAGTTGTGACCAGCCAAATGTAATATCCAAAATCAGCTAACTTACTTTAAGTTAATTCCTTTTTTATCTAATTAATCCGTTGTATAGAAGTAAAGATGGATTAAGGATTTAACGCGCTTTTTGGATTTATCGAAAGGTATACTGTGAAACAGGAGCACATCACCATTAATCGCGCATAATCGGCGGGTAATTGCTAATTTAAATTCGCTTTTATAATCCAGTATATGCCATTATTCTACCGATTCTTATGAATTGATGAATATATATATATTTCTCATATATCAGCGCAGATACAAACGCCATTACTCCAAGAGATGATTTATAATAATTATGCCGCTCATTTTCCTTAAAAGATATGATTTTGTTGAGCATATGAAATGTTTTAAAACATGCATTAATTGTTAAATCAGAATGTGATAAACAGAAATGTCGTGAAAAATTGTGATAAAGAAGACTATGTTAGATACCGCAGATAGAAAAAAAGTTCACGAGATGAGCCGGAGCGGAGATCTTAGCATCCCCGACTCGCGTTGAGGTTGGAGCCGTTATCCAACCTGTGTCATAGGTAAGTAGATAGTTCGACCGCCTTTACCTTCGCTTTTAGTCGGGTGACGACTTTTATGAAGTCAAACCTATGCAATTATAAATGACATTTTAATGATTTGATATAATCAAATTGCTTTCATAAAATCTGAATAAATAAACGACGACTATGAAATGACAAATTATCGATAGACTAATCTACGATATTGTTGTTACATTTCACGATAATTATCACTTTTACCTTTATGCAAATTTTAAATATACGCATCGATTTCTAACGCCTTGTTTCCGAGCTTACTTATTATCGATCTCACTAAGCTTTTTATGATGCTACCGCTGATAATTTAAGGAAAAAGAGAGAAGTCCGTTTGTTGATTTGTACAATTTTGGGGCATATAGTTTTGGAAAGATTAAAGGATTTTTGGATACGTACAAAACTTTAATACTGATGCCTTTAGTTGCTCTGTATTTATGTACAAACTTAAAGATTTTCATGCTCAATTTTGTAATATGAATTAAATAGTATATGAATTTTAAATTTTGTGATGATTGGATTAGATACACATTTCACTTCGCTTCCGCAAGAGTACGTTGGAACGTGTTGGTGAATCTGTCTAATCGAGTCATATTCTACATTGACACCCTAATAAGTTCGGGGTGTGATGTGAAGTGGTATCAAAAGAATAAGGTTGGGAGCATAAGATTGATGAGCAATAGAATGAAGCATGATGATTTGAATAAGTGTTAAATTGATCAATACAGAGCTATAGGACGATTAATTTTGGGTTAGGAATCCATATGTTCTTAACTTCATGCATGTATGATATTTAATAAATATGTATCAAATAAATAATTAATTACAGATTAATTACCAATAAATGCCAGCGATGGGGTCGTCATCTGACTAATTGCACCCACTAACACGAGATAATTCTAACAGGAGTGAAATACAACTTAGAGCAAGTGGTGAAGGTAGATCTGATGAATTGCAGGTAGTTTTGATAAGTATTGATAAGCTAGCATCTATGAAAAAAATCTGAATAAGTGGCGTGATCCGAGTTTGGTTCGAGTGGATCAACATTTGAGGATATTTCAATCGCTCAAGCCACCAAAGATTCTGGGAGCCGATCCTATAGGCGGAAGATTGGTCGCTTAAAATTGGAAAAAATTCGGATGGGATGATTTGCCAAAAACAAGAGTCGATGGCTACTTTAGAGAAGGGGAGGCAGAAAGGTGGTGGCATGCTCAACACAGGGAAAGATTTGAAATGATACCGATTACAGATCAAATGGGATGAGTTTGTCAAAGTATTCAAGGATTGGTTTATTCCACCATCAGCCAGACTTGCTTTACAAGACAAATTTTTTAATCTAATTCAAGGATCAAAAACTATAATGCATATGAGATGAAGAGTTCACTTCTCTTTCTAGATATGCCCACATTATATCAAGACAAAGAGAGAAATGTCATAGATTCGAGGCCTCGAGATCAATTAAGGCAACACCCTTTGATATCGAGTTCTCGAGTTAGTTGAAAGGAGAATTGAAAATGAGTTGAATTTTTCCAAGCAATGGGATTTAGGCAGCAACGCAAAAGCTTTGAAAGGCCGATTTCTAAGAAATTTAAGTTTGATGACGAAAACAAATTCGTTGGAGAAACCTATTTGTGATAAGTGTGAAAAGACATTTTGGTCAATGTTTAGATCGAAATGTTACGAGATGTGACATCGCTAATGATTGCCCGAGAAGAAGAAGGATATAAAATCATTCAATTATCGAGGGTCAACAAAGAAAGTTTTGGAAGCCGTGCACAATTTTGGGAAAACCTTCAATTCAAGAAAAGGAGAAACTAACGTAAAACCAACCCTCCAAGAAAGCCGAAGTTTTGCCATCACTCAAAGCGAAGGAATCAAATGAAGGTCGTATGCTTAAAATTTCAAATCATTTGGGTTCGATTCGGTGCTTCGTGATTCATTCATTTCGATTCCTTTTCCACCGCTTATGATACTATTTATTTCACACCAGATTGAATGTGGTGATGCCTTCCGTGATAGTAATACAAATAGAAATGTGTTGTTGACATTAACATTCAAGATAAACAATTTCTACGTAACTAATTATCTTACCAATCGACATTTTGACATTATATTGTGATTGGATTGATCAAATATTTTGCAACAATTGAATGCGAAGAGGAGAGTAAAATTTAATGTGCCTGAAAAAATCATTTTATTGATAAGAATCGCGGTCTTTTCGACACAAGAAATAAGAGTAAATATTTAAGAAGGTGAAAGTATTTCGGCCAAATTAGATGTGTTGAATAAGGAGTTTGAGTAAAAAACATTCCGCTTGTTTCAATTTCGATGTATTTTTTGGAGGAATTACCAGGGTTGCCACCAACACGAGAAGTAGAGTTTGGGATTGATGTACAACCTAGTACAACTTCGATACATAAATCTCCTTACAGGATGGCTCCTAAGGAATTGCATGAATTGAAGTGTCAGTTGCAGGAATTGACGGACAAAAGATTTATTCGGCCTAGCAACTCACCGTGGAGTGCACCAGTACTATTTGTTAAGAAAAAGATAGGTCTATGCAATTGTGTATTGATTACAGAGAGTTAAATAAAGTGACAATCAAGAACAAATATCCACTACCAAGGATTGATGATTTATTGATCAGTTAGAGGGAGCTATTATATTTTCCAATTGACCGAGATCCGATATCATCGTTAGAGTTAAAGATGCCGATATTTTAAAATTTTTGGAACCGTGTATGGACATTATGAATTTCTGTTATGCCATTTGGTTTAACTAATGCTCCATCTTTATGGACTTAATGAATCGTTTTCACTCTTGTTTGTTATCATCTTTATTGATGATATTCTGATTTATTCTAAAACTGATGAAGAGCATGCAAATCATCTGAGTATTATTTTAGAATTGTTAAGACAAAATCAATTATATGCCAAATTTTCAAAATGTGAATTTTGGATGCATAGTATCATTTCAGTCACATTATCGTATGAGTTTCATTGATCCTCAAAAGTAAAAGCAATTTTAGAATGGTCCACACAAAGAATGTTACGTTCAAGTTTTCGCTTAAGTTATTACAGGTGAAGTTTGTCAAGAGATTTTCTCATATTGCAATGCCTCTATCTAATTTATCGAGAAAGGATGTCAAATTCCAACCGGAGCAGAGTTTTCAAGAATTAAAAAGATTGACCATTCATCGCATTCCATCGTGGACCGGTGGATTCCAAATATTTAGTGATGCATCTTTGCCGGTTGTGGTTTTAATGCGCAACGTAAGTAATCGCTTACGCCGACAATTAAAACCTCAAGAAAATTATCCCATGATCTAGAAGCAAGAATGGATTTTTGCTCTTAAAATTGAGACATTATCAGATGTGAAATGCAAAATTTTTACCGATCATCGAGTCTTAAATATACCCTTACAAAAAAAGAATCGACGTTAAGATTCGGCTCGAGTTCATTTATGAAGATTTCAGATTGCGTGTAAAGCCTAATGCATGCTCGATATATTTTCTTAAGCCGTAAGTCCATGAAATGTCACGGATTATTACCTGCTCGAGCCGATCGTGGTAATTGAGGCTTTACGCTCGTAAGCTAAGCATTCACATATTCAATTAACAAAGGTAATCAACTTTATTTGACAATCAAAGCCGCACGTAAATTGGATCGCGATATATCGAATTCATCAATAAATTCAAACCAATGTAGTAATTTTACTATACGCAGAGTGTTATTCTAAGAATTCAAAATTATGGGTACCGTGACGTGAATCAGACAAGTAATTTTATGAGGCTCATCTGGATATACTATTCATCCGGTAGTTCAAAATGTATAAAGATTTAAAATAACATTTTGGTGGTATATGAAGAAAGACATATGAATATGTTTAAATGTCGCTTTCGATTGTCAAAGCCGAGCATCAAAGACCCGTGGATTGTTACCATTACCTATACCGAGTGGAAGTGGGAAGAAATTGCAATGGATTTTGTTATGGATTTCTAGATCCGCAAAGGTGATAAGATATTTGGGTTGTTGTGGATAGATTGACCAAGTCACTCATTTCTTACCTATGAACGTATTCAGATTGATAAATTGTCGATTATATGTTAAAGAAATTGAAGACTTGGTGTTCCAAAAGTGATCGTCTCGTAGAGATGGTAGATTTACTTCGTGATTATGGAATAGAATGAGTGGTCCACAAGCTATTCTAAACTTTTCATCCTCGAATGATGAACAATCGAAAGAACAATTCAAGTCTTAGAGGATTTATTGAGACTATGGGGATTTGGAAAAGATCATATCCCTACGATCGAAGCTTACAATAATAGCTACCAATCTAGTATTTAGATGGCTCATATGAAGACTATATGGTCGAAAGTGTAGAACTCCATTAGGGGTGAAATGGGAGAAAGACAGCTGTTAGGTCCAGAGTTGGTTGATCAAGCTACAAAGAAAATCAAATTAATCGCGATAGATGTCGCCGTGATCGCCAACATATACGTTACCGAGTCAGAGAATTTCAAGTTGGAGAATTTGTATTCTTGAAAGTCAAACCTATGAAAGAATTAGTAGATTTGGTCAAATTAAGTAGTACATAGACCTTTTGAAATCAAGGATCGATATGGCTTGCTTGCCTTACGATTGAATTGGTAGATATTCACAACGTCTTCACATTTCAATGTTGAGAAAATGGATTACGCAAAGATTTCATATACAAAGTTTGAAATACAACCGATTTGACTTATGCATTGGAGAAAAGATTAATTTGACAAGAGATTACAAATAGACAAATTTCATGTTAAAATTAAATGGAAGCGTACCAATCAAAGAAGTTTACTGGGAGGTCAAGAGACAAAAGTTTCCTTCCTCGAATGATTGAGAAGAAATTTCGAGGACAAAATTGTTTTTAAGGGAAAATTGTAATATCCAAAAATCAGCTAACTTACTTTAAGTTAATTCCTTTTTTTTTATCTAATTAATCATGTTACTATAAGATCTATCAGAAGCACCTTAGCATGCATGGTGGATTAAGGATTTAACGCGTGTGCGCGATTTATCAAAAGGTATACTCGAAACGCCGAGACATCACACAAATCGCCTGTATTAATGAGTGAGACATAATGTAATTTAAATTCGCTTTATAAATTCTAATGTATGATCATTTCACCGATTCTTATGAAGATAACATATAGATATTTCTATCATATTGATGAAATACAAATGCTCATTAATCTAGAGAGATTATGATTATGATTATGCTCATTTAGTTCATTTTCCTTAATAACATATGATTTTGTTAAGATATGAAAATATTTTAAAACATGCATTATTAATTAAACGCAAGAATGTGATAAACAGAAATGTCGGAAAAATTGTGATGATAAGACTATGTTATAGATATTCAGTGAGAAAAAAGTTCGACAGATGAGCCGCGGAGGGATCTTAACATCCCCTCGACATTGAGGTTGAGTGCTAGTGTCTAACCGGTGTCGTGGGTAGAAGGTAGAGGCCCCGCTTACCATCCTTTAAATGACTGATGACCCTTTGCATGAAGTCAAAACCTACGCAATTATAAATGACATTTCTGAATGGATTGATATAAACCGAAATCGCTTTCATAAAATTCTTGAATAAATAAACGACAATTCTATGAAATGACAAATTATCGATACAAGACTAATCTACAACATATTGTTCGTTACATTTACGATAGTTACCACATTTACCTTTATGCAAATTTTAAATATACACACGATTGTTTTGCCTGTTTCGAGCTTACTTTAAGATTATCGATCTCACTAAGCTTTAGCTTATGATCTAATTGATAATTTCGGAAAAGACGAGGTGGGTAAAACCGCTTTTATTGATTTATGCTTTTGGGGTGTAGTTTGGGAAGATTAAAGACTTTTGGGTATACAAAACTTTAATATTGCCTTTAGTTTTATATTTATGTACAAACTTAAAGATTTTCATCGCTCAATATGAATTAATTAGTATATGAATTTTAAATTTTGTGATGATTAGATTAGATACACATTTCACTTGCCCGGCAGAAATAGCGGGAACGTGTTGGAATGTTTAATCGAAATATCATCCTATTCTATTACACTTGACACCCTGAATAAGGGAGGAGTCATCTGGGGTGTGACACCAAAAATGGAAGATCGATCCGGTAAAGGTTGACCTGTTAGGCAGCCATCTAATGGTGCAGTTCAACAACTCAAAAGAAATGGAGTAATAGATGGTGAATGGGACAATCTACCCTTGGGGGTAACATGAATGGAGTAACCTCATAGGAAGATAAAGGGCCAATAATCAAAATGATGACTCAATATATATGCGTCCATGTGTGGGAGAGAAACCGACTGGATGACTGATCGATTGGGCTATTGCACCTTGTTGCCGCACCTTGTGAAAAGCAGGGAGAAAATGGAATGGTGATAATCAATCGTTACTGTGGAGGTAGATTAGGTGAAGTGGAAAAAAGCTACGCAAGTAGCGATAATCAACTATAATGAGATGCCAACCAAGCAGGTGCCTAATGGAGGCTCACTCACCCATTGGAAAAGGCAGGCCAACCCAATAGGTTCACCTAGATCCCTCAAGAGAATCATTGTATTCTCAAGATTTCCCATACATAACCCACCACTATAAGTGCTAACATCCGATAGGACCATATATAAAAGTTCTCATTAAAAAGTGCCATACAAAAAGAGTTTCCACCAAAAAGGAATAAGGAACATTCAATAAAATAAACCCATACAAAGAGACAGTCATATATGGTTCCACGCATGCGACCTACAAAGATGTGGCTAATCTGATCATATGAATCAGTCAGATGGCAATATTAGGTTAATGGAAAGAAAAGGAACATAAGGTTTACATTCCTCCCACCATTCTCGTTCTTTGACTACCCTTTTGTGTTACTCCCTCTAGCACACCCGCCTCCTGTGTTGGATCCCACTTTGCTTGCTTTTCAAATGTGTTATGGTGGCGTTATGATTTCTATTTGTGAATCTTCTTTTGAAAATGAAAATAAGGAGTAGTATTAAAGGCACAAAAGGCAAAGAAGCCTTGGTAGTGTGATAATAGCAAAACAAACGAGGTTGGTCTTTAGATGGTCCAAAGAGCGAGGCAAAACCTTGGTGACTTTAGATGGCGCGCAGTCCACATGAAAGGGCTAATGAGGAATCACTGGTTAGTGTTGACTGATTAACAATTAAAGGGCCCTCAGCAATGGCTCCTTGGCAGTGGTGTCAGGTATGAAAGCAGTATATGTGGGAGATGTAATGGGTAATTACACTCAAATGACATGTTGTCCCTATGAAGTTGTGCTCAACACCATGTCAGAGAGTAAAGATCTAATTCCAAAATGATAATGCTTGACAAACTCTTAAGATAGTTGTCAGGATTTACAAAAATATGACCAACTCAAAAGAGAATGAAGCCTAATCTAGAGGCATGATTATTATAAAATGATTGAGCACAAAGACCAGTGGAACTGAGACATTACCAAGAACCCATGAAGTTTGCATAATGCCATATGAGGGAACATGATTTTGGGTAACCTATCCATTAAAGGTATGCCATATGTTGTCTAAGTGCATTTTGATGCAATAAATGTAATAACCGAAAATCAGAAAAAAAAAAAAAAAAAAGAAGTTAAACAAAAATAAATAAAAATATAAAATCAAAATGCAGCGACTGTTGGCCGCAGATTGGAAAAGTCAAAAGGGGGGAGACTCGATTTTGTTCTACCGAAACAGAACACCCAAAATCACGCGAGAGAGAGAGAGAGAGAGAGAAGGGTCGAGAGGAGGATTCGTGGCCCAGCCGAGCCATCGAATCTCACCTTGCGTGCGTGAGCCTTCCGTGCATTGACGTGCGTCGACGACCGAGGGAGAAGAAGGAAATTGCGTGCGTGAGCCTTCCGTGCGTCGACGATCGAGGGAGAAGAAGGAGAAGGGAGACGAGAGTCATTGCGAGCGAAGGGAGAAGCCGAGTGCATGTGTGGCTTGGGACGAGCGACGTGAGGATCTTAGGGCAAACCAAGAGGTAATTCTACTTTCATTTATTTTTTTTATAAAGGAAATGCATTTATATTATATAGGTTTCGATTTCAAAAAAAAAGTGAGAACCTAAATGTTCATTTTACTATACAAATGTTTACATAATTATTTCAATATACAATATATATTTTAATTATATCAAAGGTTATGTAAATAAATCATAAATCTGTTAAATAAATATGTTTATAAATGAAATGCTAGAATTGAAACTTATGATTTAGATGGATGTACTAAAAATATGATTAATTATATGAATAGATGGAGAGCATAATTCTACCTTTACTTGAATATAATACAAATCAAACTTAATTATTTAAACATTTATAGAGAAACATGTTATACATATATTAGTAGGATCATAATCTAAATTTAATGAATAATAAAGAATTGATAATTGATAAAGAATTTAATAAATTAAAGTATTTTAGATAAATATCGATCATTTAAATAAGAATGAGAAATTATGTAAAAAAATTTAATGTCTCAATGAACTAATTATGAATATTATCATAAGAGAGTTATTTTCAATATATATGAGTATTGATTTAGTAAATATTTTTCATCATGGAACTTGATTAAGAGAAACATTAAAAAGAAGAAGATTTAAGAGAAAACTATAAATTAAAGTGGGTAATTATGTTCTTACATTTATGATAAAAATGTCTTTAATTTCTTGTGATGAAATGTATTTTTATATGATTATGACTTTTTCCTGTACTGCAAATTATAATTTATTTTCATGTTTCTTTATGTTGAATAATAGCCTGAATGCTGACCATATTATCACTTCGTCATTTCATAAAGTTAATTGATTCGTAGTTATGAATTAATACATAACAGATAAATTGTATGTTATGAATGTGTGAAAAGTGGAGTTCACCCTTATAGTGCCGGAGACGAATGTACCGCAGACGATGAAAAAGACCAATGAAATTGGTAAATGAATTGATCTTCCTTTGGATTAATTTTGATAAAGGTTTTCAGAAAGAAGCGACTCTAAAATGATTGATAAATGTAAAGAAAAGTCACACGAAATGTTTATCCAGACGCATCTCTCATATGTTTGATTGTTTAATTTCTTTATGCACGTTATAACAAAAACACGCATACAGTTCACCGCCTTGTTTATTATAGATAATAATATAATCGAATTTACTAAATTTTATTCAATTATTAGTTGTGGATGAGTGACTTTACTCTCTGAGATAGAATGCAAAATGAGTATGGGGAAAAAGTTGAGTAGCTCCAATGGTAGATAAGATTAGGGAGAGCGCCTGATGGTTTGGCCACATCCACCGTCATGACCGACAGAGAGTAGATCTATTAGATTTTCCTTATGTTAAGAAAGGTAAAGTAGACTTAAAAGACTTGGTTAAGATGTATAAAAATGATCTTAGTATACTTTAAATGAGAATTTGGCACATAATAGGACACAACAGACGAAGGATTCATGTAGCCAACCCCACCTAATGGGATTAAGGCTTGTATGTTGTTGTTGTATTAGTTGTTTAAATTTTTTCATGTAATCATCCTAACTAAATAGCTGATAAAAAAGAGGGTTATGATTATCGTCATAGAGAGACTTCAGAGAATAAATAATTATGCCAGTTATGTTGATTTATGTTTAAATTGTATTTCATATGAATTTTGTTAATATATATATATATGTGTGTGTGTGTGTGTGTGTGTGTGTGTGTGTGTGTGTGTGTAAATTGTGGATTGTAGTTGGCTCTTATATTAATATTGAAAATGTTAGGAAATATTTTCTTTTATCCATCCGACCATCTATTCCCGCCTTGGTATTTCAAGCTCTCGGGTCGGGTCATGATAATAAATGTTAATGCCAGGTGACGAAGGAACATGATTTCAGGCAACCTATCCATTAAGGGTATGCCATAAGTTGTCTACGTGCATTTTGATGCAATAAATGTTAAAAGCATGTCACCTCAAGGTGCGAGTTTTAAACTAGTTGCCCGCATTTCAATGCAACTAACTGATCATAAGATTACCTTATAATGTGCACATTTCAATCTTTCAAGTTGCTTGCACGCATATTGATGCAACAAGTCTAAACGCAAGGTCGTTTTGAAAACTACTTTAATACTTCAATCTTGCTTGCACATATTTTGAGGCGATGAGTTAAAATACATGATTGTCAGGAAAAGTGTGCAAGATGCATCTTTTTAGGTATTTTACAAAATGATTCATCTCTTTCTTTTTTTTATCTTCACATGCTTGTCCTTTAGTTACATGGGCTTCCACATAAGATTCCTTTCTTCTAAATAGAGGGGGTGGGGGGTTCATTTCCACCACCTTCATTCATTCACTTTAGTTGAGGGTTGGGGGTGGGTTTTGGAGATTTGAAAGGATCCAAGTGCTTACTTGCAAGTAAATTTCATAATTCTCATTTCTTTCTTTCTTGTAATTTTTGTTTAAGTTAATTCATGTTTTGTGTTCTATGCTTTACTTTCTCTAATTAATTAATTTTTATTCAAATTAAGTCATTTTAGTTACTTAAGTGTCTATTTAGTTTTGTTTCATTCAATTCTTTTTAGTTCAAAGTTTGGCAGCCTACCAATGCCTCTCCCTCCTATGGGGTGACTAAAGAAGTGCTAGGCCTTTTCACTACGCTAATAAAAACTGTGCAAGGTTGGTATCTTGCTACACCGTGACAGGGAGTCTTTGTACCTATCGCGTTTATAAGAACACATTAGCCTTCAATACCTACATGAGAGAAACACATACACAATTTCCTCACCACATTGGAGTACTTAGATTACAATTTTTGTCATCATGTTAGAACAACATGCATGGGTATTTAAAGTGTTTTCTTGCATTTTTCTTTTGAACGAGGTGGTGGCTTAGTGACGAAACAACAAATCTCTATGGCAAAGATTTTTATTTGGGTTCACTTAACTAAATATATAATTTTTTTCTCTATTTTGATTTTTTTAATGGATAGAGAGAAAAAAAACATACAAAAAGAGAGCGAGAGCGAGAGCGAGAGCGAGAGCGAGAGAGAGAGAGAGAGAGAGAGATGAAGTGGAGCGTTGGCTGTGAGGGTGGTGTGAGGCTAAGAGTTGAAGGATCTTGGATGTTGGCTGGTAGCAAGTAGAGGAGGTGACGCATCAACATATGGAGAAGATAGTCGATTGAGAGGAGGTGAAAGTGAAGGGCCTTTAGCCAGAGCTAGTGATGGATGGTGTTAGTGAGCTAGGATTTGAGTGCGGCGTTGACTAAGGAGAGGCAACCCAAAGAGTTGGATAAGAGAGGAGCAGGGTTCATATAAGAAAGGCAATGTTCTAGGGATGCGAGCAGGATGGAACAATTGGTGGCAAGATCCCATAAGGAAGAGGAGGATAAAGTGGACATTTGCAGCTTGAGTTGTGAGAGTGAGTATTGGGGATGTGGGGTTCAACTAAGAGGAATCAACGAGGAGAGGGAGAAGTTGGGTCGTGTGCAAGCTATGATGAGGTGTTTGTGTGGCAAATGGAGGTTGGAAGTTTGTCAGAGCTCGCCCTAGGAGATGGATATGATGGAGAGGGGTGCGATAGTGGGCTTCGTGCGTAAATAGAGAGATTATTGTGGGAGAGCGAGGTGTGTGGCGAACTGGGCGTAGCGAGCTAGGTGTTTGACGGCAAGCTAAAATGATATCCTAGTGGAGGAGAGCAAGATCTCAAGTACGACTTAGCATGCGTAGCAGGAGAGTAAAGAGTGAGTTGTTACAATATCTAGGGTGATGGGCAACACGAAAGGTCGAAAGGGAGTAATATTAGGTTTAATTGTTATTTTTTATTTATTTTTTAATAAGGTGACGGACGAGATTGGGCAAAGGACTATACGAGGGTGACAAATCTAGCATATAAATCTAAATTTCAAGGATTGGGCAACTGATACGAGGTTTCATCATTTTCATTTATTTATTTTTTAATTCATGTTTACATATATGAATATATTTATAATTAAATCACATTACTTGGCTTATACCATAATTTTGATAAAATTAAATTTAATTTCAACTTGATTAAAAAATAATCACTAATTTTGAGTTGTTTAATTATATAATTTAGATTGATCAAGTTATTATGATTCAGTTAATTTATTAACAATTTAATCAACATATATAATTATAATATATATTATAATAATAATTATATCAAGTAAACTATTTAATTTAAGTTTGACTTAATTTTAATTCATTTTAATAATTAATAGATTAATTATTATTTTCATTATATTATATGTATTTTATAAATATGTATTCTCACAAATTTCATCACTCATGTGTCTCAAACATTGTATAACCACCTAGCACATCAATAATTATGTGTTTCACATTGATGCGGTAATCCAAGCAATATAAGTGCCTTTCTTAAGCATTTTTGACATTCTAAACACCTCGGTGCAATCTATTTCATGAATGGACATCGTTTGAGTGGCCTTGGCGACAATAAAAATAATTTCAACTCAACTTTCACGATGTTAGTTTGTAGTCCATCAATTTCACTGAGTACGATCGAATTACTTGTGAAAGGTTCTCCTTTAATTGATTTTGACATCTCGAATACATTCGAGCGATTTGTTTTGAGAACGAATATCATTTGAAAAATTTTGGTGATGATTGAGGTAGCTCAAATAAGATTCACGCACATTACATTTATCAATCATTGACTGTCACATTTGGTTGGGTTGATCATGGAAGATTTTTATCTTGATAAGTTCAATACTTTGAATACATCGAATTTCATCAACAATGACTTCATAAGTGTATAAGGCATCTTGAACTAAGCTTTAGTGTGACACTTCATTTGACAACCATCATTAACTTTGATTTTAACCTGCTTCAACACGCATCACATTGTAACATGTGCAAGTCGACAGAAGAAAATTGTCAACAAGAATGCAACGTAATGACAGCCAACAAGTTCAACATTGTCGGCTTTGCTTAGCAGGCGAGATAACATTCTACATGAATTAACATGAATAAAGTTTTGGATATCTAACTTCATGTTACCAATACTTCCATGCAAACAACAAAGATCACCCCCCTCCTACTAACAATATAGATGACAAAAACTAAGAGTTTGAGATTTTGGTGGCAAGTGTTGCCATTACTTCACTATTTATGGCTTTAGTGGCATCAACTCCCAGTTACTTATCAGCATCATTAAAAAATCGAGAACCTATGAAAGCCATTGTCTGTATAAACAACATCATGCAAGAAGTCATTTAATTGGAGCTTGTGTGAGCTAACCTAATAGTGGTAGAAGTTAGTGGAATTCCCCCCAACTCAATTTTCCTTCGAAGTCAAATATCTCAATAAAAGCATGTAAATGTAAATTCCATGAAATGATTGTTTGTCAAATTGACATATATAGACCATGGGAGGAGATGGCACCTAAGGAGAGAAGAAAGACAGAGATTGAGTCTTTAGCCAAAGATATTTTCTAGCCACAATGAAGAGAATGAAAATAGGACAACCCCATCAACCTAACTCTTAAGAGAGAACCTAACAACTTATAGGTCAATAACTTTGTAATGCAATGGAGACCCTCCACAAGTCCTTCCTTTTCAAGCCTGTCTTCTTTCACAATAATTCGGGATCTAATCCCATAGAGATGATAAAGTGGACTCCTATCAATTCAAAGGTACACCTCAAAGCTCATAGGAAAAAAAGAGGAGAGGAAATAACACAACAAACAAAAAGAATACTTCTAGGATATCAATTCTCTATAGCATACCTAACACGATACAGCAATTATATACAGTCTAAGTTAGGACAACAATAGATAACCAAAAATTAGAATTACTAACTAATCTACTATTAAGCAACTAATTACCAACAATAATAGCATAATATGGAAATATAAAAAAACAAACATAATATGAGAAGAATTTAGTATATCAGGTAGCTGATAGGTGACACTAAATCAAGCCACCCCAGTTGCAGCAAAACTCGACTCGAGTGAAGTACTAGGCATTGTAGCCTCATCCGAGGGTAATAAGTAAATATGTCTATAAAGGTACATAAGGTTAGAAAATATGTAGGCAAATCAACCACATATGCATTATTATTAATGCGTTTAGCTATTGGAAAGGGCCCAAATTTCCATTGGCTCAATTTTGAATGAGCACCAGGCAGAAACCATTCCTTGCAAATTCTGACCATGACTAAATCACCAGGATTAAAGACCTTGTAACGTCTATGAACAACTGCAACTCGTTTGTATTGAGCTTTAGAAGCTTCTAACTTATAACGCACTTTGTATGAGGTTGGTCACATCATTAACCATAACAACACTATTATTTCGGCACTTGGGAAGAATAGCAATAACGACAGTGTGATTGCGGGGTTTGGTGTACACAATACTGAATGGGCACTTACCGATGGAACGATTGGCCATTGAATTGTTAGCAAATTCTACTTGACCCGAGAGTTCTTCCCATTTTCTTGGATGTTCTTGGACTAAACACCATAGCATATTGCAAAGAGTCATGTTTACACTTCCGTTTGGCCGTCCATTTGTGGATGGTAGGCCGAACTTAATTGTATTGTGGTGTTTAAACGCTTTCAGAGTTCCTTCCAAAAACAGTTGACAAATTTCACATCTCGATCCAAAGTCAAACTATGAGGGATACCATGGAGTCGAACAATTTCTTTGAAGAACAACTATGAAATATGGAAGGCATCAAAGGTTTTCCTGCATGCTATGAAGTGAGCCATTTTGGAACCGATCTACGACCACAATGATCGAATCTGATCCCTTTCTCGTTCTAGTAAAACCCAGGATGAAGCCTAAACTGAGGTCCTCCCAAATCAAATTTGGGGTAGGGAGAGGGGTGTACAACCCTGTATTTTGAGATGTTCCTATGTAACATTGGCAAATAGGACATCTTTGGACGAAACAAGTAACATCTCTTCTCAGCTTGGACCAGAAAAATCTTTCTTGCATTTGCTCCAAAGTTTTCTCACGGCCTGCAAGTGCAGCCAAACCACCGGCATGGATTTCCTTATTGAGCATCATGCGAAGAGATATGCGACCTTCCCATTGATTGCACATCGAGTGCGAAAAATTGCATGTCTTTGAGAAAACATCGTATGTCATGGTGTTAATAACAGTTTCTCTATGACACATACAAGCGTATCACCTTCATCTCCATAGATTTCTTCTATCCCAGTTTCTCCAGTCTCAGTGTCTTCCGGCAACTCATCCTCTCCCAATTCACCATCTAACAGTTGCACTTGTTGTCGCAGTGGGCAATCATTGGACTTATGGCCAGGTTGGAAACAACGGAAACATTTTAGAGTGTTGGGCTTTGGGTTTAGCAGAAACTTTAGAATCTCATATTGGGGTAGGGTTTTTGTACTGTTTGTGACTAAAGGGAGCTCAACTTATGTGTTGTATTAGCTGAGCGAGTGGAGTCATTAATACAAACAATGGAGCCCTTCCGAGAAGTACATCCCTTAAGGTTAATTTGCATCTCTGCCTTGCAAGCGAAGTTAACAACTAGTAATGTCCAAACCGAGTTAAGCTCCAACTTATCATGAATATCTTCCTAAGTCCCCCAATATACCGAGCAACTAATTGATTGTTGGAGTCATTAAGATTATTACGCGTCATTAAGATTATTACACGCACTTAGCCAAGGAGATTGATAGTTTAGGTTTTAAACTTTGGAATTCAGGTAAAAGTCAAGCTAGAAATGGTGTAGGTGTGATTATAGATAAAAATTTGAAGGATAATGTTATAAATATTAATAGATGTGGAGATAGAATTATACTTTAAAGATTATTGTTGATCTTAAGATTATCAATGTTATAAGTTTATGCTCCTCAAGTAGGTTTGGAAAGCAAAAAAAAAATTGGAATGAATTAGAGGGATTAATACAAAAGATACATCTTGAAGAAAAATATTTATTGGAGATTTAAATGGACATATTGGTAGAGTGGTAGAAGATTTTAAAAGTATTGGTGGTTATAGATTTGGGTGACTAATGAAAGGACTATAATAGATTTTCTTTACTTATGATTTGTAGTTCTAACATTTTATTTAAGAAGAGAGATGATATATATACTTAAAATGGATCTAAAAAAACAGATTGATTATTTTCGATAAGAAAAATAGATCGCTTACATTGTAAAGATTGTAAGGTCATTCCAGTGAAAATCTAAGCAACATCGATTGTTAGTTTTAGATTTTAAGATGAAAGGTTGTAGAAAAATAAACTAAATTATTGTCTTAGAATTAGATGGGGACAAAAAATAAATAAAATATTTTAAGAAGAACTGAAGAGAATAGAATTTGAATGAGGAAAACATTATGTGGGAAAAAAATAACAGTGAAATTAAGAAAGTTCTTAAAAATGTGTTTGGAGAATCAAAAAAGAAATCTATTTAATAAGAATAGGTGGAAAAGAGAAAAGATAAAAAATATAAGTATTGTTATAAAACTTTAGATATAAAACTTCAGGGGAAAGATATAAAGCGTAGAGATTAGCGATATATGATAAAATTTAATGATGATTTATACAAATTAGATCTGAAGGTGAAAGATGTATGTATAAGTTAGCCACAAATAGATATAGAAAAAAGTTAAATTGCGTATTAAGGATGAAAATAATAAAATACTTTTTTTTAGAAAGGATATTAAAATAGGTGGATGAGGTATTTTGATAAACTTTTCAATGAAGGATCTAAAATGATTGATTTTAGCAACATACCTTAAACAAAAATAGAATTTCATTTTATCGTCATTAAGTAAATCTAAATGAAACTAAGTTGGAAAATATTTAAGTAAAATTTCTTAACACAAATCTTTTTAATGTCACTTTAAAGACTAAAAGATGTCGATGAGTGGAGAAAAGTTTGTTGGTTCTATATTTAAAAAAAAATGCAGAGTGTGCAAATTATAGAAATTAAGTTAATGTGTCATACATTAAAATTATGAGAGAGTAATGAGCATAGGTTACAATGTGATCTGAAGTTTCTCATTGGTTTCATGCCGGTAGATACTATGGATGCTATACATTTGTTAAAGGGTTTGATGGAGAAGCATAGAAAGTAAGGAGGATATATATGATTTATTGATTTAGAAATAAAATTTCAAGAGATGTTCTTTGGAGAGTTCTAGAAACGAAAAGTTAATATTGGTTATATTCAAGTCATTAAGGATATGTATACTAGAAAGTTACTTGTGTCCAAACAAGGAGGATTGACAAAATATTTTCCTATTTGATTGGATTACATCAAGGATCACTTTAAGCCCTTATCTTTTACTTTAGTTATGGATGTTCTTACTTAGGCATTTACAAGAAGATGTACCTTGGTGTATGCTTTTCGATGACATTCTTCTTGTTGATAAGACTAGAGAGTCCAAAGAAACTTGAATTATGGAGGTCAACTCACAGTCTAAAAGTTTTCGTTTAAGTAGATCTAAAGCGAATATATGGAGTGTAATTTTAGTTGTAGAAGTTAGTGGTAGTGTTGTGACATTAGGTGAACAAGTCATTAATAAGAGTGCGTTTGATATTTTGTCTATTGTTCAAAATGATGGTGAAATAGATGGAGATGTTACTAGTAGAATTCAAGTTGGATGGTTGAAGTGGAGGAATGCATCGGCCTATTATGTGATAGAAAAGTTAAACTTAAGAAAATTTTATAAGATGGTGGTAAGACCGCAATGACTTATATGCAGAATGTTGGCCAATAAAAGAAAGCATAAGACTAAGTTAAGTGTTAGATGAGGAGATGCTTAGGTGGATGAGTGGATTTACTCTTAGCGATAGAATGCAAAATGAGTATATTCGGAAAAGTTGGAGTAGCTCAGGTGGTAGATAAGATTAGGGAGAGTCGCCTTAGATGGTTTGGCCACATTAAGCGTCGGCCGTCCAGATGGATTAGGAGAGTAGATACATTAGATTTGCCTTATGTTAAGAAAGGTAGAGGTAGACCTAAAAGACTTGGTTAAGATGTATAAAAATGATCTTAGATACTTGATTTAAATGAGAATTTGACACATAATAGGACACAATGGAGACAAAGGATTCATGTAGCCGACCCCACCTAGTGGGATTAAGGCTTGTTGTTGTTGTTGTATTAAGATTATTACATGCACTTAACCAATAAAATTCCTCTGTATATGCACTGACTGAGCGTGATCCTTGGAAACAATGCTGATACTGAACATATAGCATTTGCTCAAAGTTCATTGGAAGAAAATCCCCCTCATTGGCTGTTTCATATAATACCAACTTCTCATGTTACCATTCCCCTCTCTTCTTCTGGTTTGTAACACTTGGGACCACTAAGCGACAGCACAACCTTTCAATCGGCAAGCAACATGTTTTACCTGCTTGTCTAACGAATTTCCATATACTCAAAAAAAGTTTCCACTACTTGTCGATGTGTAACTAACCACTAAAAAAGGGAACGTGTAATTTAATGCATAACTCACCATAAATTCGATCGTGACAGAAGTTTTGATGTGGAATTCGGGATTCTCCAAACTCATATCCTCCTCAAATCCGTATACTCAAATCACTATTTCACCTCTGCCTCATCTTTCAACTCTTGAGTGAAGTGTCGATCCACAAGTAATCATCAACTGTCCCAAATGAGTGTGAAATCGAATCAGCCCGCAAGTACGCTCATTATTCCACCAGGTTTCATAGAAGGAGTACATACCATTCCAACCCTAAAGTCCTAGATTTCCTTCTGCACCCCCACACTGAATCGGAAAAACATGACAACGAGAAATTCTAGTTTTCATGTGAGGTTATTCTGTGACAACCACAGTTTTTTCCAAGCTAAGATTGCCATCTGTAACTGGCCTCTTACTTCCTTCCACCATGGATATCTCGAGTGTTGGCTCTGATACCAAATAATGCAGTGAGAAAGAAATGAAATAACACAACAAACAAAAGGAATCATTCCAGAATATCACTTCTCAGTAGCATAACTAACACGATACAGCAATTATATATAGTCCATGTTAGGACAGCAACAGATAACTGAAAATTATAATTACTAACTAATCTGCTATTAAGCAACTAATTACCAACAATAGCAGCATAATATGAAAATATAACATGGCAGACATAATATGCGAAGGATTAAGTATATCAGGTAGCTAATAAGCGACACTACATCACTTTGTCTTTGAAGAGAGGACAAAGAACAAGCCAAAGATTTATATGATTTAGCTTTGCAGCTACATTCCCAATGCAAAGAGAGATATGATTTCACTATTAAAGGCAAGATATATAGAACACATGCGAACTACACTATGTTTTATCAGCATTAGCAACGAATGATAAACAATACATCAAATAAAATATTAGAAAAGCACACTTTTACAATACAAGCCTTGTAGATTTCCCTTGTTTAACTCCCCAACCTCCCAAAATTTACAAATAAGAAAAGAGCTTATGAAAATGGAGGGAGCCAATGATTGGCTAATGTGGGAAGCAGTTGACAACTTTAGCAAGATACGTTGAAAAGGCAATAAAGAGAAGCTGCAGAACGGCTAAGGAATGATAAGATGGTTAGTCACAATCAAGAACTCCAACAATCAAAATTCAAGTGGTCTTTGTACTAAATGATCATTACGAAACATGTCATTAAAGATGCGTCGACAACTCGGATGGTGATGTCGAGGCATATGCTTGCGGATCTAAGGTGGATATCATAAGTAAAATATATGATCGACCTGAAGGATGAACAAACGAATGTCTCGTCTCGCCACATAGATGGGCCGATGTGTCCATCCCGTCTCACTAGGTAAACGAGCGAATAGGTTCGACCATCTTGCTTGATGAGCAAATAGCAAAAGGAGATGAGCAATTGCTTTCTGTCAAGGAATTCTACAAAAATGGGCTCCTTGGTCATCAATAGTAGAGTAATCAGGTGTAGCTTTAGCTCTAGTTAACAAGAGATTAGAAACTAGTTCAGGTCAACTAGTAGGAAGGCTATTATAGCTAATTTAGACTTGTCAAAAAATCAAATGAGACAAGATCTTAAATGCCAAAAATCGAGCAGCTTTAGCATATATTGACCTTAACACCTAGAGGCCACATGTATGCTCTAGGTGTAGAGTGAAATGCTAGACCTTATGCTCCCTTCTCTCCTTTGTCCCTTCTCAATATGCATATCTTAGTCTTTATATGCCGCTCTTCCTCTATCACTGCCTCTCTTCTCTTCCTCCTCTCATCAAAGGTGATAAACACACACCATCTCCGCCAATCTTCTATACCATTGCCTTTACATATCTCCTCTCTCACTCGAGCCAAAAATTATCTCAAATCAGAGGCTCACAAACCTTTCTATTGGCACCATACGACACAATCCAGATGGCACACTAGTTTCCACCATTCACATTAGATATGGGTTTTAATATAATCATGTTATTATTAGAATCATGTCAAATAGAGTAGTAAAAATTTAAACATCAATTAATATTTAATTAATCATAACAACAAGTTTAACGTTTTCTAAAATTAGAGTTTACACATTTATGAGCAAAAATAATCATGATGTTACCTAATTCATGCTTGTAAATAGACTACACAAAAAATAGCATGTTGCCCAAACTTATAATATTTAGCCATGCATGTCCGCTAAATGAAAAAGTCAAGGCTACCACCTTTAAAAAAAAAATACCAATTTTACGGATATGTTTAAGACTAAACAACAAGAACCAAAAAACCTGAAGTGGCAAGATGTACTCTACACAGCGACCAGATAGTAAATGGGAAACTTTTTAATGCAACAAAACACTTCAACAAAAATAATTAAGTGATTGACGAAAAGGCACTACCCTGGTGAGTTCTCGAGTGAAAATCTCTGAAACTTCAACAGTCATATCAGCAGGAACAACACTAGGATCATCCCACTGAAACAAGAATTAATAAGCAGGAAGATCAAGTCCTGCATAAAGAATTTTTTGTACAGCTTTTAGGAACAAAAAATTACAGAGAAAACAAAATCAATACCTTATATTTGATGAGCTCACCATCAGAACTATCTGGCCGATCCATCATTCCAACTCTTCGTACTAAGGTGGTAAGGCCTAATCTTGAATTTCTAGGACTAATGACCATCTCCCTAGCAATCTTTAATCAAGAAACGCAAGAAATGTAAATAAGCAGACAACAAAACATTAAAATTGAGCCAACATCATTAAGAAAATTTTCTCAAGATGTCACTCAGGTCCACCAATCATTGGTATAGGATTGCATATGCCCTATATGAACATGCAAGTAAAAAGGATGCACTTGGTCCATGCTGGCATATGTAATACAATTGAGCGAAGGGTTAATGCCCGCTGCAGGAATACATATCTGACGGTTAGGAACATATTGCATTTTTATGGGCTGCTAAGTTTAAATTTTCAAATGTAACCAACCCATTGGTCTCGATGCAAACCATGATAACGGATTGAGGAATGTATGGTGAAGAATCCTACAAAATTGAAAACCTTTTGACTAAGAAGATGTTATGAAAAAGCTAAACCCCAATAATGTTACTTAAAGCTTAAACTCATAATGATGATCATTGTGTTCTGGTTGTTGTCTTATTATTTTACACTATTTTGAAATAATTAAGAAATATATGCCTGTTGAATCAAAAATATATATGCACCATTCTTGTCACAAGAATGAAAACATCTCCTTTATATGAAATGAATGCATGAATACAACCAACAATTCTGAAGAAAAATCCATTAAATTAGAGTCTCTACACCAAACTGCATTGGTTTTTTCAAAACAAATCTCTATCTCCTACTTGATTTATCATGATTATGTGAGCTCTGAGTATGATTATGAATTAAAATTTAACAATAGCATCTCCTTTTATTGAAAAGCTCGGGAAACCCTTTATCATTAATTAAAATAAAAAATAAGGACACAAAAACATATACAGGATAAAAAATAACATAAAGGAAACACTGCTAAGGAGAAAAAAAATTAAACAATAGCTTTAAAATTTTCTAGATACTTATCTGGTAAGTTTAAAGCTTCATTTTCTCATGAATTTGATATGCTTTCTTTTCATAAGTAGAATTCATCCAAAAATAAGTATGAGATAATGTATTGGAAAGATTTTTTAATCATCCTTAACAATATTTAAAAAGTATTTGATATTCCTTTCTTTCCAAATGTTCCAAAGAGCCAAGAACAAGAGTAGTTGAGGTGAATAAAAATAAGTCGAACACCAAGAAAAAGAGAAGACAGTTTCAAATGATGAATCAGTATCATTAGTGAACTCCTAATGGCAATAGCGTCTTTTGTGAATAAATGGATTATTAGGTGTATGTTAAAACTAAGTATGTAAATTATGTTTCATATGTTTATCAATTTATCTTTACATCATAGCATTCATTCACTAAAACAATAGAAAAACAATAGCCCCTAATCACAAAATTCCTCAATTCTGAAGAACAAGACATTTTAAATATATTGACCTAAAATTTTAACTGAAAGAAAAAAATGTTATTAACATATAATTCAGAAGATAATAAACCACCAAAAAGGCAGGTCAAGCATGTCTGAAACTACATCAAACTCAAAACATGGTTACCAAAGGAAACTGCCAGTAAGAACCAGAAAGAACTTACTTTTGTAATCTTTTCCAAATCATCTCTTCCTCCGTCAGTGATGTCATTCCCAAACGCAAGTCTTTCTGCACAACGACCTCCATGTGCGACTACCATTTGCATTTTTAAGTAACCAAAGGTAGTATAACCTTGATCTATCATTTCTTCTCTAGGATAAAAAACAGAAATTGCAGTTTCCTGCACTAATAGATACTTGCATTAAAGGCAATTTTGTAAAGATTATTTGGAAATAAAATAGAGCCTGAATATTAATCAAAATTGCATCTAGAAACAACATGAAAATAAGATTACATGGCTGCACCTTGCCAGGAAGTAGCTGGGAGAATGCATGCCAATCAAACCGAGGGAAAGATGAGCTAACAGTATGTGACCAGCCTCATGCACAGCTAATAATCTTTTTGTATCCAGGGATACCTATCATGAATATATTAAGAACACAAACTTTGACAATTAAAATAGAAAAGGCTATGGATGTTATCCCTTGTGCTTTACAAAGAAGAGATGACGTACACTCGCTTCACATTTTTGTTGCTCTTCCTCTGTAAGAAGCACACCCATGCCCTCCAGTAACTGTTTATCGAGGACATCAACTATATCTTGCTGGGTGATCAACGAGTGGTTTTTCCTTACCTGATATTCATTTTCAATTATTCATGAGCTAACCAAAAACTAATAAACAATGATAACTACACAAGCAGCTGACACAATTCCATATCATCTAAAAAATACACAAACAGAGGACAAGAATCAAAAGACACAAACAGAGCCTCCCTTAAAAAAAAAACATTCTAAACAAATCAAGTGAATGCTTCAAAAGCCAGATTATAAATAAGTGCAATAATCTGTGTACAACAAATATTAATGAAACTTGATAATTTATACCGGTGATTTACATACATCCCAACAAATTTCATGTTATTTACATATGAAACCTAAATCTTCCTATTTAGGTGCATACTATCTAACCTTCTCAATACCACAAACATGCTAGCCTGTCACCCTATCATTATGATGATTTACCTGGCGCATTTTATCTTGACCAACAATAAATTCATCTTGCCAAACCTCCTCAACTAATGGCTAAACTAGGTAGAGCGTTGGTCACAAGTGGCCTCAGTGGACTAACAAATAGAGTCCAAGGGAACAAATTGAATGAATTGGTTTGACAATATTAGTCCTTATTCAAACAATTTATCAAAAAATAAAAAAATTTTGCAGTAAGTGATAGTCTCTATACAAATTTCTTGTGTGATGCCAGTCAGTCAAAAGAAAGTATATAGACTACTATTGTACAGCATGGAGGCCTCTAAATATGGAGGAGACTATTACTAAAGAACATTGGAGAACAGCTACATTAAAAATAGGAAGGGCATCACTGCGTCAGAGGATACCTGATGTACGCAGTAATGTAAGGAATGGGAGGAGACCACTGCTCTCCAAAATGGATGGAGCTCAACAGTGAAAAGCCCGCACTATAGAGCTTTCTTTTGAAATTGTAGAAGAGTGTTGCTATTATATTGTATTTGGAATTGCCAGTGGTCCTTAACTATTAACTGAAATTGACGGCCAAAGTGAATGGACCAAACAATAGGGTAAACAAGATTTATAGAGAATCAAGAGATATGAAGGATTTAAATAAGGTGTGATTTTGCCATCAAATGGAACCAAAAAAGAAGCAGTGTGATCAGAGACTTTGATCCATTGGTTTGTCACAACATGATAACATTAAGGGGCTGTTTGGTTCGGCGTTATTACCATGCACTGTATTCTTTTAGCAATTGTTACTTTACCGTGTTTGTTACGCTGTAATTCTAATTAATGTTAAATTTCACGGTATTTGGTTTTACTTCCCAAGCCATTTTCTCAGGTAAATACACCAAATCGAGCGAAGTCATTGTTAACGCAATTCCTCGCTCCGCCTCGTCCGCTACGTCTTCCCCATACCCGCCTTTCAGATATCCGCTTTTGCATACCCGCCTTTTGAGAGAAGTCTCGGGAGGTGAGTTTGTATCTGGGAGGTGAATTCGATCGATTCTTTTCAAATTACACCGTCGATCGTCAAACGAACCTTGTCGCAAAATTATGTATCAAGTTTAGGTACATCCCTTTTTCTCCCTTTTCTACATTGATTGATACTTGAAAGTTCCTAACTTTCCTTCTCGCTTTGTTCTGCTAATTCTCTTACTCGGTTTCCTTTTGATTTTTTCTCCACATTGTTTGATTACCAAATAAACCACAAGGTCTTTTATTTACTAAATAAACACAAAAAAGTTTAAATCTTGACAAGGATTCTAGAGATTTCTTAATTTTTCCGATTAGCGAGGTATGATGATTCATGTTTGAGATTGTTGAGTTTATTGATTGCTTACTTTGAATTAGCCAATTATATGAACCCGCATGTATGAGATGATCTTCTTAGTTTATGTTATTTTTTATTTCATAAGCCGCAAAGTTTCGCCTTTCAACTGCATGTAATTTTCACTTGTCTTGTTTGAGGTGTGTTTTGGCTTATGCTCTTCTAGATAAGTTTTGTTTGAGTCAGTGCTTTTGTGCTAGTAAAGGGTTGGATTTTATATTATGAAGCGCTTAACCGGTGATCTTGATGGAATGTGATAGGCAAGATGGTGTACTTTCATTAGGTAAATGATAAGTTTGGTATATGTTACATTTTTTATTTGTTGTTTTGTGATGCCACTTTCATTGCAAAGGAAAGGGTGAGGGTTTCTTGATCATGTCATTTGGTTTGGTATTTTGCAAGTGGAAATATCAACCCTGCTGTTTAGTTATTATAAAACTTTTTTTGAGCTACATAATCATCAATCACCATTTTCGCCTTTTTTTATTTTTTGAATGGGGACTATATGCTTAAGCCCTATCATCATTTTACTAGGATACCATAGGGATGAAATTTCATAAGAATTTTAGTCTCGCTTTTATGTAGCTTGATAAATTTATTCACATTAACTTTTAAGTTCTTGAATTTTGTATTTAGTTTTACCCATCCCTCCAAATTCATGTTGCTCGGTTATCACAGAAATTTTATTTGGCATATCTTTTATTTTGTCACGATTATTTCATTGGTTGAGCTCAAAAAATATTGCTATTTCTCTTATTGGATTTTGTAATTTTATCGTAATTCTTTTCTGTTATGTTCCTCCGGGCACCGATTTTATACACATTTTTTTTGCAATGAAGTTATTTTCTAATGCTTTCAATTTTAGAACACTTCAACTCGTGAAGATTACAAATTTATGAGACTTGTTGGTTTTACATTTGAGTTTTCGATTTGAAAAGCGAATCACCTTATCTCTGCTTTCATCTAGTCATTTCACCATGGATTGGTTGCACTTATTTCCAACCGAGTTTGGTGATGTACTCTACAATGCGTAAAGCTAAAGGAATATTTTACTTTGATATGATCCATGTGTACTTTTATATGAAGATCATTTCTTTGCCCTTATATTTTAGTAGTGTTTCGTGTTTTCCCCAACATTAGTTCTTGTATTTTACTTTTGTCTATGATCATAATCATAGACAAATTATTATCCTTGCATTATCCTCATCACAAGACTCATTAGTTTGTTTTCTTTATGATTAGTTTAAATTCATTTTTCAATAAATAGTAGTTTTAAATGCTTCTTCACATTTTCATAAATTCATGAGATTGTAGTTTTTGCTTCATGCTTTTAGATAATTTATATTGTATCATTTATTTTGTACAAATTATATCTTTTCCTCAATTAATTTGATGGCTTTGATATGCTCTAAATTCAATTTATATTATTGGATCTTATTTTAGAAAAAACAATGGCACAACCAAGAGGGTGAAGTCTTTTGATTACGATATTCAAGAGATGTTGAGATCAATGAAAACCATCTTGCTTCTACTATTCATGCATGATATTCTGGCCACCACTATTATATATATATTATTGAACCAAAGAGAAATCAACAAAGAATTAATCGGCTAATATTCGACGACATACCTTTCATATCTTGATCCGAGATTATGAATATGGTAAGAAAAAAGCACCTTTTTCAAATTATGCAATCTTTTTTATGGTTTTGTAGACACTAATGTTAAAATTGAAGAACAAGTTGCTAGATACCCTAGGACATAGCGCGAATCGGTTATTCGATTCAACTTCTAACGATCGTAAACTATTAGTAGGTACTTCAATCACTATATCTAGGAGAGTTAAGACATGAGATGATAAAGCACCACATTGGAAACTCCACAAAAAAATACAATCGATAGATTCATGCCTTTCTTCAAGGTATGTTAGTGTATATTTAGGGTTTGTATTTTAATGCTCTTACTAATATCACTTATTTATTTTAGGATGTTTGCTTAGATGAAACCCATATTAAAGCTAGAGTTCCTAAGAGCATGAACGCATTTAGGGAAGAAAACCTTATCCCACACAAAATGTTCTTGCAGTAGACTGATTTGAAATTTACATATGTCTTAAAGGTAAGGTTCAAACAACGCTACTGATTGTAATGCCTGAACGCGGTCTCATATTCCGTATGATAAAAAATATTTTATCATAAATATATTTAACAACAAAAATTTTACTTATACAAAAAAAAATGATTTACATTATCTCACGTACTACTCAACTGTTACTCCATAGGAAGGGTTATATCTCCATTTCTGCACAAGATATCATTTAAAAGAATTTACTAATAGGACCAACAAATGCTCAAGAATTATTTAACCTTCATTATTCAATTGCACTACTGCTGTTTGGATCTTTGAAAAATTTGGAATTATGACACCGTATTTTCCATTTGAAACACAAGTAAATATTGTTCGTGATCAGTATATTACATAATTGGATCATTTGAAGGGGAGATGATTTCATTCTTCCCGAGGACGAGTGGATATGAGAGCACATAATGGTATACAGGGTTATAGAAGAATCTTGGTTGTACAAAAAAGAGACCAAATATCAAGCAAGTGGTAGTATGAATAAGTTTTTTAGATAGAAGAATAGCATATATATGATTCAATCATATTAATTATTTTTCTTAAAGATAATTGTTGTCTTTAGATTAAATGGACAATTACCTCTAACCTCTAGTAGCACCAAAAGTAAAAGAAAACATTTTGTCTTGAATACTAAACGAATGGATTCTTTTTACAAATCATGTGTGAATACATTGATGAAATAGAAAGCGCAGCTTAAAGATTAGTAAAGGTGTTTCTTATAAATTGAAAATTTGGAATTGAAGTCACACGAATGTAAAAATCGACATCAAAGAGGAATATGGAATCGTGAGAAAAAAAATCGGTGTCTTGGGATGAAAATAAAAATGATGATGGACAAGAATACATATCACATACAACAACAACAACAACAACAACAGCCTTAATCCCACTAGGTGGGTCTACATGAATCCTTCGTCTATCAGGTCCTATTATGTGTTAAATTCTCATCTAATTCAAGATACTAAGATCATTATTTATACATCTTAACCAAGTCTACCTCTACCTTTCTTAACATAAGTAAATCTAATGCATCTACTCTCCTAATCGGTCATCTGGACCCGACGCTTTATGTGGCCAAACCATCTAAGACTCTCCCTAATCTTATCTACCACCGGAGCTACTCCAACTTTTTCCAACATACTCATTTTGCATTCTATCTCTAAGAGTAAAGCCACTCATCCACCTAAGCATCCTCATCTCTGTAACACTTAACTTAGTCTTATGTTTCTTTTATTGGCCAACATTCTCGCACTATAAGTCATCAGTGTCTTACCATCTTATAAAATTTTCCTTAAGTTTAAACTTTTCTATCACATAATGGCCGATGCATTCCTCCACTTCAACCATCCAACTTGAATTCTACTAATAACATCTCCATCTATTTCACCATCATTTTGGACAATAGAGCCTAAATATCTAATCGCCACTCTTATTAATGACTTGATCACCTAAAGTCACAACACTATCACTAAAACTTCTACAACTAAAATTACACTCCATATATTCGCTTTAGATCTACTTAAACGAAAACCTTTAGACTCTAAAGTTGACCTCCATAAATCAAGTTTCGTTGGACTCTCTAGTCTTATCAACAAGAAGAATGTCATCAAAAAAAGCATACACCAAGGTACATCTTCTTGTAAATGCCTCGTAAGACATCCATAACTAAAGTAAAAGATAAGGGCTTAATGTTGATCCTTGATGTAATCCAACAAAATAGGAAAATATTTTGTCAATCCTCCTTGTGTTTGGACACAAGTAATGCTCTAGTATACATATCCTTAATAACTTGAATATAACCAATATTAACTCTTTTCGTTTCTAGAACTCTCCAAAGAACATCTCTTGAGACTTTATCATAAGCTTTCTAAATCAATAAATATCATATGTAGATCCTTCTTACTTTCTCTATGCTTCTATCAACCCTCTTAACAAATGTATAGCATCCATAGTAGATCTACGCATGAAACCAAACATTGTGAGAAACTTCAGTATCACATCGTAACCTATGCTCAATTACTCTCTCCCATAATTTTAATGTATGGCACATTAACTTTCCTCTATAATTTGCACACTCTTGTGCATCACCTTTATTCTTAAATATAGAACCAAACTTTTCTCCACTCATCGCATCTTTTAGTCTTTAAAATAACATTAAAAGATTTGTAAGCCAAGAAATTCCTTGTTTCTCCTAAACATTTCCACACATCTATTGGAATATTATCAGGTCCTACTTTTTCCACATTTCATTTTCTTTAAACCTTCACTAACTTCAGATTTACTAATACGACGATAAAATGAAATTCTCTATTTTTGTTTAGGTATTAAGGTTGCTAAAATCAATCGTACTTTCATCCTTCATTGAAAAGTTTATCAAAATATCTCATCCACCTATTTTCAATATCTTTTCTAAGAAGACTTTATTATTTTCATCCTTAATACCCCTCACTTGAACTATGTCTTTACTTCTCCTATCTCTTTGTTGCTAACTTATACATCTTTCACCTTGATCTAATCTATTGTATAAATCACTAAAAGTTTTAAATTTTTGCATCATATATCGCTTTCTTAGAATCTCTAGCCACTTTATATCTTTCCCAATTCTCCGAATTTTACATCTAAACCAAGTTTTATAACAACGCTTTATTTTTTTTTATCTTTTCTGACACTCGACTCCACCACCAACTATTCTTATTAAAAGTTTTTCCTTTTGATTCTCCAAGACATCTTTAAGAACTCTTAATTTCACTTGATATTTTTCCCACATAACGTAAGATCTTTAACATCAAATTCTAATATCTAGTTTGCTTCTTAAAATATTTTTATTTGTGTTCTTTAATGTCCCCATCTAATCTGTGACAAATAATTTATTTTTTCTCTTACAACCTTTCATCTTAAAATCTAAAACTAATAATGATGTCTTAAAATTTCACTTGGTATGACCTTACAATCTTTACAATTTAAACGATCTATTTTTCTTATCAAAATAATCAATCTGTTTTACTAGATCCATTTTATAAGTAATAATATGTTCATCTCTTTTCTTAAAAAAGATAAGAACTACAAAATCATGTTTAAAGAAAATCTAATCCCTACCTTCTTCATTAGAACTCAAATCCATAACCACCATGAATACTTTTAAAATCTTCTACTACTCTACCAAGTCCATTTAAATCTCCTCCAATAAATACTTTTTTCTTCAAGAGGTATCTTGTATTAATCCTCTAATTCATTCCAAAATTTTTCTTTTACGCTTACCTCCAAACCTACTTGGAGCATACACTTATAACATTGATAATCTTAAGATCAACAATAATCTTTAAAGTATAATTCTATCTCCACATCTATTAATACTTAATAACATTATCCTTCAAACTTTTATCTATAATCACACCTACACCATTTCTAGTTTTAATTAATACCAAAGTTTAAAACCTAAACTATCAATCTCCTTGGCCTTCTCACCAACCCATTTAGTTTCTTGAACACATAAAATATTTATCTTTCTATGAACCATAATATCTATTAATTCCATTAATTTACTCAGTAAGAGTACCTATATTCCAAGATCCTAACCTAATTCTAGTAACTAACTTTTGCCGCATCCGCCCAAAATGGGAACCCTTGCTTATTTAACATCACCCGCCGGCGTACGGCTAAGACATTTTTTCATCAGATAAGTTACAGCCGCCTGTGGGACGCCAAGATAACACAATGATTTAAAGGATTCATGTCATGATTATTTCGACAAATTTTACGTGCCGACTACCTAACGCAACCCTCCACTTTTGCATCCGACTTGGGACCGAATAATGGTAGTGTTAGGAATACATATCACATATTCAAGTAATTTTTTTTTTTGTAATACATTGCTTTCTTACTTTCGGTTTTTTTAATAAATTTCAGTTAACTTTTTGTTTAACTTCTTTCTTTATGGCTTTTCCAAAAGATGCATGCTTTTTAAATATTCCAAGATAAATGAATTGGAGAAAGTTTATAGTGAAGGTCATGCCACGGAGAATGGGCAAAGTCGGAAATTGAAACTTCATTTGGTACTAAAATATGTTTTATCTAGGTTTTGAGTCTATAATGCATCATTGAGTTTCTGATATCGATTAACACAAACTCTTGTGAGAAGACAAAGAGAGCGACCCTCATCTTCAAAGGACTAAATAAACACAAGAAGAAAAAAAGAATGAAAGTGATCAATCTTTGCATGATTATATTGTGATGATATGAGCAAATGTGCAAATGCAATCAGTTCAACAAGAGATTTTAAGGAGAGACAAATGTTCATGAATTAATGAGCTTTAGTATTGGGATTTTCTTAGGAGATTGACACAATTAAAAAAATTATCAAATAATCCTACGATGATTCGATCGGCCTAGAATCAAAGCTAGATGGATGCACAAGGAGTTGGGAAGATGATTTTGTGTTTGTGTTTATTGTTATTTTCGTTAAATCTTTTTTCTTTACAACTATTGCATAAATGCGATCTATCATGAACTTAAATTTTTTTTTTAGTTGAATATGGACAAGGATAGTTTATGATGTTTGAATGTAATTTTGATATTATGTTGAAATTTCACACCTTGGCGATAATGATTGAGCGTTAGGCATTACCCACACATGGATCTATGTATGTTTTCTATTTGGTGCATTTACAAACATAGCACTCAATTCTTATATATTTATATATCTAGCACCTAAACTTTCCATTTTTTTAATCTGGATTCTTTGATGGCCTGTGGTTTATCTTGCAACCACGACCAGCATCAACAGGGGGATTTATGCATGAGTTCCAGTAGAAAGCTTTTCTTCTTGTTTTATTCATGGATTCTACTATCATCGGACTATGCCTGTTTTTTGTTCTCACATTCTTCTTCTATCCTTTTTTAGAATGTAGTTAATTTGAGTGGTACACAATTTGCAGTTTACTATTCATTACTCTGAAGTTCCGATAACATTTATGTTATAAGTAGCTGTATATTTATAGCAAATCGACGGATGAGATGGTTGTTGAAGAAGCATGACTTTCAGTTGGTACACCAAGTTCTGTTATTGTTGTGGGCATCAAATATTAATCTTTTAATATGGTTGAATGCTCATCTATTTTACTATAATGTAGATGCGGTGATGTAATGTCAACAATAATCTTCTATGGTTGAGTTTTCTTATCTTTAATCAAAGAATGATGAGGCCACAAAGATGGCCTGATATCCTTAAAACAACAAATGCCACCTTTTTTTGGGTTTTGAGCTGAGAAGACAATGAGAAAGTTTATTTTTTCTCTATGATGCAATTCATTAGTTCAATTTGTCTTTCTATTTTGAAGTACCATGCAATAACCATGGTAGTTTGAGAGGATCTGAACCAATCCCTCTCCTCTGTGTGTGTGTGTGTCTCAGATATTGAGAGAGAGAGAGAGACATATATGTATATATATATTTATTATGAGAATTATTTGAGTTGGTACTAACCAAACATCCTCTAACATGATATTACTATTTTTTCTATATTTACATCAAGTTTGTTTGGATAGCAGCATATCGCAACCAACCGGCTTTTTTCTATATTTACGATCAAGATTGTTTGAATGTAATGCACTTTGATATTGTGTTGAAATTTTTACACCTTGGATGTATGTTATTAATTTTTTTCATCATCCAATTTTAAGATGCAAATCCAAATATAAGAATACATTGGCTTAGTTTACGAAAATCAGAATTAGTATTCAATTGAGGTCTGGCAGGATTTAATGTACACAATGTTATCTTGCATTTGTAAGTCATCTTTTCATTGAAATTCATGATTGATGCCATATGTTATATTTCTCATATGCTATATCTGATTTGCTGTTGATGATGAAAATAGATAAATTTCAAGGAGGCAGTATAGGACTTAGTTTGTAGGGCAAAGAAGCTATTCTTTCATGGAATAGTTGGAAGGAATGCTTTGTTGGACTTTTCCAATAACACATTAATCTGAGTAATCGAGCTTGTATTTTTTTTCCCTGAATTATAAAATGTAAATTAAGTTACTAAATAATCTTTTGTTTATAAATATAACAGCAGCTTCTGCTCATTAAGTTCCCCTTCAACATGGTTTGTTCATTACTTCATTGTATTTTCTGAGACTTTGACAGTCGTTAATTCTGTCATGGATGGCTACAATGTTTGCATATTTGCATGGACAAACTGGAACCGGGAAGACATTCACTATGGAAGGAACACCTGAATGTACAGGTATGAATCATGGCTTTGATCTCTTTGGCCGCTGTGGTGTTTTGGTTATGGACATAGTATAATTTTGATCATTTTGCTGAATCAGTTGTTCATAAATTTTGTTTTTATTATGGGGCGTGCGGTGCAGGTGTGTAATTTGCCAGATGGACTATAAAAGAAGGGACCGACAGATGACACTACCATGCAAACACGTTTACCACGCTGGATGTGTTAGTAGATGGCTTATAGCATTAACAAGGTGTGTTTGATAAACCTATCTTTTGAACAACTTGCATTGTTTTTCTATACCCTGTAATCGTTCTTCGACCCTACTATTGCTGATTCAGGCCTGCCCAGTTTGCTTCGCGGAGGTTCCCAACAATTGAGCCCAGGCCTTTTTGATAAACCTATCTTATGAACAACTTGCAAAATCAAATTTTCTCAAGTGGTGCAGGAAACAGTACTAAACATCTGAACAAATTATGCTATAGCATCAAGAAGAGAGTCTTTTTGGGATCAGCACAAGCAAGGGCGAGCAAACTTCTGGAATCCAGATTTAACGAGCTGCTCTTCAAAAGGAAATTGTAGGAAGGCTTGGAACAGCTCAGCAGTTTTGAGTAAGAACCGTAGGAAGAGTGTCTTGTAGAAAACAATAATAATGAAACTAGATTTCAGGTTTTGCTTTAGGTGTTCTTTGTTGATGTTGAAGAAGACTTGTAATTTTCTTGCAATGACCATAATGCTTGCCAATCTATGCCATTTTTATGAAATTGAATTCTTTCGTTCCTTTTTTACTTACTATGAAATCGACGTTAAGAATTGCCAAACAAAAAAAAAAACATTTTCTTATTCAAAGCCATACAAATAATTCTAATAATCCTTTCAGTTTTCATAAATAATATTATTTTTAGTAAGTAATTTATTTAGAAAGGAATGGATTTGATTTGATAGTCAATAGTTCGATATATATAAGATTATGTAATTTTAATATATATATATATATATATATATAATATATATATATATAAAATATATGTATATATGTATGTATATATGTAGACAAATATATATATAATAATATATGTATATATATATGATATATGTATATATATATGTAATATAAATATATATATATATATATATATATATATATATATATATATATATATATATATATATACTTCCTATGAAAGCAAAATAAAAAATATTTTAAAATAAATAATAGATATCAAAATAAATTTATTTTTTTCAGTTCAAGTTATATGAATTTTCATATTGTTGTTTTTTACTTTAAAATAAATATATTATAATCTTTTTTAACTAAGTAATAAATTTTATTTATAAAATATTTATAAATTAATATATAATTAATTTATTAATTTAATATTTCAATTAATGAAAAAATTTCACTAATTTCTTAAAATATACAACAGATTCACAATAGATTTACTTTCTTTACATACGTCAACCAAACGAAAATATAGTTTACATGTATTTACTTTTAACCAAACAAGAAAGTATTAATTCATCAGATTCACTTTCAATTTTTTACTCAGATTCTAATGCAGCAACCAAACATTCTAAATTACAATCACAACCAAAGCTAATATTCCCTGATGGCTAAACCTCCTTAGATTGTAAGTCATAAGATGAACCTAATAAGATATAAAGTCCCCTATTAACTAATGTCGACTTGAAAAAAAAAATTCCCTTAAATAAATATCTACCACAAGTTTACAAGATACTCTTAGATAATACAATCTATAGATACCAAAAAAATCCTTCAATTAGTTGAACAAACAAAGAAGACTAGCCTCCATGATAGTCAGATGGTGGACCATGAGATCTTGATCGATTCATCATTTTCCTATCATCCACTCTAAGCTAACAATGATAAATTTTCTCATTTTAAAATAAAGGTCGTTGCTACCATATGCCAAATATTGAGCACTTATCGATTAGTCTTAATTTGAAGTTTATTTTCATCACCATAAGAGTTACTTAATTACAAGGGTTTGCCTATGTGAAAGCTAAAACTAGGTCTTAAAATCCTCATAATATGAGAGTTAAATCTCTAGATAATGTCTTATCTGAATATCTAATATGTCTTATAAACTTTGACCCAAAACAAAAAAACTATCTAAGAATAGTCAAGCACTATTTTTCAAAGCCCACATGTGAGATGAAAACAAAAGAAAAAATGCATTTTCACACTCTATATACACACAACCATATTCCATCCATTATGTGTTCTGCATGAAAACAAACACCCCCCACCCTTATTTTCATCTCAAATACATGCAACCCTCTCCATCTCATTCGCTTACTACCTTGAAGCATATAATACTCCCCTCCATGCTCCCCACCTCTCATGCAAAACCAGGCAGCCCTTTCTCTCTCATCTCCACTTCCTCCCACATCACCTTTCACTCGTTTCACATGCCAACTTGCCTTCTCCCTCTCTCTTCTCCTCAACACACGCTCCACCCTCCTGTCCTACTCTTATTCTCCCATTCTCGCACCTACCTAAAACCCTCTATGAGAAAGACACAAGAAACTCACAATAAGAGCTCACTGGGAGAATGCATTGACTTACCCTAGCGGCTTGTGCAAAAAAAGGAAGTTGAGACAATAGCTTATTGAAGAAAGCTCTGATGAGAGCAACTGCGTGTAAAGGAGAGAAGTTCATGAGGCTTACAAGTTTAAGGAAAGTGGAGCAAAAATAGGATTTAAGATTCGGTTGGATTTAAAGTTGTCAGTTCTATTTTTTGGTTAGTCAAGGTTCTATTGGAATTAATTCAAATCCTATAGGTAAACATCCCCACATCTCTTCCTCTAACTCTCTCTTCTCTCCATCTCTGCTTCTTGCCTATTTTCTATCTCTATGCAGAGAGAAAATCTCTCCTTTTCACTCTCTAAATAGAGAAAAGACTGGCCATTTCTCTCTAAACTCTCCTCTTCCCACTCTCTTTCTAACTCTAAGAAAATAGAGAGATTCTCTTCCTTTATCCATCTCTCACATTATATATATATATATATCAAATAGAAACAGAGAAAAAAAAAAGAGAAAATAGAAAGAAATAGAATTCAAAAAAATATTGTGTTGGCCCTTACAAAATTCATCTAGTTTGTCATCATTCATCGCCTCACATGCAAAGATCAAATATATAAAATCTTAAAAAATTTAAGTACTTATGTGTTGTTTCAATATAACAAATCAATATGCAAAAAAAAAAAAAAATACGCATGCATGTTATTCCAACGCGGCAAGAAAATTCTACATTCTTATTTATCTATCTCATGCAGGTGTCATCGAAGCCCTATACACTCTTTTTTAAACATAGTGGCCATAAAGACCCTGCAATCGTAGTGTAACATGACATCCACCATGCACGTTGTTAAGCTTAGTGAAAAAAATAAGACCGCTCGAATAAGCCTCTCACATAAGAAAGATGAAGAGATAAAATTTAAATAGGCAAGTTTTGAATGAATAATCAACACGAATAAAAGCAAAAAAAAAGTCTCGACAAAAAATAATATAAAAATGCAAAATTACATACTTGTGTGGGTTCAAATGCAACAAGAAAACTATGTATTTATATTCTCTAATACAAGTGATTGAGGGCTCAGACTTCTTTAAGTGTTATGAATACAAAGGCCATCTCGATCACAATGTCTAGTAATACCAATCATACACACTTTTAAGCATGATGGAAAAGCCCAATACTCCTATGGATGCCCCACATGTATAGAAAATGTCAAGAGAATGCTAAAATTTAAAATGACAAGACCTAAGCAAGATAATTGACATGAACAAAAAAAAAAAAAAAGTACAAAATAAATACTCATGCATATTGTTCCAACGCCGTGAAAAAATTATGTTCTCTCATACAAATAATTGAAGGCCTATGTGCCTTTTTTAATGCATGATAAGAAAGCTTGCCACTCATGTACATGCCTCCCATGTAAGAGAGACACCAAGAGATTCTGCCCAAATGAATAGTGAACAAACTCATATGGAACACTTCAAAGAGCCTTTTTGAGCTCGAATATGATAAAATGGGAGAATAAAATACATGGCAACAAGCAATACGTAACAAGGTTTAGGATTTATTGAAAGAACAAAATTGAACGCAAAAAGAATTTACAAAGAACTTGCCAATAAATGCAAATAGAGTTGGTCTACACTCAAAACTTTCTAAATTGTTGAAAATGAATTTGGAATGGTGAAATGAACTAAGTAAACTCTCATAATTGTAAAATAAAAACATGTTGACTAGGGGGCCCACCAAACAAAACTACCAGGCATATGAAGAAAAAAATGAATGATGAAAACAGCATTTCAAAACATATGATAAGATTTCAATTTACTAAAAAATATTCTAATTTGCCAATAGATTAAATAATATATAAAAGAACAAAAGACATTTAAAAATTTATAAATTTTACAATAAAATATTCAAGCAAATAACAAAATTTAATTATTTTAAATCATGCATATGCATCACTAATGTATCATGCAAGTGCATTTAAATGCATGCAAGAACAAACTAAAAGTGTGCAAGTGCATCTTGTAGATTCATTAAAATTCATCCCAGTACACTGTATAAATGCACAAAATTAGTGCAAGTGCATTAAGAAATTGAATGTCCTGCATGTGTTGCAATGAATGATTTAAAAATAAAATTTAATGTCTAAGAATTAGGGACATCAATAATTGGCTCGACCCCTGACTTGACAAGTTGACTCAAACTAGACTCAAAAAAATCGGTTTGAGTTAACGATTAATTTTCGAGTCAGGGTTTGGACTAACCCGTTAACCCAAAATTGACCCGATTTTATTTCAATTTAAATTTGACTCAATTGATCAAATTGACCTAATTTTAACCCATGAACTCAAATTTGACTTGATTTTAACTTAAATTTGACCCAAAATACATGTTTAAATGGGTCAATCAGTTAGGTTGTGTCAAGTCGAGTTCAAGTCAAAATTTTCTATTGGTTGGTTCAATAATTTGGTGGTCAATTTTGAGTCAAACCCAAACCTAACCAATGAACCTGAATTGACACTCTTATTAAGAATGTTACGAAGGTTAACATGAAATAAACTTGAATTATATCACCTAAAAAAAAATACAAACCCTTTAAGTACAATCAAGTATATTAAATTGAACTATATGCATGTGCTCAAACCAATATGCAAAAATATTCAAACATAAGGCCCAAGAATACTGTGCAACGCAATGTGAGATGAACTTGAATAATTTTACCTTAAGAAATATGTAAATTTTCTAATTGTATTCAAAGCTTTTAAATTAAAATAAAAACATGTGCATGTGTTCTAGCTAACACACTAAAATATTCAAACATAGAGTCTAAGGATACTAGGGCTAAGAAAGCGAACTAATCTAAATTGGCTTGAAGAATGTGTCCCTTAGGAAAAAAAAAAAAAAAAAAAGAGGGCCTTAGATTATTTTGAATCAAATAATATGTGAACAACTAGACAAAGTTAGCAATAAACTCATTCAAATCCTCGATGTCGGACACATTAAAAGTATATGTCAATTGAAGGAAAACTCATTATCAAAATGTCACTAAATCCCCATGCAAACTGCCTACACTTAAATTAAATGACAAAAATTATAAGAAAATTATAAAACTCAAAATATTCAAAAAAATATTTATAACCTAAAGCTTAAAGTAATAATTCATCCATTCTCCGCAATAGCTTATCAAGAGTAATAAATTTAAGATTAACCTAAACTCACAAAAAACTAAAATTATATCAAGCGTCTATGACCACTGTCAAAAATCTTATGCCTGTAATGATATGACATGCCTTCTAACCATGTGTTCTTGTTGCTAAATGCGTCATGGTCAGACTTAGCAGCTCGAAATATTGATGTGGGAACAGACAGTGAGATGGACATATAAAACATTCTAACATTATATTAGTACAAAAAAATCAACTAAACTATATTTTAAATTATAAATTTTTCATTTTGTACAAACCACATGCATTATTTTAATATTAGTTATAATATTTACCTCGAGATGTAAACCTTCTACTATACACATACTTCTATCATCTATCTATTTACATTACTTGAGATTTTTCTATAAAAAATCATCAATTAAAGAGTGAGTTAAACAACTTAATGAATAATTACATATCTAATATTGCAATAATTCAAAATGAAACCAAATGTATGCCGCTGTTATCAATGAATCAATATCATATCTTCATCATGAAACAAGAAAGAAAGTGCATAAAATGAGTAAAATTAATGATCGTTTATCTACACTTTTTATTTTCATTATCTTAAATTTTTTTACATTAAAATTCACCCATCATTGGAGTGACTATTTAAATATGTACTTGAAAGGCACACAATCACATGACCTTTATCAAACTAATCCCAAAGGGAAGGTAACCTTTTTAAACCTAACCATAAAGAGCAAGCAACTTTTTTCATTTACATTTAGGTGCATAAGTATTTTACATCCTCAATCAGTACCATAAAAGGCTAACTCTATCAATCAATATACACAAACAACATGTCTTTTACATGTACTTTAATAGTCTCTTTTACTTATCATTAGGAAGATAATTCAACATTCAATAATAAAACAATAGAATGATCATCACATCAATATAAGGAGTTCATGATTGAAATAAAAAATCAATTTGCAAAACCAATTTAGTGTCATATGAAAAATTTGCTTAATGCACATAAAAAAGTATAAAAGCACATGCAATATCATTTGAACAAACAAATCATACACAATAAGTCAATAATCAATTCATTTTGGTTTAGAATAAAGAAAATAATTACTATAAAGTAAGAAATATAATTACCCATTTTTAATGAGATTCAATTAATCCTTTCTTCTAAATGAAATTTCTCTCATCGTGAAAAAAAGTAATTGCATGCAAATGTCAATCAAAATGTTTTTCATACTATTATTTTCTTCACCATTTATCCTTCTTATCATTATCATAGTATTATGATCATCATTATTAACATATTGTTACTATTAATCATTATTACTACTAATAAGTTATTATTTTTATTTGTATTATAGCTTATTATTAATATTACACTTATTATTTCTATTTATTTTTAATTATTACTTATTATTAATATTACATTTAATATTGCTATTATTATTTAATATGATATGAACATTACTTAATAACTTTTATTCATTAATATTAATATCATGTTCTTATTATACTATTATAATATTACTATTTTACTATTATTATTATTATTATTATTATTATTATTATTAGTGTGTTGGCTCTACTTTGGAGCTTATCTAGCTCTGTCTCTTGAATGCTCACCCTCCCCCTCTTGCCTCCCTCCCTCGTCCATAGTGGGAGCTCGATTTATGCGACATTTCAAGTGTCAATTGCAATGTTGTTATAGCCTTATTTCGAGTTTCACATATTTGATTACTATAAAATAACACAAGTAAAACATCAAAGCTAGAGCCTACAAGATCCTCAATGATTTGAAGTCAATTGAGCAACTATAAAGTATAACAAGCGGGACAAAAAAAAATTTGTTAGCTTAAGAACTAGTGTTAACAAGGTCTAAATTTGCAAGATCTCACTAAAAGAACCAATGACTGTTGACAAAGAATCTTCAATCATGACGAGTTGACTATCTCCACAGACTAAGTATACCATAATTCATAAGGTACACCTAATATGGCATAAAGCTCTTTATTAGCTAAGATCAACTTAAAATTATCCCCTTAAAAATATCAATCCTAGATTCATGAAGTCTGCCTAGACAAAGCAACCCATGACTAGAGAATCTTTTAATCGGGTTGGGTACTATATTATTACGTGACTAGAAAAGACAATCTCAAACAACAAAACCATCAAATCTTGATCAAGTTTGTCAATCATTCCACCTACCATTCACTTTTAAGCTATGGTGGTAAATTTCTCTAATCTAAATTAAAACTAATGCTAACATTGAGCATTTAGTGCCTGAACAAACTTAATCAACATTTTTCTCTCATTGTTGAAATGAATAATTCCTGATAAGTGCTTGTGCCAAAACAAACATGGAGCCAGATCTAAAATTCTCCCAAAATAAAAACAAAGCCTCTAGATAATCTCTTACCTGAAATCTAATTTGTCTTCTAAAAATTTGACTAATAACACTAAAACTCTCTGTTAGGAGAGAGAAGCATGCTCACACCAAAAGTTATCCTTATAGATAATGTTAGATTTGAATTTGAATGTTAAATAAGATTAGATTTAATCTTAAATAAGATTTGATTTGACTTTAAATCATTAGCCTATACTACATAAAACAACAAAAGGTATATAAATTAGTGCTTTTAATTTATACCCCATTTTTTGCACATTATCAAAATCATCATAAGCATTTTTATAAAATTCAATTTTTCATTTTGATTAATTTGATATATAGAAGTGTATATAAAATATCATTATATTAATAGTTATAAATTAATTGAACCTTCAATTAAATTTCTTAAAATTTTTATTAATTTCAATGTTCAAGATTAAAGCAACAACAACAAGAACAAGCCTTGTCACACTATGTGAGTTGGCTAAATGAATTCTTTTTTTCTATATTATATCCTATTAAGTGTCATATTATCATTTTAAGTATAATAAAATAAGGTCATTTTTATAGTTTCTAAGTCTTTTAGATATATATTTCTGAACATAGGTCAAATCTAATACATCTACTCTCCCAATTGGGTTATCAAACAACCGATATTTTTTGTTATTAAACCATCTAAAATGATTTTGTAATAGCCAGAACTTTTATCCATCAAGATATTGTCAGCTTTAGCTTAATAACCTCACAATTTTGTCTTATTAATGTAACTTCTAAAAAAGGTCACATATTTGAGTGCTACCAAGCATACTTAACTTTAGAGATCTTAATCAAATTCAAACAGTTACACCAAAAGATGCATCGATGTTTAAGATTATAGCTTCATTATACTTAAGGGGTTTAACAGACTCTCTTTAATCTTATCTATCACTAGAGCTGCTCCATCCTTTTCAAGTTTATATTTGTTTCATATTTTATCTCTAAGAATAAATTCACTCTTTCACTTGAGCATCATCATTCCTACAACATTTAACTTAAAGTTATGTTTCTCTTTTACTGGTCAACATTCAACGTCATAAAGCATTGCAGATCTCACCACCATCTTATAAAATTTTTCATTAAGTCTGAGTGGTGCTTATCTTTCACACAACAAACCCGAAGCATTCCTCCACTTCAACCTTCCAACTTCAATTATACTATTTCACCATCACATTGAACAATAAACCTGAGATATCTAAAACGTTCACTTTTTTTAATGGCTTCTCATCCCTAATCACTATCACTAGATCTTCTACAACTAAAATCACACTCTTTGTATCCACTTTTAGATCTACTCAAATGAAAGCTTTAGCCTCTAAGGTTGACCTCCGTAATTCAAGTTTTTCTTTTACTCCCTCTCTAGTCTTATCAATAACAAGAATATCATCATCAAATAAAAGTATATGCCAAGGTACATCCTCCTATAAATGTTTCAAGAAAACATCCATAACTAAAGCAAAAGATATGGGCTTAAAGCTTAACCTTCATGGAATCCAATTAAAATAAAAAAATACCTGATCAATCCTCCTTGTGTCTGAACACAAGTGGCAGCTCCAGTATGCATATCCTTAATGAGTTGAATATAAGTAATATTACGCTCCTCCTTTTCTAGAACTCTCCAAAGCACTTCTATTAGAACTATATCATATGCTTTCCCTAAATCAATAAATATCATATGTAAATCCTCCTCACTCTCTCCATGCTTCTCCAATAAACCTCTCAACAAATGTATAACATACATAGTAGACTTATTAGGCATGAAATCAAATTGATTTTGAGAAACTTTTATATCACAACATAACCTGTGCTTAATTACTCTCATAATTTTAATGTATGCACATTAAGTTAATTTCTATAATTTGCACACTCTTATGCATCACATTTATTCTTTAAAATACAAACCAACAAACTCTTTCTCCACTCAATGGCATCTTCTTAATTTTTCAAATAGTATTAAAAAGATTAATAAGCCATGAAATTTCTTGATCTCTAAACATTTTCACACTTCTATCAAAATATCATTAGATCATATTGCTTTTCACACTTCATTTTCTTTAAAGCTCTCCAATTTTAGTATTACTAATACAATAGTAAAACAAATCATTTCTTTTAATTTAGAGAATGATAAGTCAATTATATTCTCACAATCTTCATTAAGTTTATCAAAATATCTCTACCTATGTTGAATATCATTTTCTAAAAAAATATTTTTAAATCTTTCTTATTACACTTACTTAACAAAATATTTACTTCTTCTATCTTCTTGCATTCTCTTCACATAATATTTCAAATCTATTATATAAATTACTAAAATTGAATTTTGCGTCACATATTGCTTTCTTAGAATACTATGGTTCTAAATCTTTCCCAATTCTCTAAAGTTTTACATCTAAACTAACCTTTATAATATTTTTTTTTTATTTTTAATCATTTCTTGCACATCTTAACTCTACAACCAGCAATTTTTACTAAAATGAGTTTTTTTTATTCTCCCAAGACATTTTTTTGCAACTTGAATCTCACTTGTTACCTTTTCTCACATAATATACGCCTCATTAACATCCCAAATTCTAAGATCTCGTAGTTTACTCTTAAACATAATTTATTAGCGTCTTTTAAGTACCCCATCTAATCCAGGGACAACATTTTAATTTATTTTTCATCTTTTGATCATTCAACTTAAAATTCAAACCTAATGATGTTGGGCAATTAAATTTTCACCCAGAATGACTTTATAATCTTTATAATGTAAATAATCTTTTATTTTTATCAAAATATAATAAATCTACATTTTACTATATCAATTTTTTAAATGATAATATGCTCATCTCTTTATGTAAATAAAGTATTAACAATTACTAAATCATAAGCTATTGCAAAATTTAAAATGATCCTACATTCGTTAATCACTCCAAACCTATAATCACCATGAATGATTTTAAAATCTTCTATCACTCTACTAACATGTCCATTTAAATCTCCACCAATAGATACTCTTACTTCAACAAATATCATTTATATTAATCCATCTAAGTTATTCTAAAATTTTTCTTTTGAACATGCATATAAACCTACTTGAGGGAAGCATTAACAACAATCTTTAAAACTATAATTATATATTTAATTCTATTAATTTTCACAATATTATCCTTCGAGCTCTTATTTATAATCATACCCACATCATGTTTAGTATGACTGATACCTAAATACCAAATTTTAGAACCTAAATTGTCAATCTCCTTTATTTTCTCTCCAACCCATTTAGTGTCTTGAATACATAAGATATTTATCTTCCTAAGAACCATAATAGCTATTAATTTCATTAATTTACATGTAAAAATACTAATATTATAAGTTCTTATCGTGATTTTAATTTCATGGACTAGCTTTACGCATCCATCCATAATAATGGGAAGTCATGTTTATTGAACTCGAGCAAGTGCATCGATGCATCGAGCCATGCACACTTTTCTTTGTATTTAAAACATACAGGTGCATGACTCAGCCCTTGCATTAACATAGTGTATTAAATATTCATTTTATTCGACAATTTTTACTCAAGTTGTCCACTAATGCAACCATCCACTTTTCTCATTCAAGACTTGGAACCCGACAATGACAATATTTTTTAATAATTATATATATATTAGATTAGTACTTTTAAGTAACTCATTTAATTCCCTTACCTTATTTAAATTTTTCTTATGGATGTGAATTGCTAGTGTTGAGAGAGAAATTTTAGAAAACAAAGAAAAGTTGAAGTAACCAATATAATGCAAATTATCAAGGGAATATGCAATTAGAGTTGGCTTGAAGTTAAAATTTTGAATGAGGAGAAACCATTTTGAGGTAAAACATAATTTTAAGTATAATTACAATATATATGTGTATATGTGCGCTCGTGGACATGATATTAATTAGAATTTTACTAAATTTAGCAAATTGTGAAGAAATTCGGACCAAGGAGGACCCATTAATTGAGTTGAAATATTCAATCTCTACTATAAGTTTTCATTTTTATATTATAATGTGTATTGTGCTAAAACTTCATCATGTTAACCATTTATCAATGTTGTTAATTAAAATAGCCAAATCTCAAGGTACCTAGTTATAGTCAATGAAAATGGGGCAATCACAATTAAACTATTGAATCTGCATGTTTTTGAACGTGTTATAATTTGTTAAGATAAATGTTTGAAAGCATATAATTCCTTACATGCATACAAAGAAGAAGTGTACATCCATATTAAGTTATAAACTTTTAAATGCTAAAGAAAAATTATGCTAAAAGTGAAATATATAAAATATCACACTAAGTTAGGCTGGCAGATTATAAAAAATGCATGGGAAAAAAATATCCCATCTTTGAAATTCTAAAAAGTTGATAAGATACAGTCCAACCTTGAATCTAGAAGTGATTCTAAAAAGTTGGTACGATCTAGTCCAGTTTTGAATCAAAAGGGCTACTCCGGATTTTAAAGAGCTGGTGCTATTTGGTCCAACCTCAAAGATAAACTGATAATAAATGAAAATTAAATGATATAAATGAGCTAAAATGTAAAAATCTTATGTGCCATTTATGTGATTATGGGTAGTAAGAATAAGAGTTGAAATGCTTGTAAATCAAGCAACTACACATACAGAAAACTAATGCAATATTATATAAGATTCTAAGTTCAACAATTACTTCAACTTTTCACAAATGAGCTTCAGTTAATGAATATATTCAAGTTATGCTTATTTGTTTCTAATGCAACAAAAACATCTATATTTAAATATTGTTTCTACACTGAGCCAGTCATATTTGTTAACATTAAAGTTCATGTTAATTACAACTCATCAGTGAGCTCATTAGATATTATAATTATGATTTCAAGAAAGGAGCAGATCCTATGAAGCAATAGATAGGTGATAGATTTATTGTGATTGTATTATGGACAACAGTTGTGCTCGGTGTAAATTAACGACTTTTGATATATATAAATTTATTTAAAGAATTTTTTTTAGCAACTCTGTATTTAATTGATATTTATTTATGAATATATAATTGGATTTAAAATGAAACTACAAGTTTTGCAACATTTAAGCAGATAATTTCTTACTCATTCGATTATGGTTATTAGAAGTCAGAATAGGTGACAATATCTGACCAAATTATTCACTTCTGCCATACCTCAATTTAATTGAGAGGAGTCAGTGTGACATTCATAATCGTATTTCTATAAATAGAAATTGATGACATGAATTAGAGATGAATGAAATTATTGAAGTTTTGCTCAGATGACTATTTTAAGTATGAGAGAATAGACGATGATGATTGACAATGATTCCACGACACGCTACAACTGCCGGAACGAGCAAGTGAAATCTTCCAATCGAGTCATCCTATTCGTTATTACTCTCGAATGACCCCAAAGATCATCTATAGTGGTATCGAGCAATAAGGTTGAGAACGAGCAAAAAAGATTGATAGAATGGAAGCATGATTTGGATTTAGGGATAAGTGTTGAATTGATCAATACAGGGCGATTAATGTTAGAATATATGTTCAATTTCATGCATGTATGATATTTAATTTTATGCATGTATGATATTTAATAAATATGTATCATATAAATATTTTTATAATTTGAATTTGCCTAAAGAAATGCCGAAAAGGTTGAGGTCACCCTTCAGCTAAATGCGCACTCGAAGCTGTCAAGATAATTCTAACAGAGTGAAATACAACCTGAGCAGAAGTGTAGAACCGATGAATTGCAGGGTAGTTAGTTGATTTGTTGTTGATAAGTAGATCTATGGAAAAATCTCGCAACGCATCCGAGTATTGTTCGGTGGACCAACATTTGAGGATATTTCAAACGCTCAAACCACCAAAGATTCAAAGCGAGCTGATCCTATAGAAGATTGGTCGCTTAAAATTGGAAAAATTTTGGATGGGATGATTTGCCCAAAACGTAAGAGAGTATTGGCTACTTACAGAGGCGAAAGGTGGTGGTGCTCAACATGGGGAAAGATTTGACGATACCCATTACTCGATCAAATGGGATGAGTTTGTCAAAGTATTCAAAATTGGTTTATTCCTCCATCACCGACTTGCTTTACAAGACAAATTTTTCAATCTAACTCGGCTCAAAACTATAATGCAATATGAAGTTCACCCACTTCTTTCAGATATGCACATTATATCAAGAAGAAGAGAAATGTCATGATTCTTACTCGTGAGACCAATTAAGATTGGCATTACCCCTTCGAGAGTTCTGAGTTTAAAAAGTGAAGAAAAATGAGTTGAATTTTTCCAAGCAATGGTGACAGCGCAAACAAAAGCTTTGAAAGAAGGCCGATTTGCTAGCAAGAAATTTAAGCGATGATGAAAAACAAATTCAGGAAACCTATTTATGATAAGTGGAAAAGACATTTTGGTCAATGTATGGATCGGAGATGCTACAAATGTGATCGAGATTGGACATCGCTGCACTACGCCTAATGGAGAAGAAGAAGGACATAAAATCATACAATTATCGCGGACTCAACAAAGAAAATTTTGGAAGCCGGAAGCCGTAACACACAATTTTGGGAAGACCTTCAATTCAAGAAAAGGAGAAACTTGAACGAAAACCAACCCTCCAAGAAAAGCAGAGTTTTGCTATCACCGCAAGAAGCAAGGAATCAAATGAAGTGGTGTCGTATGCTTAAAATTTCGATCATTTGGGTCACTTGATTCGGCCGATTCGCTCATTTCGATTCCTTTTCGCCTACTTTGATGCTATTTATTTCATACCAGAATGCAGAATGCCTTCTGATATAATACAAATAGAAATGTGTTTGACATTAACATTCAAGATAAACACTTTCCTACGAACTAATTATCTTACCAATCGACATTTTGACGTTATACTGTGATTGGTTGATCAAATATTTTGCAACAATTGAATCGGAAGAAGAGAGAGTGAAATTTTGCATGCCGGTGAAAAATCATTTTATTTTTCTTGATAAGAATGCCGCTTTCTTCGATTAGAGGGTTGAGTAAATATTTAAGAAGCGGTGAAATGGTATTTAACCAAATTAGATGTGTTAAATGGTGTGAACCGAAAAACATTCCGTTGTTTGAATTTCCGATGTGTTTCCTGGAGGAATTACTGTTGCCACCAACACGAAAGTAGAGTTTGGGATTGATGTACAACCCGGTACAACTTCTATACATAAATCTCCTTACGGTTCCTAAAGAATTGCAGACTGAAGTGTCAATTACGAATTGTGACAAAGGATTTATTCACAAAGAACTCACCGGAGTGCACCGATTATTTGTTAAGAAAAGGATGGGTCTATGCGATTGTGTGTTGATGTGGAATTAAATAAAGTGACAATCAAGAACAAGTATCCACTACGGGATTGATGATTTATTTGATGGAGGGAGCCATGATTTTCCAATTGATTTGAGATCCTGGATATCATCGTTAAAGTTAAAGATATCGATATTTTAAAACTTTTGGAACCGTGTATGGACATTATGAATTTCTTGTTATGCCATTTGGTTTAACTAATGCCCCGCATTTTACTTTAATGAATCGCGTTTTCAAGCCCTCGCGGACCATTATCATCTTTATTGATGATATTTTGATTTATTCTAAACCACGAAGAGTATGCAAATCATCTCGATTGTTTTAATTGTTACAAAAATCAATTATATGCCAAATTTTCAAAATGTGAATTTTGACGAATCGCATTTCAGTCACATTATAAGCGGGAGTTTATGATCCTCAAAAGTAAAAGCAATTTTAGAATGGTCCGCACTGTTAACGTTGTACGGTTCGCAGCTGGCTTAAGAGGTTATTACGGAAGTTTGTCAAGAGATTTTCTCATATCGCAACGCCTCTATCCAATTATTGAGAAAGGATGTCAAATTCCAATGGACAAATTGAATGCGAGCGAGTTTTCAAGAATCAAAAAAGATTTGACCACCGCCCGCTTTTATGCTCCATCGTGGACCGGGGATTCCAAATATTTAGGACGCTCTTTAAAAGGTTTGGTTTTAATGCAGAAAGAAGATCTTATGCTCGACAATTAAAGCTCACGAAAGAAATTATCTCGCATGATCTCGAGAAGAAATGTGATTTTGCTCTTAAAATTTGGAGACATTACTTGTATGGAGTGAAATGCGAAATTTTTACTGATCATCAGAGTCTTAAATATATCTTTACACAAAAGAACTGAATCTAAGACAAAAGCATGGCTTGATTAAAGATTATGATTTAGATATTCAAGATTGCCCGTGCAAAGCTAATGTAGTGGCGATGCATTAAGTCGCAGTCCATGGAAATGCCGTTGGTTATTACTCAAAAGTCGAGTTGATTAGAGAATTAGGATCTTCAGAAGTTAAGATTCTGATACTGGCATTTATCTCAATCGACGAATCAACTTTATTTGTAATCAAAGTTCGCACGTAAACTATCGATATCGAAATTCATCAACAAAGACAATAATTTTACCGTAGATGCGAGGGTATTATTCTAAGCATTCACAATTATGTACCGTGATGCGGTAGACAAGAAATTTTACAGAGGCTCATCAGATATACTATTCATCCGTAGTTCAAAATGTATAAAGATTTAAAAGCAACATTTTGGTGGTCGTATGAAGAAAGACATAAATAATATGTCTCTAAACGTCGTTTGTCGATTGTTAAAGCCGGCATCAAAGACGGTGGATTGTTACCATTACCTATACCGGAGTGGAAGAAAGAATGATTTTTATGGATTTCTGATCAGTAAGGTCGTGATAAGATCCGGGTTGTTGGGATAGATTGAATAAGTCGCCTCATTTCTTACCCATGAAACGTATTGATTGTTGATAAATTGTTCGATTATATGTTAAAGAAATCAGACTTCACAAAATTAAAAGTGATCGCCTCTCGTAGAAGATGATTAAAGATTTGTGATATGTATGAATTAAGTTAAGTAATATATGAATTCCAAATAGTTTAGTGATGATTTGATTAGATACACATTCCACTGCTTGCTCCGCGAGTTGGAACGCGTGTTGGTGGAATCAGGTCCAATCGAGTCATCCTATTCTGCTACATTGACACCCTGAATGCAGAAATATCCGTGACAAAGCCCTCCTCCTTTTTTTCATCGTCCCATCTCCATCAACTGAATTAACCAAGCCCGCTATTTAAAAGAGCATCCTGGATCAAAGAGACTAGAACTAACCTAGAATATGATGGTGCTATAATGACTTACTATTGTTCTAAGCTAAATTTAAGAGAAAACTATCAACTATTCAAAAATGTACGCTACTACGTCTGAAAAGAAGTATAAAGGTCAAGTTAGCTTCGAACATATCACCTAATATAAAATAATGAACATACTATGCTAAAATATATACGAATCATAGGGGAGGATTGGCATCATCAATACTAAGACAATATATAAAATGAGTTCAATTTGTGTTGCAGTAACTTCATTGCATGTCATACTAATAGGACAATATAGTTACTCAGGCAACTTAAAAACCACTCATACTTCTCTTAAAAAGATATGTTCACACAAACAAACAATGATGAAGCTAACAAAATCACAACTAATAAAATTGTTTACAGCAAAAAATAAACAACAGATCAAGAGTTATTTTGATTAAAAACTATGCCTACAAAAGTATAGGAAGCTATTAAGTTTTATATGTAGCTATGTTTAACTTACCGACATTATTGCTGCTTCATTGACTAGATTGCGAATATCCGCGCCAGAATAGCCAACAGTTCGAAAAACAAGCTGCCATGAAAAGAACGCTTTAAGGCTGAATGAATGAAAAATAAAGCTTGATGAACAAATCAAAGGAAAATAAGGAACTACAAAGAAAAATATATCAGTAATTATTAAAACTAGTGAAAGAAACTGCAGCATCTATGGGTAATATGGAAAATTATGGAAGGCAACACACCACACCTAACATGAATAAAGTAAGACAAAACAAACACATGATCAAATAAGTTCAAGATGCCTTTGTGTATACGGCAACAAACAACAAACGATTTTTTTTAACTCAAAACACAGCAAGTGGCAAGAAAGGTTTTCAAATAAGTGCTAACTTTTAATAACATCATACATGTTTCGTAAAAGTAATTCAAAAAACAGTAAGATCTACATTGTGTAAATGGATATTGGGGAAAAAATTAACTGATGAAGAGCATTAATAAAAGACAAGATAAATGAAGTAAAAAAGAAAAACGAAATTTTAATCTTCACAGTGAACGAGATAAATAATAAAAGTAAAAAGAAATGAAAATGTGAATCTACGGGTTAAAAAAACCCAAGAATTATAAAATTAAACGTAGTAAAACTGCAGGAAAGTGCAAACCTACACATAAAAAAGTAATATTATATCACACCATGATTACAAGTGAAATAAACAAACAAAAGTACAGAAACTGGGAAGCTAATACTGAATGCGATTTGGAAGAAAATTATATGCTTTCACCACCTCCACAGTGTCTTTCTGCCTGCCTTCTCTTTATAGAAAGTAAAATGTTTTAAGAGCTTCTCGCTCACAAAACAGGCATCAACATGCTTTTATGAATATTGGTACTTTAACGACCAAGCTATAAAAAAAGCTCAAAATTATTCCAAAAAAAGACTTCACAAAGCTAATAAATCTTTTGTGAAATTACTAAAACAAAATTTAATATCCATTAAATAAGTTAAAAAAGAATAGGTAAAACAATTGCATATGTTGACCTACTAAAAAATGAAAATAAAAAAACTTGCCAACTCCTAGACTCCCCACACCTCGCTCACATAGTCATACCCAACCCCCCATTCAATGCCCTTAAACTAGCCAAGACCACATGAGCACCCCTTCCCTCTTCCCCTTGCTCTCGCTCTCTCATGTCCTCTCACACCCACTCCTACCCATATTCCCAAAACTCTGGATGGCAAAGAAAACGAGAAAGACAAGTTGGAGTTTGTGAAAGAAGGGATCTTGCTAGCAACGCATTGGCAAAACTAAAGACGTGTGAGTAAGGCCTTGATGGGGCTAGTGATGCATGAGGGAGAAAAAAAGTTGTGAAACTTGCAGATTTAAGCCATATCTTGCTCGAACCTTGATACCTAAATACCACACACCCACCCCCCTATGCAATCCCATCTTTTTGTCTCACTCTCTTTCTCTTCCTCTTCCTCTCTTCTGCTCAACCCCTCCCTCTTTCTCAATCTTCCACTCTCTCTCCAACTGACCAACTCTCCATCTCTAAATAACTCTCTCTCTCTCTCTCCAAAATAAAAAAGAAAACTCTCACATTCTCTCTCTTTCACACTCTTTCACTTCCTCCCATTCTCACTCTCTTTAGCTCTCTAAAATAGAGAATAAAAAAAGAGAGAAGAAAAAGAGAGAAGAAAAAAAGAGAGAATAAAAAAATAGCAGAAGAATAAAAAAGCATATTCAATTTCATCGATTCTTCATGCATTCATTGTCATCTAATCAACTCACTTCACGCAAAAGCATAATGCAAGAAGCTAGGTACCACAGCATTTAAATAGAGAAGAAAAAAATAGCAGAAGAATAAAAAAGCATATTCAATTTCATCGATTCTTCATGCATTCATTGTCATCTAATCAACTCACTTCACGCAAAAGCATAATGCAAGAAGCTAAGTACCACAACATTTAAATACCCACACGCATCATTCAACGTGGTGAAAAAATTATATTATTTGCAAAAAAATTTATGTATGTGATTTCTACATGCCATTCTTAGACCGATAAAAAGAGCCACATTCACTTTCTTGGCGATTAGAAATTGAAGTCCAATGAAGACAAAAGAAACACCCACATGTCTTTCTTGACGCTACAAGAAAACTTGTGCTATAAATTATTATTATGTATATTCAAAAATCCATACACATCTTTCTTAGTATGGTGACAGTAAAAGTCACGTCATGATATCCTCTATCCTAAACACCACCCATACACACCTTTTTAGTATGGTGACAAGCCCAAACTGCCTATGGATTTCTCCTATGTGAGGGAGACACCAGGAGACTGTCAAACTTCATAGTGATTAGAACTTTAATAAAAACAAAATTAAAAAAAAAGCTCATTGGACCTAATAACACAACTAAAATAAAAAAAAATGCAAAATGTCATTAATGAACACTTGAAATAATATGCAAGATGCATTGAACAAACTAAGAACAATTAGGATAGAGCACAAGATCAGAACTTGAACTAAATTTATAGGGGGCTTGTAATGGACTTGAAGACTTGCTGAAAGGTCCCTACTACTTAGAAAACATACGAAAACTTGAAACCTTATGCACAAGAGACTAAACAAGATTGGTTATAGAAATAAACCTACTCACACTCTATCTATAAACAAGAAGAGGTTGTATATATGGCTGAACAAAACTAGATTCAAATACAAGTCACATGCAATTATTAAACAATTAAAAACATTTTAGAGTCCTTAATGGACCGAATCCACAAACTAACATACTCAAGCAATTAGAATGCAAGCACTAAAAAACTTCAAATGAAAATCACACACGTAGACAACTGTCACATCAACTCTAACTTTTCTATCGGTTGTCAGTTCGCATGAATAATTTTCAAACAAAATAATCTGATCTATTGTGCCTCATCAGTTACAAAAGTGTTTCAGACAACATGTACATCAATCACCAAAGGTAACTCATACAGACATCAAACAACAAAATGAACAGTAAACCAATCTTCTACAAATAATACAAGCAATTCATTGTTGTGTCATGCGGCTGTGTTGAAAGTGCATGGCAACCAAATCAATAAAAGAAAATTTATCTGCATTTGCTCGGATAAACAGATTAAATGCTTAAACTTAACAGCCAAGAATGTTGTGTAAACAAAAAAGAAACTAAGCAAACTTAAAACCATCTCCCTCCAAGAAAAATGTAATCATTCTAAAAAAAATTTGATTTTCAAGTGAAATGCTTGCAAGCAATCTTTTAAACTTAAATTCATTAACATCTTACATTGTATGATGCTCCCAAGCAAGTGACTTGCCTATAGAGTAGATTCATAAGTCGCACTTAGCAAGTATAATTCACCTCCTCATAAGAACAAGAGTCTACAAGACAAGCTGAAAACCAAGCATTTATTTATCTCTAAAAAAAATATATATTAATTTTATATTTGCATACAACCTTCAACATCATTTACAAAGAAAATTCATTTTCAAAGTATGAAATATCTTGAACAACCTCACAGTATTATGAGGTTGTTAAGTCCGAACTTTTGAAATTGGATCCGCTGTCCCTAGAACAAGAGTTGACAGGACTTACAGTTCTTGATGAACATAGTTCAAAAATAAATTTCTAAATCAAGTAAATTTACAAGTCAAATGCTCAACCATAAGATTCACATAATTATTTTACTCTTCCATTTACATATGGCATTCAATACCTTTATGAAGAAAATTCATTTCAAAATGAAAATTCTCGAATTTGTTACACTCATAAAGATTAATAATAAGTTCATCTTGTGAACCCAATCCACGTATTAAGCTATATCAAGCTCTGTAGCACAATAAAATCCCAAGTAAATTAAAACAACATGCAAATTAATAGCTCAATTCTCTACCGACAATTGAGCAGAGTTGACGAAATACAAGTGACAAAATGAAATCATTTAATATACCTAATTATGATCGCTGAAAACAAATCTCAACTAGAGAAGAAAGTATTATCAAAATATTTTAAATCTTAATGCAAATCATCTTAAACTTAAACTACGATAAAAATATGAATAATTCAAAAAAAACTATAAAATTAAATAAATATTTAAGTAAGCAAATCAATTTATACATTCATTTGTTGAGGGTGATAAACTTAAGTTTAACCTCAACTCACAAAAAGCAAATGCCATATCAAATGTACCTCCATAGTCACTCTCAAAAGTTTCAAGCCAATAAGGATGTAACAAATATCCTCTAGTTGTGTGATTTTCCTACCAAATGGCACCATAAAAAAAAAAACAGTTGTGACTGAGGCCCTCTAATCGGGTGCTTTGCCAAAAAAATAACACCATTAAATTAAAGTTATAGTGAAAGCCCATACATTCCACAATGGTATAAAGCATTCTATTAGTTAAGATCAACTTAAATTGTCCCCTCGAACATTATCTCAAGTTTACAAAGTCCCATTAAATTACCCAATTCATAGCTACTGACAAGAATAGTTAGAATAAGTCAACTATCCCCTCAAAAAAGTAGAGCAAAGACCACAACAACTCAGAATAATAGAATCATAAGATCCTGATCAAGTTCATCACTATTCCACCAAAATTCACTTTAAGCTAAAGGTAATCAATTTTCTCATTTTAAAACCAATTAGCTATAAGAACTTGCACATATGAAAAACCTAAAACAATATATTAAAGTCTTTGAAAAATGAGACCGAAATTCTTGGGCGATGAATTATCTAAAAATTTATCTTGAAATCATAAATCTCTCTCTCTCTCTCTCTCTCTCTCATAGAGAGACAATGCAAATTTTTATAGACCAAAGCATATACACAAACCATACTAAATATGGCGTCTCTTAGGCTAACAATAGATATCACGAGTCAAGACTTATGGCTGAAATGCAAAAGCAAAAAAGGGAATTTGATTCCCATTTGATTGAAAAACTAGACCATATTATTGTTAACGATATGGCAACCATGTGATTCTTGCATTCGATGAAAAGAGGATTAAGGGAAGGAACTACCAAAAAAAATATAGCATTTTCCCAAGCTATTCATTAAATAACAACAAAATGACAAAAATGAATATTTAAGAAACTTAAGGACAAAATTGAAAACTGCAATGGGAAGAAAGCAACCAAATTATAATTAAAATAGCTTCAAATCTAGTTAAAAGAAAGCCTTTCTGATCCGCTTATGAGCCATAAATTCCCTTTTTTACATATTACTTCTTTAAGAAATTTAACTTTGTATTGGTTACACTCGTCCGCCCCATTTTTTGAAATTAGATCCTTCAGTTTGTATGTGATACCTTCAGTTGATTCATAGTTTTCTATTGAAATAATAATACATGGGTCATCACCACCTTTTCATCAATAAAAGCTCAACAAATTGTGCATGGCAGTTCTTCATCAATAGCAATCACATAATCCCTTGATAACTTTCCATCTAACACAATCTAACAATTCTTAGACAGTAAACCTTCCATCTACAACAATATAGTAACCTATGGACAGTAGCATTTCATCTTTATTTTGTAGTTAATTTTGAATTCCATAATTCAAGACTAATTTTCATACTTGTTTCATTCTTAGATAATAATTTCTCTGCCTATTTATGTACAACTTCCGTCTTGCTTTTTACACAAAACACCAGCAACAACTGTAATATCCAAATTAGCTAATTTCCTAATTAATTTTGTTTTATCTAATTAATCCATCGTTACTATAGCAATATTATTGTAGCACCTAGGCAAGCAGCGGCTGGATTAAGGAATTCGACACGCGTATGGCTGGGATCTATCGAAAGATATACCCGTTCCTTTTTATTTCATTTCCTCCAAGCCGCGGCTTCAGTTCCTTCGCAAATTGAGTTCGTCTCCTCTAAGCCCAACTCATCCTTTCCTCGCCGCAGATCGACAGGATTGTCACTCGTGATGCGAACGACGAGTGGAATCCGTCGCCGAACCGCCTCCGTGGTCGCCTTCTTCCGGCGGCCGCCAATCGCCGATCCGTAGAAGCAAATCGCAGTTGGAAGTCGGAACCAATGTCGGATGGGGATTTCCGGTCCGCCGACGAAGGGAATAGGAGCTAGTTTCTTTTCCTATTCCTTTTCCTTCACATTTTGGTGTAGAAATACATAATTGGGAGTTCAAATCGCTGAGGACATATTTTTGGTGTGAGTTAATTTTTTTGTATTAGAATAGGGGATTTGTATTGGCATTTTTGTTAACTTTATTATTATACCGATTTAATCGTAATTAGTATGGCGAAGATGCTCCCAAGATTTGAAAGATTATAGAGGAGACATCAATCGGTAAAATGTAGTTTAAGGGTGATATTATCAGATTAAATTTATTTACGAGTATCATATATTCGTAAGAGTAATTCAATTATAGATATACTCAAGAAGTGGAAGACATCACATTAACGCTGCATTAATCGATGAGACATAATCGCTAATTTAAATTCATTTATACCCCATAATCGTTTACCGATTATAAATTGTATGAATAATATGATATTTATATCAGATGCAATTACAAATTTCATTACTGACCAAGATAAAACATTATAAGCCGCTTAGTCATTTTCTTTAATAAAGATATGATTTTTTATAAAAATGTTTTAAAACATCATTATTAATTGTTAAACGCAGAATGTGATAAACGATAGAAATGTCGAAAAAATCATGATAGAAGACTATATTATAGATACAGAGAAGAAAAGCTCGAGATGAGCGAAGAGGATCTTAGCATCCCCGACTCTGACATTGAGGTTAGAGCTAAACCGTCCAACCTGGTGTCAGTGTTAAAGTAGATATTCTACCGCCTTTACCTTCCGCTTTGACCGGCCGATGATTTTTATTTAAGTCAAAACCTACGCAATTATAAGTGACATTTCAGGTTTTCTTTAAACCGAAATTGCTTTCATTAAATAATTGAATAAATAACAATTCATGAAATGACAAATTATCGATACATTACTACTTTACAAAGATATTGTTCGACATTCAAAGATAGCATTACTCTTACCTTTACAAATTTTAAATATCTATTGTTTTAACGCCTGCTCGAGCTTACGTTAGATTATTGATCTCAATTTTATTTACGACGTTATTGATAATTTCAGATGAAAGATGGGTGTAGTCACCGTTTGTTGATTTACAGGGGTGTATAATTTTGGGAAGATTAAAGGTTTTGTGACGCATAAAATTTTAATCCGACGCTTTTGTTTATATTTATGTACAAACTTAAAGATTTTCATGCTTCCAATTTTGTGATCTAATTAATTAGTTTTAATTTTAACATGATGATTTGATTAGATACAAATTTCACTTGCTGCAGAGATGCGAACATATAATCTGTGGTTCAATCGAAGTATCCTATTCAGACACTATCAATTCTGAATAATAAGAGGTCATCCGGGATGACAACAACAAACTCAGATCATATATGTAAAATAAGGTCATTTTTTATACTTTCTAACCAAGTCCTTTTAGGTCTACATCTGTCATTCTTAACATAGCTGAATCTAATATATCTGCTCTCATAACTAAGTCATCGAGCAACCAATTTTATGTGAACAAACCATCCACGGTGACTTTGTCTAATATTTTCTACCACTGAAGCTACTCCAACATTTTCATGCATATATCTGCTTTGCATTTTGTCACTACGTGTAAAGCCAATCATCTACCTAAGCATCTTCATCTCAACAACACTTAATTTAATTTTATGCTTCTCTTTTGTTGACTTTTTACGCAAAACAAACCAATAAAATTTAATCATAAAATCTCTCATTCTACTCTCTTCTCTTCTCATTATAACTTCCGAGATATTATTAAAGATATAAAAGCTCTACTTGTAAAGTCGAAGGTCCTTCAATATGGAGCTCCACTCCTCAATGATGATGTGTCAAAACTAAAATCCAATTTGTGTAACAAAAGTAATAAAAATATATGTGAAGAATCCTCTTGAAAAGAAAATGATGGCAACTACAATAAAGAAGATGGTGGCAACTATTACAAAGAAACCAATGATCAAGAAGCTAGCAACTCCAACACTGAAAATCAACTTCAAAATGAAAAACCTAGATCCAAAACATAAAAAATCCATGATGAAATACTAGATCAAAAGATTTCAAAAAGAAACAGCAAACAAAAATAAATCACAACGGCTCTCCCTTTCCTATTTCAAGCTATATTGATAGCAAACCAAAGATAACCATTCTTTCAATAAAAACTTGTTCTACAACATCATTAAAATAAGCTTGGTTGCTCAAAAAGTAAATTCTCAAATAACCTCAACGTAAGAAAAGAAGAAAACTACTACTTAAATAATGGACTCAGTAGCTTCATATCATATAACAGAAAATTAAAATATCTTCCACAATCATAGCCCAACTAATTACATATGGGTCACAATCAAAAGTGAATAAATAATTTTTGTCAATCTCTCAAAACATCTAACAATTGACAACATTTTTTTATGCCTAACCTAAATTACAGCTTATATTCAATTAGTAAACTCACTCAAAATTGTGTTTCTAATTTCTCATCTAACCTTCACAACTTTCAAAACTTGAACTCAAAAAGAATGACTGATAATACAAATATATTCAAACTTCACCTTCTAAAGAATGATTTGGCAAGAAAGATATGTTTTCCAACAACAGTATACATCCACAAAATGATAATAATGATAATAATGTATGATTTTACTTTCAAAAATTAATTTATTTTCTATTCACCAATAAAAATTCAAAAAACTGCCAATATATTTGTCATCTAGCAAAACATGCTTGTAGTTGCTATCCCTGTCAAACATACAAACATCTTATACCTTTTAACTTAGTTCATAGTGATGTGTGGGGACAATCTAGATAAAAACAAAATTTGAAGCTAAAAGATGTATTTCCTTCATTGATGATCTACCCATCTTGCTAGGGATAAATTTTTTAACATTTTGACAACACGATCCATACTCGATTTCAGTTCAAAATCTCAATACTATAAACTACCAAAGCCAAAGCATATTTTGAATCAATCCTAAAACATTATCCCCTAAATCAAGGGATTATCCATTAAAATTTTTGTGCCAATACCCCTCAATAAAAAGCCATACAAACAACAACAACAAAGCCTTTATCCCACTAAGTGGAATTGGCTACAAAAATCTTTCTTCTCCGTTATGTCCTATTAAGTGTCAAATTATCATTTAAATATAATAAAATAATATCATTTTTCATACGACCTAACCAAGTCTTCTTACAACTAGCTCTAGTTTTCTTAACATAGGTCAAACCTAATACATCTACTCTTCTAATTGGGTCATCAAATGGCCGATGTTTTATGCGACAAAATCATCTAAGGCGTCTCTCTCTAATCTTCTCTGCCAATGGAGCTACTCCAACCTTTTCACGTAGATATTCATTTTGCATTTTGTCTCTTAAGTGTAAAGCCACTCATCCACCTGAGCATCATCATCTCTACAACACGTAATTTTATTTTTCTTTTTATTGGTCAACATTCTACTCCATAAATCATTGCAGGTCTTACCACCATCTTATAAAATTTTTTCGTAAGTCTAAGCAATATTTTTCTATCACACAACAGGCCAGATGCATTCCACCACTTCAACCATCCAACTTGAATTCTACTACTAACATCCCCATCTATTTCACCATCATTTTGAACAATATATCCAAGAAATCTAAAATGTTCACTCTTTTTAATGACTTGATCACCCAATGTCATAATCCCACTGCTAGATTTTTTACAACTAAAATTACACTTCATATGTTCAGTTTTAAATCTACTTAAACAAAAACCTTTAGACTCTAAGCTTGACCTTCACAGTTCAAATTTCTCTTGAACTCCCTCTCTAGTTTATCAACAAGAAAAAAGTGATCAACAAAAAGCATACACCAAGGTACATCCTCCTGTAAATGTCTAGTAAGAACATCCATTACTAAAGCAAAAAGATATGGGCTTAAAGTTGATCCTTGATGCAATCCAACTGAAATAGTAAAATACTTAGTCAATCCTCCTTGTCTTTCAACACAAGTGATATCCTTAATGACTTCAATATAAGCAATATTAACACCTTTCTTTTCTAGAATTCTCCAAAACACTTCTCTTGGAACTTTATTATATGCTTTCTCTAAATCAACAAATATCATTTGTAGATCTTTCTTCCTCTATACTTCTCCATCATAACTCTCAACAAATGTATAGCATCCATAATAGACCTACCCAGCATGAAAAAATTGATTTTGAGAAAATTTTATATCATCTAGTGGCATATTTTCAATTACTATCCTCCATAATTTTAATGCATGACACATTAACTTAATTCCTCTATAATTTAGACACTCTTGTGCATCACCATTATTCTTAAAAATAAGAATCAATAAACTCTTTCTCCACTCATCAAGCATCTTTTTTAGTCTTTACCATAATATTAAAAAATTTAATAAGCCAAGAAATTCCTTGATCTCCTAAGCATTTTAACAGTTCTATTGAATATCATCAAGTCCTATTGCTTTTACACATTTCATTTTCTTTAAAGTCTCTTCAACTTCAATTTTACTAATACAAATAAAAATTCTCTATCTTCATTTAAGATATGAAGGTCGCTAAAACCAATAGTATTCTCACAACCTTTATTGAAAAGTTTATCAAAATATTTTATCTATCTATGTTCAATATCCTCTTTTAAGAAAAATACTTTATGATTTTCATCCTTAATACACTTGAACTAAATCTTTACTTTTTCTACCTCTTTATTTAGCTAACTTATACATACATCTTTCATCTTCTTTAGTATCTAGTCTATTATATAATTCACTTAAAGTTAAATTTTTTGCATCACATATTGCTTTCTTAGAATCTCTATGGGGCACTTTAAATCTTTCTTAATTCCCCGAGCTTTTACATCTAAACTAATTTTTCTTATTTTTTATCTTTTCTTATAAATTTTAACTCCACCATCAACTGCTTTTATTAAAAAGAGTTTTTCCTTTTTATTCTCCAAACACATTTTTATAACTTGTTTAATCTCACTTACTACATTTTCTCACATAATATTAACTTCCTCATTAACATCTCAAATTCTAAGATCTTATAGTTTATTCTTAAATATATTTTATTATTATTTTTTAAATACCCCATCTTATCCTAATATGATGATTTAATTTATTTTTCATTTTCTAACCCATCATCTTAAAACCCAAAATTAATAGTTGAAACAAAAAATAGACATTCCTAGAGGTAGCTAGATCATTAATGTTGAGCTGGTGACAGATGTTGAACTAAACAATGAAATATGAAGATTTTTTTAAGAGCTAAGCATGCAGCGATATGATATAACTCGGTGAAATAGAGTGACACACTTTGTTGTGAGCTTGCGCTTCATAGAAAAGAATTTCCCGTGACTAGAGCATCACTTCATTTTTCTCCAAAAATGTGCTTTTAACAACACTAGGCTGATTATTATATGCAGAAAAGGATTGGCAATCAATATTGTTAACACTGCAATCAAATGACAAGTAAAGAGCATAAGCTTTGCAACTGATCTGATCTGAGATTAAAAGCCAACCTTTGCGCTTATGACATTTAACAAGACCAACCATGCGCTCCAACGGTAACATAGAAAGATGTATGTTAAGAAAGTCGATCTAATCTGTGATTCAAAACCAACTTTGCACTAACGAGATTTAATGAGACCCCTCCTATAAAAAATCAACCATTGCGTCCATCTGTAACATAGAAAGTTGTGCGTGAAGGCATTTTTGATTATGGCATGGCTGCTCACAATATTTACCTATAACTATAGTCTCTGAACATACTAAAGCTAGAACATGGTTTATTGAAATCCTTTTGAAATATCCCTTCTTACAAAGCAAATTGGAAAAGTCAATACAAACATTTAAAAACTCAGTTGCATGATTGATTCGGTGGATGCATCTATAAAAGTGCTAATACAGAGGTCGCTAATATTACTTTGGGAAAAGCTGATTCTTCAAAGTCTTCTTGATTATGCATTAAATCAGTTCATGACTTCGAAGTTTGTCATCTAGGGTATTGAAATAATTTGAAACGTGTAAACTTAGCACCTTAGGTTGAAAAAAACAACGAAAAGTCTAAAATTTGGAAATATATGCATAAAAGAATATCTCCAGCTCTAACAGCCGGCTCAAGAAATCAACAATCTGCATATTTCCATAAAAATGAATGGACTAGCCTTTAATTTTGAAAAGCAGGGTAATAATATCAACAAAATTTACAGTTGTAAGGCTGTGGAAGATTGCTTTTTAAGTAATTTTTGTGCAAACATTCTAGCAGACTAGTGAAATTTGTAGTATTATTGAATTCCAAGCCAATAAATCAGAACAATTTCATCTAATTGGAAGTCACAGACACCAATAATTATGCACATATCAAAAAAATTTCTGTTGTAAAGCAGTGTAAGATTGCTTTTTTAAGTTATTTTTGGGCAAACATTGTAGCAGACTACTGAATTTTGTAGTATTATTGGATTCCAAGCCAATAAATCGGATCAATTTCATAATAAAGTCACAGACACCAACAATCATCCACCATCCATAACCAAGAGCTTGCAAAATAGTAACTAGAGACAACAACCAAAAATGGTACTATATCAATATAATAACAAATATTAACCTAGTCTCCATTTATAGGGCAGAGACTCGCCATAAAGTACTCAAACAACCAACGTAAAAGACTTTGGACTCAACTGAGAAACAGATCAGGGAAAACAATTCAAGTTCCAGACAAAACTGAAATCCTACTATCCTTGAAGACCCAGGAGTGGAACAAAAAATGGGGGAACAATTCATTGCCATCACCTTAACTGATACTTATGAATCAAGCAAGAAAGGAGTGTGGGGTCTTTTAGGTAAATTTTATTTGCTAGTGTTGAAGAGTAGCCAATCCATAGTGAATTCATTTCCTTCCACCACAATCCTGAGCTTTGATGGCACTAAGATATCAGAAAGAAAAAGAGGAGACTGAAAAAAAGATGGAATTTTGAAAATTTTCTTATTCTCGAAATTCTAGATCTGTCCTTAGCTCAAAATTTATTGCCTTAAATCTGCATATATCCTTAGAAAGTCTTCAAACAATTCAAATCACTGTTTTTTTTAACCCTACAGCATTCATAATATCCATCAAAATAAATATGTAACATTTTGTGCAAAAAAGTTATATTTATCTCCACTATGATTTGACATTGAATTCAATAACTTTTACTTATTTTAAAAAAATAAAGTAAATCTGTTAAAAAAATCAACTTTTTCTAGGCTGACAAGAATACTGACTACACTATTTGCCAAAGCAACTTCGTAATCTTATTGCTACGTTGGACTAAAACCTTCTGCCCATAAAGGAAAAAATACTTGAACCCACTCCAACTGACTAATTTCGAAATAATCTTTATTTTGATTACTATTCCATTTCTTTTACACATCTATAATCTTTAACAGCAATAGCTTAGTCTTATCCAACTAGATAGTACTAGATTAAGGAACATTTCTTCAACAATGCACTTTGAGATTACGGTTTAAGAGCAACATTATATGTGCTTCCTAAAGGTACTAACATGCAATTTACAAGTAACTAAACAAGCCAAACAGGTAATGTAGCTTCTGATGTGTTGGTATCTGTGCCAGGAAAAGGAAAAATAATTGTGTTTGCCTGATCCAAATCATTCAAGTGGAAGCTTGCAAATCTTAAATGAATAACAAATTAAGGAGCAGCTTGTAACTTCTTATATGTATGCCATCGTTTTCACTTGTTTGTCGTGTTAACACAACTAAAACCTACCTTGACAGAATATGCATAAAAAAAACAGTGATCTATATACACTTCTTCCTCTGGAATAATCTGCTTTGACTTAATGCTAAATTTGAAACACTTGTACATTTTGACGGAGAATGTATTTCAGTGCAGCACATTTAGATAACCTAAAAAAAGAAGGTAGAAATCGTATTACATGAGTGATGCAAATTTAGAATTACTTGCCTTTTCAAAGTCTACATCTTCGGCCAGTCTTTTTCCTGCACAATGCACGCCAAATATTCTCACCCGTTGCTTAGCATCAGGCAAACCAATGTACAAGCGCCGATCAATACGACCAGATTGAACAAAATCAGGATCCAACTCATCTGGACGATTAGTTGCGCATATGAAAATAACAGCTTCCCTGAGTGAAAAGCGATCAACACCAGTTTTTTCCTTCCTGCAGTAGAAAATCATGAGAAAGGAGAAACATGATGTCAAAAGCTATTACTTTTGAATATAAAAAAATATTAATGCACTGACAAATACTTTTGTTACAAATTCTATCATGCAACAGTAGTGCATCGACAAAATACACAAAGATAATTGAGAATATCAAAGATGAAACTTCTGGTATCACACAAAGGTGAACAAACATAAAAATGGTTTTGGTCTCCAGTAATTTATTGCCGCTAGATGTGGCATGTGGAGTTCCACTTGCAGGAGATGGGGATGACCGTCTACATGAACCAGTTCACTAGAATCAGGGCCAGTTCAAGCTATATACTTCTATCTGGTTCAATTAGTCTCTTAATTATTTATTGGTATAAATAGATTTTATATGTTTTATTTTTGAGATTTGGAGATTGTTTGTGTTTTCCTCCTTTCAGAGAAGAATTCTCAATTTGAACAAGTGCTAAACCTGTGATCGAATTGAGGAATCAAATCACCTCCCTGCACATTGAGGATTGCAACCAACATTGGTTGCCACTTTCCAGCTGCTGTCCAGTGCCTTATTCTACTCTTTCCACCCACAGAACCACCTAAACTGACTCCTCGTTGCAAACGTTGACCAAACGAGTGACAATTACGCATTATCATTCTGTCTGCCTCATCACATAACTTATTATTTCCAATGCGGCCAAACAATATTCTGCACCAATCTGCAAGCAATCACTCTCCGGGTGGGAATTCTCCCCTCTGGTTGCTGTCCTGCACCTTCCAACCCTAAGCTTCATTACCCCCACACCGTCCCACCACCTATTACCACTATCCAGAATTCCCTACCGTAAGTGATTAAGCCTTTCCTTGAGAATTCTCTCAACTTTAAGGTGTTGTTTAACTACTCGAGTCCTTATTTCTCCATTCATCACCTATTGATTAATCAAAAATGGCATCATTTTGTATTAGAGCTAAATCTACTATAGATCATTTCTGAGATACTTTTCTCCTCCAAAATCACACCAACCAATCTACAACCACTCCAAAATCAAATCAAAATCACACCAACTACAGGCAGGATGTCTCCTTAAGGCTCCATAATTTGTAGTAGGAGAGTTGATTGTTGAAGAGCATACAACTGAATTTGAACAACTCATGTAGAAGCATTACATGATAGACCTAAAATGGAACATAGTTGTCTGATATTTAAAAAAATTAAAAGATTTTGTGATGGTAGTAAACTGTTTCTTCAAAATGACACATTTTATGTCATATCATAAGACGATGGATATGTCACATGTTACTAACTATTACCTTAAGGAGATAGTCTGTCCTCATGGTGTATTCAAGACCATCACTTCAAATAGATAAAATTTTTTAGTCACTTTTGGAACGCATTAGCTACAAAGCTCAAATTCAATTCAATAGCACATCAAATTGATGGAAAGATGGAGGTGATGAATTGCAATTTGGGGAATCTGCATAGTTATTTAGAGGGAAAAAATATCAGGCAGTAGGATTTAATTCTTCCCCAAGTAGAATTTACTTATAATAGATCCACCAGTCAATCAACAAGTCGTACGCTTTTGAGATAGTTTATAGGAGAAATCCCCTCACTCCACTAGAGTTAATTCCTATACTTCTAGCCATAAAGCCTAGTGTTGATTCTAAGGTCACAGTGAAGAAAGTTCAGTCTTTTCATGAACAGTGAAAAGAGAAATTCTTAAACAAAATGCTAAGTACCAGAAACAGGTAAATAAGTCCCGAAAAACCTAGGTCTTTAAAGAATATCACTTAGTGCAAATCAGATTGAAGGAGAAATTTTCTCAGACGACGAGCTAATGGTCCATTAGAATTATCAAATGGATCAACAACAGTTACAAAATGGATTTACATGGTGACTACAACATCTCAATCACCTTCAAAGTAGCAGCTTGTCTCAGTCTCTCTGCCGAGAATACTAGTCCCAAGACTTCTCGCATGGCCTGCAAAAAGATAGCGTGGAGAACGATGACTTCCTTCCCAGTCTAAGCATCCATCACTTTGGACTCCTTCCAAGATGAGAGTATGATGTGTTTCCCATCCTTGATGAGTGAATATGAATTCTTATAGCCATCATGTATAGTCCTCCTATCATACTATGAAGACCTACTTAACAGAATGTGGTAACAATCCATAAGCACTACATTGCATAAAATATGCTCCTGAACACTATCCCCAATGGAGAACTCCACTATGTAACTTGTCAACACAAATCTCATTCCCCTTATTTAGCAAGAGAATATGGCTAAGTATGCTTCTAGGTGGAGATTCTTAGCCACTATTTATGTAGACACCACATTCTCGCAACTGACTTCATCAATGATAAGGCTATACACCTTCCCTTTCATAGTGCATTGGGTATGAAAGATATTATGCCTCAACCATTGTCATTCCTTATTAGGCTCAAATTGGAGAATCTTCTGAATCACAAGTATCTCTCCATCATCAATGGTAAGCAAATGCTCATCATCTGGTACACCCCCGATTGACTCCTCTTCATCCACCCCAATTGTTCCCTGCTAAGTGAAAGAGATCACTCTTTTATTTAGGCAATTAGATGATGTGCTCACAGCCATGGCACTTGAAACACTTCTTCGATGGGAAATGTTGGGTGTGCTGATCTTCTCGCCCTTCTTCACATTCTAGGCTGGCTTTTTCTCATGTAGAGCAATACACCTCCAAAAAGTGCATTCCTGCTACTAGACCATAAGGCTAAGCTCTATCTTAAGGGTGTTGTATTGTCTTTCCACCTTCAAAACTAAGTTTGCACATCAATCAAGATACACTATGGCTACAACTACACAACATTGTTGATAGAAGGCTTTAATCCTCCCAAATATCCGACAACTGTGTTCTCTTCTAGATGCACCAAGTTATACTTTAGTATTAACTATTCAACTTCAATTATATACTCTTCAACGGTCAACTCTCCTTGCTGTAGATTATGAAGTCTTAAGAAGACATTCTGCCTATGTGCAAGAAGGTTACTTGCGTTTTGACTCTTTCTCCATTTTAGATCATGCAGTGATCTTGCTTTTATCTTCACACTACCGCAAGTTCTTCAAGTTCTCCTACTATAGTAAAGTGTTCTTCTTGAACTTGATGGAAACCAATTTGACCTTCCTGTTATTTGAGTATGTTGGTGCCCACATACCATGCCCCAAGGGCAACGATTATTTACCTTTTTCTTTTTTCTCTTTTTTACCTCTTTTTTTCTTTTTTTTTTCTCTTTATTTAATATAGGCTTTAACCACAAGCAATTTTTTCTTTATCTTTTATTTAATATAGGCTTTAACCACATGCAATCAATATGGCAGATATCCAAGGTATTTCAAATTACATAGAAGCCACGTAATCCTATTCCTATAAAAATGTAGTTTAAACCCCTTAACAATATTGATCTAAAAATGAAGTTTGAATGTTGAATGATGAACCAACTTCAACGTTACTGTAAAAATCTTCCACTTAAAGAGTTAATAGTAACTTAACCTAGAATTAGAAAACAGACTTCAACGGTTAAGAAAACATACCCTCCATCAAGCTGCGAAATTAGGGCTTCGAATGTTGCTCTTCTTCTAGGATCTTTTCTAGCATGCCTTCCCGCAATAGCATCAATCTCATCCACAAAAACAAAAGAAGGAGCCTGGCAGAATATTAGCTAACTAAGACTGAGAGATAACCCAAAAGGCTACAAGTTTGATAGTACTACAAACGCAAAGTTTACTGTTAAAATGTGGAGGATCTTTTAGAATATCGCTTGAAAAAGTACATCTTCACAAGAATATGCAATATATGAAACATATCAATGCTTGTCTACAACACTACTGCAAGTTCTGTGTTGAAAAATTTATTGCTCATGCAACCACACAGGGAAAAGTAATCTGAATGGCAATTGCCCAGGACATGTTCAAGTGATTTATGCTTTTGTAACTGCCCCTCCATTTTTTCAACCATGTGCTTTGTTACAGCTAGTGCTTGATCTTTCCAAGCCATCTACATCCCTTTAAGTTCACTATGACTTGTAATCAAGAACCTGAAAATGCAGGTGGAAATAAAAGATAAACGTACATTTCTTTTGGCTATGGAAAATAGTTGATTAATTCTTGCTGCGCCACTTTTTTCACTATCAGCAAATTCAGCACCAGATGCAAAAACAAATGGCAGTCCACTTTGCTTTGCAAGGGTGCGAGCAAAAAGTGTTTTACCTGTCCCAGGTGGTCCAGAAAGAAGCAAACCCTAGTACACAACAGGAAGGGAAATAAGATTGAAATAGATAGCACATTGATTACACAAAGACATAAGAAAAAAATGAAGAATTTATACCACAAAAACAAAATGGATTACCCGAACAAATGGCACTTTCTTTTCGTAATATTGCATGGGATTGTTCATATATATCATTATCTCATCCAGAAGATCCCAAACATCACCACCTAAAACCACCTCATTATACATTGATTTCAACTCCTCAGAACTTTCTACTGGCTGGAAGAAAACAGTATCTATTAGTATTGCCAATATGAAGGAGTTGAGTTCATTGATGTCTAATTGCAAGAACTACGTGTTACTATAACTTTCATGAAAACTACCAGAATGAAGTTCTCTGCATATGCCATATCGAAAAGTTGGTTATACTTCTTGTATAGATAACGCCTAGATGTTATGTGTAATAGCATCACCAACTCTCTTATAAGGTACAAAATAATTAATCCTGGCGCTAATGCAATCACAACTTTCAGAAGATAATGAATTTGTTTTTTCTGAAGGAGATCCACTTCAGCACCCGAACTTGAGATAAACTCAAACATGTAAGGGTCAAGAGGAATATCAACCTACAAACAAGCAGCCATCCTGACTTAACTATGTAAGAGTTAACAAAGCATATTGAAGGAGAAATCTCTTTAGAAAGTAACTTAAAAGACCAACTTTAGACTTACAATATATTCCAAAGGGAATCCTTCTTTCATTGTCACATATAGTCTCTTCAAATCCTCTTCAAAGACAACTGCTGCAACCTGCTCCATAAAAATATGAACAACATAGACCTCATAGCATTTGACTAAGGATGTCCAAGATTATGGTGTTTAAACAGCATGCGATCACAATTTTTTTGTACAAAAAGCAACTATTTTTACCACAATAAAGAACAGCTGTTTACTAGCTCTATATGTCAACATGTGCAATTCTCCACAACTAAAGAAATATTAATTACCACCAATGAGAAGCCACGGTCAAATTTAATAAACACAGTTAATAAATAAACTGCAAATTATCATTATCCTTATCAGTACTTAACAGTTAATAATGTTTATGACATCTACAATCAAGCACTGACAAAAACAAAATTTGAAACATACGTGGTTTAGGCTCTATAAAGAGGACTATGGAGAAATAGTTGTCAACAGAAAGTCTTCATATTACTTGATTGCGAGAAACAAAGTTTAATAATCAATCTCCTAGTATTATCAGAGTAATTGGGGGAGGTAAAATAGAACTCTCGCAATATTCCTTGTAGAGGAAGCTCTAGTTCCTTTGATATTTTTCACTCTAGAGTTGTGGAATATACCTCATTCTTGTTCATCTTCTCAAGAAACCTGAATTTACTCTTACATGTATCGATGTCCATTCTAGATATTGTGACAACCTTATTTTATGAAATGAACGCGTCAACCTTGAAACTAAGTGATCTTCAAAGTGGGCACTTAATGAGAATTTCAATGGCACTTTGGCTTCAGGTGAAAGGTCCTCTAAAAACTTCATAAAGTTGTTAAAATTCTTCATTGACATGGTCAACTTTTTCAATCTAATTGAACCCTCCAATAACTGGAAGATCATTCATGTGGTCCAACAAAAGAAAAGATGTTTTTGCTAAATTTAATCATTTCTCACTTTCCTATTATGATGCTTTTACACTAATGGTGGTTAAAAAGCTATCAACAAATTCATCTTAGATCATTGTTTGGTTGTCTATAATGCCAACCTCACTCCAATCAATCAATCTCAAATTGGTTCAATATATAGGGGTTTAAAGATATAGTCTCTATTTCTGGAGGAGTTCTCTATTCAAGGGGATGGTGTTAAGAGGTTCTTTCTAAAGCTTACACTCACTAGAAGGTGTTTTAAATCATGGAAAAGGTATCAACATATCAAGAAGTACGAAAAAAAAAATTAATGATTAATAAACCCTATCAAATTGAAATCAAAGTTGAATCAGGTTTATCTTCCATCTAAGACATTAAGATAATTATAATGGCAGAAACTGGCCCTATAACAAACATAAAAGAAAGAAATTTATTGTAACCAACAATCCAAAACCAAATATGAACTATACATGTTCCTTCGATGACACTAAAGATGCTATTTTCTCACATGGTGTTTTAAAATCTTCAAGTTTAAGTGGCATTTTCATCATGTTTTTTCAAGAATTGTGAGGTATCTTATGAGTACATTTCAAGAAAATTTTTTTAGATAAGGCATCTCATGCTAGCTTAAGCTATTATATTATTAATCATCTTTCGAAAAAAAATGTTTGTAATAATCCCAAATACTTTGAACCTATCAATCCTCATTATGAGATTTTGACCAAACTTTTGGCTAATAAGCTCAAAAATTAACTTCTTAATTGGACTCATAAGAAAGGCATTCACTTTCAAGATTTACTTTGAAAAAACCTTCAACAATTGCTATTGGCAATTTATTTTATATAGTCAAATGGGGTGATTTTCCCTTCAAAGTTAATTTTTGGTTGAAAAGAAAAAACATAATGCATGCTAATTCTCAAGTGCTTATAAATGGGAGTTTGGCAATCAATTTAAATATTACAAAGGACAAAGATAATGTGATCCTCACTCTCCTCTTTTCTTTATTATTATTGAGAATGTCCTTCAAAAGATGCTCAAAGATGTATCTAAAGATGATTAGATCGAGGTCACAACTATGATAAAAGGTTTATTGTCATTACATAACATTCAACTTGCAGGAAATATATATTGGGTGCTTCGCATTCTCACGATAAACACCTTTAAAATAGTTTGCCGCTTTAAAGATATTTCTAGTCTCAAAATTCATTTTTCTAAATCAACTGTCATTTATCTTGACGGTTGTAAAGATAACTATTTATCAATTGCCAATAACATAGACTGCTCACTTAAATTTATCCTCTTTAAATCTCTGAGTCTTCTCCTTTTCTCTAAAACATTACAAAAATAATTGACTAAATAAAATTCGAAGAGAAGCTACTTCATAAAAAGTTAAACTAATCTCAAAAGGAAGTCATCGAACAAATTCTCTAAAATGAAAAAAATAAGAGAGATTTCCGAAATTATCAACAAAATCAAAGTGATTTTAGCATATTGATTTGTGAGTAATTTGAAGGACATCAAGTTGGCATCAACAAAAATGATGAACACAAAATTGAAGATCAATCTATGAATGTGATTTCTATAAAAGATGAGTTAAGTAATTTGCAAATCACCACGAAGGGTTTTTAAGAGATTCCTTATTTTTTTGGAATTCTCAGCTTGCTTTGTAATGCATGCTTCATTAAATTGGAATCAACCAAAATGATGAACATAAAAATTGTAAGAAATTGAACTATGAATCCTCAAAATTAAAATTATGTGATTATTGACCTCAATAGCCATTCCACAATCAACCTGATCAAAAGCGACATCAATAGCAACTAATAGACACATCTTTGCCCAGAGCAAATTCAAAGTATCTCCTCGTAATGCCAAAACTTTCAAAAAAAAAAAGGGGTAAATTTTGCATTTTATGCATTTAAAATATTCATTATTTTTTTAATTGGTTCATTTTATATAGACAAGTATATATAAATTACTAAATATTTGTGAATTAAAGTTTCTATTTAAATTTACTATTCACCTAATTGCCTAATTATCTAATGCACGCACTGTAGTAATTAATTCCTCCACTTTAATATGCATGCATCGGTTGGATTAAAGTAATAGACACGTGTAAAGCTTGGATCAAAGGAAAGACCAATAAATGCATACATACATTTCTTTCTTATCCCATTTCCTCCAGCCAACAACTTCTTTCCTTCTCCCCATCTTTGCCTTTGAATGGAGCAACAACCTCCCATGAAACAAGAAGCATGTAAAAGGGGAGTCCCATGAGTTGCTAGAGGGAATTTCCTACGGTTGATTAGGTGAAAATAAAGAATTTTGTTCATGTAATTGTAGGTATTTATATTAAAATCAATATATATATACTAGTTATACATGTATAGATAGGTATACATATGTAAATACACATTTGTATTATAAGCATTTTTGCTATTAACCGAGTGTTGTAGGAACTTAGAGAAGCAAAATTCATACCCTATTTAAAGCATTTTTGTTGTTAACCAAGTGTTGTAGGGATTTAGAGAAGAATGTAAAAGTATTAATATAAATATATTAATATTGAGTAATTAATTATATTTCTGTTCTCAATTTCAACTAGGATTGAAATTGGATTGTGAACTGGAATTGGAGAATTTGAGTTGGCTTTTAAATATATAAGTAGAATACTTTATGATTTTCTATTTAATTTCAGCAACTATTCAGCCCTTCCCATTAATCCAGTCGATGCATGGAAAGATTAGTGAATTGTAATAATTTTGCTACAAAAAATTAATTGGATGTATAGTAACATTTAAATGAAAGGAGAAGATAGGTTAAAACTTGTAAAATTCGATGAACGAAGTTTAAGCTTATAATTATGTTAAGTATAGTTATGTAAATATGTTATATTGTGTTAACTTTATTATTCTAATTTAATCGAGGCATAGTATTGATATTAGTTAAGAGACTTTCAGTCGTCTAATTCAAAGATTATATGAAGAGACATCAACTCGGTAAGAATGAAGTTTAAGCAAGCTGACACTAAATTAAATTAATTTATGAATTTTATGATTTAAGAAGTTATTGATTATAGGTTGTATCTTCCAAGAAAGCGTGGCACTTGAGGTGAGACATGTAATTTGATTTAAATTTAGTTTATATCGGGTGTATCTACTAATTCTTCTAATTTTATTAACTATTTATGAATGACATATGATGTTCGCCATATTTTTTTTGCAAAAATACAAATTTTTTACTGACCTATTATTATATCGATTTATAATGATTATAAACCAACCTTGATGTCATATGATATCACGTAAATATTAAAATATTTTAGCTCATGTTTTGTTAATTGTTAAAGGAAATATAATGTGATAAATAGAGAAATGTCAGTAAGTTGTGATAAGAAGACTAAATTATGAAAACCTGCGCATGTAGGCAAAAGTTCTAACGAGATGAGCTTTAATAGGGGATCTTAGCATTCTCAACTCTTGACATTGAGGTTGCCATCAGACCAATTGGTCGGTAAAGAAAGAAGATGACATCGTCTTACCTTCAAAAGGCCGACGGTAAACCCTTATGTTATGAAAGTCAAACCGCATGAATTATAAATGACATTTCAGGAAAGAATTTGATATATTCTTAAATTACTTTCATTAAATAACCTGAATAAATAATCGATTCTTATGAAACGACATTTATATAATATCTTACAAAATAATGTCATTATATTTTGCAACATATTTTACCACTTTGCTTTCCTACAAATTTCAAATGCATACGACGATTATTTAATGTGTTAGCTTTTAAGATTATTTGTTCATTGTTTTTTTATGATATTATCGTTGATAATTTCTGCAAGGAGGGAGGAGTAGATAGTATTTGATTGATGCAGTTTAGGTGTATAATTTTGGAAGACCAGAAAGACGCATAAATTTTAACATCGATAATTGTTTACGTATTTGTGTGCAAACTGGAGATTCTCACGCCCAATTATGTGATCTGAATTAATTATTTGAGAAATTGAAACGTATGAATTTGTTTGTGATGATGAGATACAAATTTTGCTTGTTAAACGATACGCCGGAACGTGGAATCAGCCTAAGCCGCCGGTGAAAAGAGTATCGAGCAAAGTAGAGTGCAAATGCAATGGAAGCGTGATTTGAATTTATAATAAGTATTGAATTGATCAATACAGAGCTAAAGGACGATTAATTTGGGTTAGTAATCCACATATTTTCACCCTTATGCATACATGATATTAATATTACATGATAAATGTATATCAAATAAATAATTCTTGTGATTACAGATTAATTTTCCTGAAAAAATGCCAGAAATGTTAGATGGTCAGTCCTCCAAACTAGCTACAGACCCCGAACTACATGCCGGAGATAATTCTAACAAGAGTGAAATACAACCTGAGAAGTGGTAGTGAATCCAATGAATTGCAGTAGTCACCGATTTCACGTATAAACAAGCATCTATTGAAAAATCTATGACTAAGGCCCAAATCGAGTTTGGTTGATGGATCAAGATTTGAGGATATTTCAATCACCCAAAGATTCAAGAGATCTGATCCTAATGGCGGAAGATTGACGCTTAAAATTAAAAAAATTCTGGGATGATTTGCCCGAAAATAAGAGTGTTATTAATACTTTAGAAGGGAGGTAAGAAGTGGTAGCTCAACATAGGGAAAGATTTGATCGATTCTATTACTGATCAAATGGGATGAATTGTCAAAGTGTTGGGAGTTTATTCCACCATCAGACTCTTCACAAAGACAAATTTTCAATCTAATTCAAGAATCAAAACTATAATACAAGATGAAGCGAAGTTCCTCTCTTTCAGATATGCACATTATCAATACGCGAAGAGAAATGTCATGATTCTGCAAAGATCACTCATAAGCAGCAAGACCATTTGATATCAAAAGAGTTCTTGATAGGAAGGTAAGAGAATTGAAAATGAGTTGAACTTTTCAAGAATTGGATTCACAGAGCAAGCAAAAGCTTTGAAAAGCGATTTCAAAGAAATTTAAATTTGATAACAAACAGAAACAAATTCAGTTGGAGAAACCTATCTGTGATAAGTGTGCAAAGAGACTTTTTGGACAATGTTTGGTTGGATCAGGAAAATGTTACAAATATGGTTAGGTTGGACATCATGCAACAGATTACCCATTGGAGAAGAAGAATAATATAAAATCATTCAATTATCGCAAGGTCAACAAAGTTTTGGAAGGTAGAAGTCGCAATACTTAGTTTATGGAAAACCTTCAATTCAAGAAAAGAAAAAACTTGAGCGTAAAACCAACCCTCCAAGAGAAGTTTTGCTATCACCGCAAAGAAGAAGAATCAAATGAAGTGGTGTCGGTATGCTTAAAATTTGATCATTTGAGGTAATTTGATTCTGTGCGATTCATTCATTTTGATTCTTTTCCACCGCTTACCGATACTATTTATTTCACACACGTATTGAATGTCAGACGCCTTTACGATAATTTGAGTAAGAATATGTTGTTGACATTAACATTCAAGATAAACAATTTCCTACTAATTATTACCAATTAGATATTTTGACATTATCTGGTATGGATTGGTTGATCAAATACTGCAATTGAATACTAGAAGAGGAGAGTGAAATTTTATGCCTAGTGAAAAATCATTTTATTTTTCTTGTGATAAGAATGTCGTGTCATCTCGACAAAGCTAAAACCGGGAAAATATTTAAGAAGGTGAAATTGTATTAGATGTGTTAAATAAAGATGCTAGATAAAACATTGTTTAATTTCGATGTATTTCTCAAGAATTACTGGGGTTGCCACCAAAGCGACAAAGAGGATCGATACAACCCTTTTATCGCTACATAAATCTCCTACTGGATGGCTCGGAATTACATGAATTGAAATGTCACCGCAGGAATTGACGGATGAGGATTTATTAGCCCAAAGAACTGCGGCCACTTATTGTTAAGAAAAGGACGCCTATACGATGTATGATTACGAAGAGTTAAATAAAGTGACAATCAAAAAAAGTATCCACTTGAGGATTGATAATTTATTTGAGGTTGGAGCTACTATTTTTAAGATTTGAGATGGATATCATCGGGTTAGAGTTAAAGATGTTATATTTTAAAACAACTTTTGAAATCGGTATGGATATTATGAATTTCGCATTTTGGTTAACTAATGCCTCCCGCATTTTATGAACTTAATAATCGATTTTCAAACCCTCAGTTTGTTATCATCTTCATGATGATATTCTAATTTATTCTAAAGCGATGAAGATGCAAAATCATCCGATATTATTTGAAGTTGTTAAGGCAGAATCAATTGTATGCCAAATTTTGAAAATGTGAGTTTTGGATGCGTAATATTGCATTTATGGGTCACATTATCAGTGGCGAAGGAGTTTTTGTTAATCCTCAAAAGTAAGAATTTTAGAATCTGAAGAAATGAAGTTCGCGAGTTTTTAGGGTTATTACTCAAAGTTTGTCGATTTTCTCGCAATGCCTCTATCAAATTTAATGAGAAAGGATGTCGATTTAATGACAAAAAGCAGTTTTCAAATTAAAAAATATTTGACCACCGCACTGAATATTCCACAGTGAGGGATTCCAAATATTTAGTGACGATCCTTAAAAGGTTGTGTTTTAATGAATAAAAGAATTGTTTATGCTTCGAGACAATTAAAACCTCATGAAAGGAATTATCCCGTTCACGTTCTAGAGTTAGCAGCTGTTGTGTTTGCTATTAAAACCTAGAGACATTACTTGTACGAGATGAAATGTGAAATTTTTACTGATCATCAAAGTCTTATATCTTTATACAAAACAATCAATCTCGAAGATCGAGTTCATTAAAGATTATGATTTAGACATTCAAGTATTGTCCGCAAAGCTAATGTGGTGGCAGATGCATTAAGCCGCAAATCTATAAAATGGATTATTACTCAAAGTCGAGTTGATTAGAATTACGCCTACGAAGTTTACAAGATTCAAATGATACTACGATTTATATCAATCGAGTAGAATCAACTTTAATCGAAATTAAAGCGTAAATGGATCGTGATATCAAAAAATTCATTGAACAAATCCAAACTGATAAGAAGCAGAATTTTACTATAGATGCAGAGAGTGTTATTCGGAAGAATTCACAATTATGGGTGTCAAGTGATGTTGAATTGAGACAAAAAATTTTACAAAAGGCTCAACAGGCCGGATATACAATTCATCCAGGTAGTTCAAAAATGTATAAAGATATGAAAGCTGTATTTTGATGGTTAGGTATGAAGAAAGACATAGATGAGTATGTTTCTAAATATCAAGCTTGTTAGATTGTTAAAGCCACAAACCCAAATGGATTATTACAATCACTATATATACCTAAGTGGAAGTTAGAAGAAATTGCAATGAATATTATTATGGGATTTCAGATCAAGGTCAATGATAAGATCTGTCATTGTGGATAGATTACAAGTCACCATTTCTTACCAATAAACAGACATACTTGATAAATTGTCAGATTATATGTTAAAGAAATAGACTTACTGGTGTTCCAAAAGTTATCGCCTTTTGTGAGATGATAGATTTACTTTGATTAGGACTGAATTGAGAGACTTACAAGCTACACTTAAGTACTTTTCATCCTCTGAAAGGCAATCGAAAAGAACAATTCAAGTCCCAAAGGATTTGTTGTGTTTTAGATTTTCTAGGTAGGGAAGAGCATATTCCTATGATCGAGTACACAATAATAAATACCAATCAAGTAATTGCAAAACTATACCGAAGGTGTAACTCTGAAGGAAGAGAAAGCAGTTGTAGTGATCAAGCTACGTAAAAAAGATCGATTAATCGTGGATTGAAGCTACCGGATCATCGCCAGGTATACGACTCAAAACACCGTAAAATTTCAGAATTTGTATTTTTGAAACTCAAACCTATGAAAGGAATTAGCAGATTTGGTCATGGAGGTAAGTTAAGCCCCAGGTATATAGGACCATTTGAAATTATAAAAAAGATTGATAATATGGCTTATAGGCTTGCCTTACCCATTGAACTAGCAGACATTCACAATGCCTTTCACATTTCGATGTTGAGAAAATAGATCACCGATTCCGAACAGAAAAGTCATATGCAAAGCTTGAAATACAACCGGATTTGACTTATGCATTGGAGCGGATTTTGGAATTTGATGTGAAGAGATTAAGAAATAGACAAATTTCTTATGTTAAAATTAAATGGAATCACAGGCCAATTAAAGAAGCTACTTGAGAGGTTGAACAAGAGATGAGATAGAAGTTTCCTTTCCTGTTCGAATGATTGTTAAAGAAATCTCGAGGACGAAATTTTATGAGGAGAAGATTCTAATACCCAAAACTTTCAACTAATTGCCTAATTATCTAATGCACGCACTGTAGTAATTAATTCCTCCACTTTAATATGCATGCATCGATTGGATTAAAGTAAATAGACACGTGTGGAGCTTGGATCAAAAGAAAGACCAATAAATGCATGCATCCGTTTCTTTCTTATCTCATTTCCTCCAACGAGCAACTTCTTTCCTTCTCCCCCGCTTTGCATGGAACAAAGAACCTCCCATGAAAGAAGCATGTGGGAGTCAGGAGTTTGGAGGGAATTTCTACTGATTAGGTGAAAATAAAGAATTTCTTTCATGTAATTGTAGGTATTTATATTTAAATCAATATATATATATATATATGTATGTGTGTGTGTGTGTGTGTGTTACACTTGTGTATAGATGGAAATACATATGTAAATACACATTTGTATTATAAGCATTTTTGCTATTAACCGAGTACTATAGGAACTTACAACAACAACAACAAGCATTCATCCCACTAAGTGGGGTCGGCTACATAAATCCTTTGTCTCCATTGTGTCCTATTATTTGACATATTCTCATTTAATTCAAGTATATTAAGGTCATTTTTTATACATCTTAACCAAGTCTTTTGGTCTACTCCTACCTTTCTTAACATAAGGAAAATCTAATGCATCTAATCTCCTAACCGTCATCATCGGATGGCCGACGCTTTTATGTGGCCAAACCATCTGGGCGACTCTCTAATCTTATCCGCCATGGATCTACTCCAACTTTTCCCAAACATACTCATTTAGCATTTTATCTCTAAGAGTAAAGCCACTCATCCACCGAGCATCCTCATCTGAATACTTAACTTACTCTTATGCTTCTCTTTATTGGCCAAACATTCTGCACTATAAGTCATCAGTCTTACCACCATCTTATAAAATTTTCCTTTAAGTTTAAGTTTGGAATTTTCTATCACACAATAAAGGATGCATTCCTCCACTTCAACCATCCAACTTGGATTCTACTAATAACATCTCCATCTATTTCACCATCATTTTGAACAATATAGCTTAAATAAGATATCACGCTCACTCTTATTAATGACTTGTTCACCTAATGTCACAACACTACCACTAACTTCTACAACTAAAATTACACTCCATATACTGATCTACTTAAACGAAAACCTCTAAATGTTGACCTCCACAATTCAAGTTTCTATTGGACTCCTCTAGTCTTATCAACAAGAAGGATATCATCAAAAAAGCATGCACCAAGGTACATCTTCCGTAAATGCCTAAGAACATCCATAACTAAAGCAAAAGATAAGGGCTTAAAGCTCCTTGATGTAATCCAATGAAATAGGAAAATATTTTGTCAATCTTCCTTGTTTTGGACACAAGTAATTTTCTAGTATACATATCCTAAATTACTTGAATATAACCAATATTAACTCTTCGTTCTAGAACTCTCCAAAGAACATCTCTTGGAACTTTATCATAAGCTTTCTATCTAAATCAATAAATATCATATGTAGATCCTCCTTACTTTCTCTATACTTCTCCATCAAACCTCTTAACAAATGTATAGCATCCATAGTAGATCTACGGCATGAAACCAAACCGATTGTGAGAAACTTTTGTATCACATCATAACCTATGCTCAATTACTCGTCCCATAATTTTAATGTATGACACATTAACTTAATTCCTCTATAATTTGCACTTTGTGAATAACCTTTATTCTTAAATATGGAACCAACAAACTCTTTCTCCACTCGGCATCTTTTAATCTTTAAAATAACATTAAAAAGATTTGCAAGCCAAGAAATTCCTTGATCTCCTAAACATTTCCATACTTCAATTGGAATATCATCAGGTCCTACTATTTTTCCACATTCATTTTCTTTAAAGCTTCTCTAACTTCATATTTGCTAATACGACGATAAAAATAAAATTCTCTATTTATGTTAAGTGTTTAAAATCAATTGTACTTCGATCCTTCATCAAAGTTTATCAAAATATCTCATCCACCTATTTTCAATATCCTTTCTAAGGAAAGACTTTATTATTTTCATCCCACACGCCACTAACTGTCTTTAATTCTTGTTTCTGGTTTCATTAACTTATATATATATATATCTTTCACCTTCTTTGGTATCTAATATATTATATAAATCACTAAAAACTAAATTTTTGATCACGTATTCTTTCTTAATCTCTACGCACCATTTTATATCTCTCACTCCGAAGTTTTACATCTAAACTAAGTTTTTGGCGTTAACTTAGAGAAGCATAATTCTATACCCTATTTAAAACATTTTTGTTGTTAACCGAGTGTTGTAGAGATTTAGAAAAGAATGTAAAAGTATTAATATAAATATATTAATATTGGGTAATTAATTATATTTTTGTCCTCATTTTCTACTAGGATTGAAATTGGATTGTGAACTGGAATTGAGGAATTTGAGTTGGCTTCTTAATATATAAGTAGATTACTTTATGATTTTCTATTTAATTTCAGCCACTATTCAACCCTTCCCATTAATCCAGCTGATGCATGAAAGATTAGTGGATTGTAATAATTTTGTTACAAAAGATTAATTGGTTGTATAGTAACATTTAAATGAAAAGGGAAGATAGGTTAAAACTTGTAAAATTCGATGAATGGAGTTTAGCTTATAATTATGTTAAGTATAGTTATGTAAATATATTATATTGTGTTAACTTCATTATTCTAATTTAATCAGGAGCATAGTATTGACATTAATTTAAAGTACTTTAGAGTCGTGCTTCCGTGTAATTCAAAATATTATATGATGAGACATCAACTTGTGAAAAATGATGTATGAATTGTATAGATGTCGTATATTTTTTTTTTTGACAAATACAAATCTTTTCTTATTATGTATCGATTTACGATTATGTTTTACTAAGCCTTGATGTCATATGATATCTATAAATATTAAAAAAATTTAGCACATGTATTGTTAATTGTTAAAGGAAATATAATGTGATAAATAGAAATATCGCGAAATTACGATGTAAGACTATATTATGAAAACTTGCATGCAGGTAGGTAAAAATTCTGACGAGATGAGCTTTAATAGGAATCTTAGCATTCCCGACTCTTGATATTGAGGTTAGGGGGTGTAATCAATTGGGGCTTGGCAAAGTAGTATGATCTACCACGCTTCACCTTGCTACCTTCAACTAGTGACACCGAAATGACTACCTTATGTTATGAAAGTCAAAACTTATGCAATTATAAATGAGATTTCTAGGAAAAGGATTTGATATAGAACTGAAATTGCTTTCATTAAATAACTGAATAAATAATTGATTCCTATGAAATGACAAATTATTTATACAATACTGTTTTACAAAATAATGTCCAGTTATATTTTGCAGCATATTTTACCACTCTTACTTTCCTGCAAATTTCAAATGTATACAACATTATTTCTAACGCCTTTGCTTATTTTAAGATTATTTCTTCATGAAATTTTAAATTTACGATATTATACCGATAATTTCGTGGGAGAGGAGAGAGTGAGTTATCGATTTATTGATTTTGTATAATTTTGGAAGACTAAAGACTTTTAAGACGCATAAATTTTAACATTGATGCTATTAGCTTCAGTATGTAAATTTGAGGATTCTCATGCTTCCAGTTATGTGATTTGAATTAATTATTTGAGAAATTCGAAATGTATGAATTTGTTTGTGATGATTTGGTGAGATACAAATTTCACTTGCTTGTTTCGAAATGATACATGTTCAAACGTTGGTGAAATCTGTGTCTAATCAAATCATCTTATTCTATTATACCTCAGACTAACCCTAAAATAAGGGGGTCATTTAGGGTGTGACACTCCCCCTCATTGCAAAGAATCTTCAATTTGTCCACTTCCCAAACCAGCCAGTAGCAATGTGTCTAAAATGTCGAAAGTATCCCAAATGAAGTCACGAATTGTGAAAGTTTTCACACAAAAAAGATGAAAAATTTGCCTATGCATAAGGCAAGAATAAAAACTTATCAAGTATGAGCAATTAGAATTTGCAAAGAGTTAATATATACACACATCTAATTTTAATTAATTTTTTAAAATAATAAAAAATTCTTAATTGTATTTATATATATTTATATATATAATTATCATCATTATTATTAATAAAAAAATTCAAATCAAGACTCATTTCTGATTTTTGTTAGTTTCCACGCACCCTTTCCATATCTTGAATCCTGCAATGCCATAGAGGCATAGTTTGGTGCCTCACATGACAAATGTTCGGCTTTTCATAAAAACAAAATATCTAAATTAAGCTTATCATTTATATTCACGTCATTCTCCTCACCAGTAATCTATCTCCTTCTCATTCATTCTCACACACCAAACACTCTTGTGATCTCTCTCTTTTCTTACACTTGATCAACATGTCTCTCCATCCATTTTCACTTATACAACTCACAACTATCATGCCATTGTCGTCACAAACTACTCAGTCGCCGACAAACCCAAACTATTGAAAATAACCCAATCTAAGCCACTACAACTAACATTTAGTCAACAACCCTTCTTCCTATCCAACCACTTTGCTCTACTTGTTACCAATGACCATCAACCTCTCAGCGATCTCTCAACCACACTGACCTCCATTATGACCTACTTAACTGGCAATTATCTTCACATCAACCTTCAAAAATTTTGGCATATCACAACTCTCAAACCCAAGTTTTGGCATCCTTCCTCACTCTCAGATCAACCTTCGTGCATCCCCATCCACTTGTCGCAACCAACAACAATGCTTTGTTAACAATCACTCCTATTTTTAACAATTGTTATAGTATATACATATATGTGTATTAAAAAAATGAAAAAAGTGTGTATTCCAACTCACCACAAATTTGATCATCTCATCGCAAATTCAATTATCTCACCATAACATCATCGACATTGTTTTGCTCCCAAAGGTACAACTTGCAAAGCAGTCATGTTGCCACAAATAAGATTCATGCAAGTTATTTCAATGCGATAAGGAATGAATGGTTCCATGAATTCTATTTTGATGCAAAGCAACCTCATGCATGCCATCTTAGGCATGGGGGGTTAAAAACCTCAATTGATAGAGTCTCAACACCAACCATGCAAACCATCTTTAAGTGTTGTAGGTAAGCCTAGTACTCCCCCCTAATAGGATACTATAGAATTTTTCACTGAATGGATTCAAACATAACAAAGTAAAAATTATTTTCTAGACTAACACAACAAAACAAAAAGTGCAAAATCAAAATTTAAAGAGAAGGAAAATTTGCATTTAGCTACTTGCCACATTAAAAAAAAAAATTGAACTAAACCAAAAGAAACTTGTGTTTGGCTCGATGGATCACACTTAAGAGTATGAACAAGACCTCGTGTAGACTTCTCAAACCACTCAAAATTGCAAATAGATTGAACTACATATGAAAATGACAACAACAGTGCCTCTATTTTATCAGGAAAAATTGATACAGTGTCTATTGGAATAAAATATGGATTGAATGCAACTAACATTATGTTATTTTAAAAGTGCATCAAAACTCTAACTTGCAACTCTTATGACCGAAATTGCAAACAAACAAAACTCATTTCACTAGCCCACTCTCGAAAGATGCAGAAGTAGACAAAATACACATAATGATCTAAAAATGAAAATTTACAACAAATTTTAACAATGATGTGTTCATCAAACAAATGCACGAACAATTGAATCTAAACAAATTGCAACATGCAAGCACATCAAAAAGCATGTGTTCTCAAAAGTACATCAAGTATCAAAAGCAAACTCTCATGCACACATTAAAAAATGTGCAAATATCTAAACCAAAATCAATACAACTCTAAAGTACAATGTATACAACTCAAAACAAATATAATTCAAATTATGCTGCCGTTAGAAATTATAATCGCTTTACAAAAATGTGCAATCATTCTAAAGATATAAAAATTCTCTATCAAATTCAACCTGATTGACATGTATGCGCACACTTTCAAGTGGTTTGCATTACTTATATAGTAGGACTATAAGTCTCACTACTCTAAGGCCAATCCTCATCCATGTCTCAAATATTGGAGTCAATAAGACTCATCCTCCAATAAACATTTATGCAGCAAGTTTAAAACAATTGCAATTAAAAAAATAATTTTGAATTCCTACTCCATTCTACTCAACCAAATTTGTATATCAGATAAAATAAAATACACAATCGTAAATCTTGCCAAGTTATATTGTTGTATATTTGCATAAGGCCTTCAAACTTTTTATAAAAAAAAATTAAATGAAAATTCTCTGATCATCTAGTCAATTGATTTGAAATATTAACTAAAAGAGATCATATTATACAAATGCTCTTAAATTTGAAGACTTCTAAGTTTACTCTCAAAGAATCTTATGTTAGTAAAAATGTGGTATGTGTCCTCTAACTGTTTGGACTTATTGCCAAATGACACTATAAAAAGCGCTTACAACTAGAGCGCCCTAACAAGATGATTGAAGAAAAATGGCATAATAATATTACAGCTATGAGTAAAGCTTGAATGTTATCTAATAGTCCAAACCCCTTGAGTTGTGAATCATAAAGTGCACTTAATAAGACATAAAACATTCTGTTATCTAAGGTTGACTTGAAAACATCCTCTTAGATAAATATTCATCCTGAAATGTTAAGTTATCTTGGAAGATGTATTACATAATTACTAACAAGGATCATTTAATCAAATTGATCGATTCCCTCCTCTAAATAAACCAAGGTCCAATTCAGGACAACAAAATCATAGATCTCAAGTTGATTCATCATCATTCATTATACCAACCAATCCAAAGCTAACAGCATCAAATTTTCTCATTTTAAAACTCAAATTGTTCTTATTGTTGTTCCTAAATACCATACACCAAATATTTAGAACTTATCAACTAACCTTAATTGAAGTTCACTTTCAATGGGTAATTATTATGGTAATGGGAAACCTAGAATCAAATCATAAACTCTTCATAAACTTGATGACAAAATCTCTGAGAAGTGTTTTATCTACAACTCAATCTACCTTTTAAAAATTTGATCTATAACCACAAAACTCTCTCAAGAGAGTCGGGCATGAATTTTTGGAGTCCGCACTTCAGCTCCTTCCAAAACAGTCCAAACATCTTTAAAATATAATCTTTACCTTAAATGGATAAAGGCTTGCTATTGTTGTTGTTGTTGTTATTGTTGTTGGAAAAATCACATGGTATGCTTATAAACTATGCCTAAAAAATTTTATTTTCTCTAAGTTGAGTGTATGTTGCAATCATATCTCTGATTTAATAAGTCTAGTGAAAAACTTAAAGATTATAACAGTGACCAAAAAATATTGTGAAATTAAATCTTGCAAATCATATGATATGAATTACATCAAGTTTAATTTGTAACTATCCAAACATTTGCACAAACCTACCGATCATCAATGAATTTTGAATATTATCTGTTTAATTTTTATTATCAGCTTAATAACTTGTTTATACCATTCCATTTAGGTTGCACTTCCCACTGAATGTGCATGTTTGTATATCTAACAAGTATTTCTCATCCAATTACACGTTGATAATGTCATCACATCATCATTACCGAGTTAATTTCATCATGTAACCATCAATATGTGCCTGCTTGATGGGTTCCTTCAATACAACTCTCCAAAAGAGAATCCGTCAAATCCCAAGAGAATAAATGGATATCAACAGCCTGTAAATTAGATGACAGCATTGATGCCTTTGTTTGGGTTTATCATCTGTTGTATTTATGAGATCTTTTATTATGCAATCTTAAATGTGTTTAACTGACCTTACTGAACTTGTTTAGTTAATCAAATTAAGGCCACTTATGTAATTGTTCCTGAAAGAAAACAGAAGCCTAAAGCTTTTATAATTGATGAGGGAGCAAGTGCAAATATGGCATTAATTTTGCTATTGCTAGCTCACTCTCTTAGTAAAATTGATCCTCTTCATGCGTACTCTCTCTCTCATTCTCTCCCATCATTTCTCTTATGTATAATGCATCTCTCTAGCATGTCTCCCTCATTGCGCTCCTCTGAATCCTGTTGTTAGCTTCCGTGACTGCTGCTAAGAATCACAATTCCTGCTACTATGCATCTCTGGTACACAGCAACCGAAGGCCTTTCTTGCTACAAACAACAATACAGATCTCTCCCACAAGCCCAGTAACCTATTTTCACTACCAAAAGTAGCCTGCCATTCCTCATCCAATGCCAGCCAAAAAATAAAAAATATTCTTTTAGTACTGCCTCGCTGTCTTATCCTTCAGCGTTCCCATTGAATCATTTTTTTTCCGCAGCGGAAGAAGTTTAAAAAGAACAAAAATGACCCAAAGCCTGTGTAAAATGAACTCAGACAGCACTGTTCATTAATTCTCTTCTGGAAAGCATGAATGATATATCCTGTTAAAGTCATGCGACATTACATTACGTTGCTAAAATTGATTGAAGAAGCCTACCTCAGAGGAATCAAGCTTATCAAGAAAATAAGTGTAAGGAAGTTTTGGGCGGTAGAGCCACCATCTCTTTGAAATCCATAGCCCTCTAGTACCTTGAGAATTCGATGCTCTCTCAACGTCTTCTCGCAAACTTTTTTCCACCTCTTGCATATCGAAATCTACAACATACTTGGCCGTTCTAGAATCAATCACCTCAGCCAGTTTATCCTTTCTTATGATCTCCTTCCACATTCTTAACCGATCTCTCCAGGTGGTACCATATTCTTGGTCTTCTATTTAAATGACAGAATGGTGCAAAAGCACATAAAGATTAGAATTACAGCACAAGGGATATCATCTTTGGGAACAATTCACCACTTAAAGACAAAAAAAAAATACAACCTGAGAAGCCCAAGTCTTCTTTTATCTCTTCCTTCTTTTCATGGCTCAACCGGGTATCCTTGTCAATAATACCGCTTACAACATCTTGAGAAATTTCAGTATCATTATCCCATGCATCTTCTCCAACATAGGAATTGTCCTGAATATACGTTCCTCCAGGTCCTTTGGTGAATTTCTTAATTATTAAGCCTTTAGGCATGGTTTTTCTCCATATGCCCTTCTTGAACCTGCAGTGAAATTTGTCAAAAAAACAAACGGCATCATTTATCAAAGTATATACAGCATTGCAAAACTCTCTAAACTAAAATTTAGCAAGCATCTTCCAGCAGCACAAGTTCAACTGATGAAAATCTTTATGATCCTCACTGAAGCTCAACAACAAAAAGTAGTTGCAAGCTTAAAAAAGTAACGAAAGACAAATAACAGAGTTGCAGCAAAGATTGCCTAGCATAATCGAACTCCTGTACCAAACAGTTCCCACTTCCCATCCACAAATTGAGAGCCTGTTTGGAGTAGCTGCAGGTGTATAAATCAGTGATGAGACTACGAAAGAAAAAATTATTGTATGAAAAAATTACGGTGAGTATACAATTTTTTTGTTATTTTAAAAGAGTCAAATAGTAGTTTTCTAGCCGTCGCAGCAGGTAGCAAGGTCAGGTTGGACAACGCAGCTTTCCCACCACAGATTCCTCAAAATGCAACCCCATCATAATTCCTCCGCTAGCCGCTAATCCTCAAACGCCTGAGCAATGCGGTTGGAACAGCACCACAGGTGGAATGCCCTCCCAAACACACTCTAACACGAACTCAAAATGGATCCCGATCCAAGTAACAAGCCATCTCAAAAAGGATGATCAGCTTTGAAGGAGGATTTAGATAGAATAAATATAAAGACCAAATTAATTATTTATCTAATTGATAAATATTTATAAAAAAATGTTTATTATTATTAAATATTATAGATAATTTAAGGATTTAATCAAGCTATTGAGATAAAATTGATTCAAAATGGATAAATAGCTCAAAATAAATAATTTAATCTTTTATTTATGTAACTAATATATTTTTGAGAGAAAATTATTTGCATAGTATATTTTATTTGAATATGATGAAATAATTAACTAAAAATTTATATATATCATATTAAATTAAAATAAAAAATAAACCAACCTATGAGTTGGTTCAATTGAACAGATGAAACAAATAGGCATACGACCTTTCATGAAATGCAAGCAAATTGAACAAAAAGAAATAGAGAGACCACGTAAGGGATAAAGTAGATGTGAAGCCAATAAAGCAGGAGGGCAAGAGCGTAGAGCCAAGTGGAGCATGAGAACATGAGCAACCATGTGTGGCGAGGTTTCAAATGCGAGCAACTAAGCAGGAGTAAGGAGACATGTAATACCTAGTGCAAGGGCTTCAAAGTGCCAAGGCTAATTTGAGATGGAGGAACTAAAAACTTAGGGATTTTTCTTCTTCCTCCTCCTTAGGATTGATGCAAAATATATCTAGTCAAGATTTTCTTCTTCTTTTTTTTCCTTCATGAAATCAATTTAGAAGCCTTAGATTTAAACCCTACACATGAAAATGATTCATTAATGGATTTATAAGGTTGATGTTTAATTAATTATAAAATTTTATAATCTAAAATTTTATAATATATTTAGTTAAAAATTTATAAATTCATGAATCAAAGCAACTACGATGCATATATTTAGTAAGGGTTTACAAAGAATAGAAATTATGACTAATAAGACATGTCATGAACATATAAGTGCTAATATTATAGTCCCTTGTATGCCCTAATAATAATGCTAGATTATGATTACAAGAGAATTAATCTTATATAAGCCATTTATGGTTTAAAGGTAAATAAAATTTTGAAAGACAAAATTATCTAAAAAAATTTATGCATTTAATGTATATGTACATGAAGGTAAAGATATTTATGGCATTTATATTCATGACAAATAAAACATAAAGACTTTTTAATAAGAAATACAATTTAACTACACAAGCATGTGCATAAATTGGGTTAAGAAGCTTATGTAACCATTTTTAAACATCAATTAAAAATAATTTTTTAATATTAGAATAATAAAGCTATATTATTTCAGTAATATCTTAAGAGCAATACAAGATGTAAAATAATTATGTCATAGGTATTAAAGTGTTAATTCACAATCAATACAGTGGAGTGCTAAGTTGATGTCACAAGATTTTATTCCAGCTCAAAGTTGTTAAAGCGGGAAATCTTGAGAAAGGTTCCAATTATCCTAAACATATGCATTTAATTGAAATGTTTATGTATTATGCTTCATTATAAATACAAAACAAATATAATTCCTAGAAGATTGTACCTTAAATAATTTACAATGATTTATCTCTATTTATATTTTATTCTTCTTTATAAGCATAAGAAAAGTATTATTGCCGCAAGATTATATTTTAAATAGTTTACATTAGTTTATTTCCCACATGTAAATAATCCTTCATATTCTTATGAATAAGATGTATATCAGCATATTATGTTTTAATTGTTTAATAAACAAATGCTATGCAATATTCTTTACATATAAATATTATATGTTGAAGATAATGCAAAAAATAAAGAATGGAAATGCATGTATGTGCATATTGAAAAACGAAGTCACCTCCTTAGGGGAAACATAGATGATGCTATTGTACAGGCACATTAATGACTAACCTGTCCACCACAAACAATAGCAGATGCATGAGCTATATGCTCAGTTGTGTCGACGATGGATGCGTTAGCCCGTGATAAGTTAGGTGCTTTTTCCACTACAAATAATAATAGATATACAAGCTATAACCCGTTATGCACAGGAAAAGCATCAGCAAGTGGTGAGTTTAAACCCTCCTGACACAAATGTATCAAATATATACTAAAGGATAACTTTTCTAATTTTATTATGTACTAAAGGATAACTTATGTTTACTCACATTCATGCACTTAATTTTTTTGTGAATATTATGATTTACTTATTGTTCATAACTTTGGCAGCTAAAATGTTTATAATCATAATTTTTATTGCAAAAAAGTCAAGTTATATGATTTCTTTACAACTTAAATATGATGATTGACAAGCATAACACTTTATTTTCCTTGGTGCCATGTAATTTAAAATTATTTTTTACCCACTAAATTATACATTTATACATAACTTAACCCAAACAATTGATAAAAAATTTTCAGAGAAGTTAGCGGTGAGTTAAATGAATAATATAAGAGATCAACAGACAAGGAACAAGGAACAAGGAACAATAAACGATAAGTATTTATATACAACATATGAATTAGTATGTATTTGTAAATAATTTTAATTTGTAGCATTTTATTATTTTGAGACAAAAAATGTTCTAATTTAGTGGCTCTTTTGAACATTGAAATATTTTTTTGAAAATATTTGTTATAGACTACTATGTAAGTTTGTTGATGTATGTAGTAAACTTTAAATTCAATCCAAACATCTACTTGCACCTCAAGGCTGGAGTTTCTGAGTTGGCTTGTGACAACGAAAGGGCAAAGGCAAATGAGTTAATAGCAATAGAACTAAAGCAAAAAAAAAAAGGAAACTGTCTCAGGCATCCTATTCTCCCCTACATTCAAGTAAAGACTTATGTATAATCCATAACCCTCACACAGCATTAACAGCCTTACGATTACTTAATAAAGTTCTAACATAAATGTATGAGTGACCATTGCATCCAATTACCACAAGAGCTCGGTACCCGATCAGCTTAGATTTTAATATCAAGATTTACAATTAACTCCCCATTGTTTTACAGCATAGAACCAATATTGCAGAAAATTTAAAATGAATATCTCTTGATCATCTGCCATTATAAAAGGTTAGTCTCCTTTCATGCAATTTGAAATCATGTCTGCACACTTATGTTATCAATCTTGACATGTTTCAACATACAAATACATACATACGTACTAGCACAAGAACAAACATATGCGAGTAACATAATTCATAATTATATAGCCACAACTTCAGAACCGTGTCAACAACTAACATGAAAAAAAAAAACTAATTATGCCCTTACTTTTTCACATTGGCTAGAGTTGGCTCTGGAATCAAAGCCTCCATGTATGCCTCAGTTAGTTCCTTTCTGCTTTGTCCATATGCAAACTTTGTGAAGGCAACATAAATCCTTTGACATGAAATGGTAATAATGATAGAGTACAGAATAAAGGCACCAATGCGCTTTGGCTCCCACTTATTTAGTTCCTAGCTTATCAATGAGCGTAAATATCAGATCAAACTTGACATTACTAAATTGTACAACTCTATCAAAGGCTAATGTTAATCAGCTATAGCATTTAATAAATGCTAAAATTGAATGACAAAGAAATTGTTAAAGAATTAAACAGTGATGATTTCAGATTTCTAGTTTGAGAAGCAAATACAAAGTATGGTTTATTAAACAAAGACCTTTTTTAAAAATTTATCAAAGTAAAATATGAACTCAAGTTAGATCAGAAAATCATCGCATATCTCATAAAACTTAACTAGTCAAACTTATTTCATTGAAATGTACTGCACTAAAAAGTTTTAGCATCAAATATAAATCCATCCCAAAATTTAGGGGAAATAAAAATCAGTGCAAGTTGCATGATTTCATAAAGTAAATCATGATTTACATATGATGTTTTTCCTCACCGAAACAATGAAAAAAAAAGTTTTAGATGAACTTAACAATAAATAATAAATTTTGTATGTCATTGGTTTAATCATAGAAAAATACATTAATAGTACACATTATTATAACAAGTAAAAGGAATACATAAGAAATTTTCTATTTTGAGTCCAAATTCTCTATGGTCCATAAATGCAAAGAGAAAATAAAAATTGCATTTAAAATGAACATGTGATTATTATAAAAAAGAGATGGGGGCTTCTTAGAATAAAAGAAAAAACTGAAATGGGTAAATAATACATACATTGGAATAGATATCCCTCAATTAAAAAAATTTATATATATTTAATGTACTACCTTCTTCAAGAAACAACACAAGAGAACAACGAACAAAATATTTAAATAGACAGATTGGTAAAATATGCAAGTTGACAAGATTTACTTAACAATCTACAAGGATAAGGTAACATAATATAAATAAATAAATAAGGTAAAACTATACTAATAATAAAAATTCAAATTAGACAATATTGAAAAAAAAAGTTATATGGCGTGCAAACCAATGTTTGACCGTAAAGTATACAATAGGTAAATACGATTCAAGTTTTAACAGTTTAGAATAGAAAGGTCAATGGATAAAATTTTATACCACCACTTTTGCAGCTTTTGCCAGCAAACAGATTTGATAAGGTAAAAAAATAATGGGAAAGAAAAATTATGAGATCGGATAAATAAAGATATTGATAGACTAAAGTTAAATTAAAAAAAATAGTAACTTAGAGTGCCTTTTCTACAAGTATTTAGGCTTCTAAAAGTAATTGATATGTTTACTTAAACTTGAGGTGTGGTAGATAATTTATTGAGCCAAAATAATAATTAAAAAAAAAAATGATGGAGCGGTTATGGAGAGAACGTCACAACGGGTGGAGAAAGAAGATGTGCTCCTGATCTTCCACTCACCAAAGCGGAAGAGATGCAAAAATACTACTCACGCATAGAACTAGAATGAGAGATAACCAAATCCCTCGAACGATCAACCACCAAGCTCCAGCCAAAGAGTCTTCACTCAAATTTTTCACACAAAAGCAGTCTAATCTACCCATTAAATCGGAATAAGAGTTTATATAAGTACAATACTCAAAGAGATGTGTCCCTTGAAAGAAAACCACTGAAAAAATTGTCATAATGCAGAACTCATCGCTTTCAAGATTGAGACGACAAGCCAACGCAGCGCCGACTTCTCCGTCGGACACTATAAAGAATCAGAAGGCTAAGCAAGAAAACTAACACCAACACCTAGGCTTCATACTACTGATGCTTTTAAATATCTGGTAAGTCTTTACACCTCCTGGTTAAGCCAGACTCACTTATATCTTCTTACTTTCATATGTATGTGAAAATTTGGATAAAGAAACCATTTCTACTTAAAGAAAATCAGGCATCTTAATCTTCTAAATTTCTTAAATGGATTACTTAGCATGCATTATACTACTGATACAGTTTGACACTAAAACACTAAATTATTTCAATCGCAACTCTTATACAATACTTAAACATGATCAAATACATCAACTACTACATAATACAACACTTGGGGCATAAATATAAAATACCACAATACATAAAGTATAAAAAAAATCCTCATAAGTTTAAGCATTTGGTTTGGTTTGATGTACTACATCAAAAGAAGAATCAATACCAGGGCTAATAATCCCTATTGGCATGACCTCTGATTCCCCCCTTCTTCTAAAACCTAGTCAAACGGATCTCATCCATGCATCTCTTTACTCACATGGCCCTATACTGAAATAACTCGCCCTCGAATCAACCCTCCCTCTAATATTAGCACTATGTTCTCATCTTGTTGTCGCTTCATCACCACAAGTTGCACTTGCCAAAAGCACACATCACTTCCATGCCCTAGTCACCCACAAACTACATGTTACACCAACCTCCCACAGTCATTATTGTGATCGCCCACTCATTTAATATCTTACATGAGTGTTAAATAAGCAAAGGTTCTCACATTAAGGACGGATGTAGCCAAAGAAGTCAATTCATGAACCTAGAATTAGGTTAAAAACTTGGAATATAAGTACTCTTACAAGTAAATAGAATTAATAGATATTATAATTCATAGAAAGATAAATATTTTATATATTCAAGAAACTAAATGGATTAAGGAGAAGGTAAAGGAGATTGATAGTTTAAATTTTAAACTTTGATATTCAAATAGGAGTCATAATAGAAATGATGTAGGTGTGATTATAGATAAAAGTTTAAAAGATTATGTTATAAATATTAATAAGATTAAAGATAGAATTATAGTTTTAAAGATTATTGTTGATACTAAGATTATTAATATTATAAATGTTTATATTCCTCAATTAGGTTTGGATATAAGCTCAAAAAAAAATTAATGAGTGCGCTTAATATAAATGATACCTCTTGAGAAAAAAATATTTATTGGAGGAGATTTAAATGAACATGTTGATAGAATGTTAGAAGATTTTAAAAGCATTCATGATGGCTATAGGTTTGGAGGGGCTAATGAAGAAAGTAAGATTATATTAAATTTCAACTTAGCTTATTATTTTATAATTACTAATATTTTAATTAAGAAAATAGATGAACATATTATCACCTATAAGAATGAACTTAATAAAACACAAATTGATTATTTTCTGATAAGAAAAATATAGTTTAGATAATTGTAAAGTTATTTCCGAGTGAAAGTTTAGATACCCAACATTGACTATCTATTTTAGATTTTAAAATGAAAGATTGAAGATGAAAAATAAATCAAAACATTGTTGTAAGATTAGATGGAAGAACTTAAAGAACATTAATAAAAATAATTTAAAGAAAAAACTACAAGATCTTAAAATTTTGGATGTTTATAAGGAAGCTAATGTTATGTGAGAAATAGTAAGTGAGATTAAGCAAGTTACAAAAAATGTACTTGGAGAATCAAAATAAAAAATCTTCTTTTAATAAAAATAGTTTATGGAAGAATCAAAATGGGTAAGAAAAAATCAAAAAATAAAAAGTTTTATTATAAAACTTGATTTGGATGTAAAAACTTAGAGAATTGGGAAAAAAATAAAGTAGTGCATAGAGATGCTAAGAAAATAATATGTAATACAAAGAATTTAGCTTTTAATAATTTATACAATAAATTATATACCAAAAAAGATAAAAGATGTATGTATAAGCTAGCAAAGCAAAGAGAAAGAAATAGTAAAATTTAGTTCAAATGAGATGCATTAAAGATGAAAATCATAAAGTGTTTTTCTTAGAATATGCAATTAAACATAAGTAGATGAGATATTTTGATAAACCTTCAATGAAGATTGTGAGAATACAATTGATTTTAACAACGTTAGTACTCTAAACAAAATAAGTATTCTTGTTTTTTATCATCATATTAATAAAATTGAAGTTGTAGTGGCTTTAAAGAAAATGAAATGTGGAAAGACGGCATAATGATATTCCAATAGAAATGTGGAAATGCTAGGAGATCAAAGAATCTCTTGGCTGACTAATCTTTTTAATATTATTTTAAAGACTAAAAAGATATTAGATGAGTGGAGAAAGAGTTCATTGATTCTTATTTTTTTAAATAAAGGTGATGCATAAGAGTGCAAATTATAGAGAAATTTAAGTTAATATGCCATACATACAATTATGGGAGAGAGTAATTGAGTATAAGTTACAATGTGATACAAATGTTTCTCAAAATCAGTTTGGTTTCATGACAAGTAGGTCTACTATGGATGATATACATATGTCGAGAGATTTGATGGAGAAGTATAGAAGAGTAAGGAGGATACACATATGGCATTTGTTGATTTAAAAAAAGTATATGATAAAGTTCCAAGAGAAGTGCTTTGGAGAGTTCTAGAAAAGAAAGTTAATATTGGTTATATCCAAGTCATTAAGGATATGTATATCAGAGTTGTTACATGTGTTCAAACAAAAGAAATATTGACAAAATATTTTTCTATTTCAATTGGATTACATCAAGGATCAGCTTTAAGTCCTTATCTTTTTACTTTAATTATGGATGTTCTCACTAGACATTTACAAGAGAATGTACCTTGGTGTATGCTTTTGCTGATGACATTGTTCTTGTTGATAAACTAGAGAGGGAGTTCAAGAGAAATTTGAACTATGGAGGTCAAGCTTGGAGTCTAAAGGTTTTCGTTTAAGTAGATCTAAAACTGAATATATGAAGTGTAATTTAAGTAGATCTAGTAGTGGTATTATGACATTGGATGATCAAGTCATTAAAACGAGTGAACATTTTAGATATCTTGGATCTATTGTTCAAAATGATGGTGAAATAGATGGGGAAGTTAGTAGTAGAATTATAGTTGGATGGTTGAAGTGGAGGAATGCATCTGGCCTGTTGTGTGATAGAAAAATATTGCTTATACTTAAGAGAAAATTTTATAAGATGGTAAGACCTGCAATGATTTATGGCACAGAATGTTGTCCACTAAAAGAGAAGCATAAAATTAAGTTAGGTGTTGTAGATATGAGGATGCTCAGGTGGATGAGTGGCTTTACTCTCAAAGATAAAATGTGAAATGAATATATACGTGAAAAGGTTGGAGTAGCTCTAGTGGCAGATAAGATTAAAGAGAGTCACCTTAGATGGTTTGATCACATAAAGCGTCGGTCGTCCAATGACCCGGTTAGGAGTGTAGATGTATTAGATTTTCCTTATATTAAGAAAGATAGAGGTAAACCTAAAAAGACTTGATTAGGATGTGTAAAAAATGATCTTAGTTTATTACAACTAAATGAAAAAATGATATTTAATAAGACATAATGGAGAAGAAGGATTCATGTAGCCAACCCCACATAGTGAGATAAAGGCTTCTTGTTGTTGTTGTTGCATGTTTCACTCGCCTAGATACCACACTCTTTACTTAGAGCACTTGTGCATTTCACTAATAAATGATGTGGATAAAAGATTTTATTGAAGAATTTAAATTTTTTGTAAAACAATACTTCATATTACGAGCAACCCAATATTTCACAAAAGAACAAAAATATATTGAAGTAAATTTTTATTTCATTAAAGGTATGATTCTACCAAAGAAGATCATCACTCCTCAATAGTTAGCAGATATTTTACAAAGGCTCTTGGGCCATTTCAATTCTCTAATCTTTGCCTCTAGTTTGATTTTGCATGATACATATGTTGCATCTTAATGGGGTGTTATTGTAGATATTCTTTTAATTTGAAAATTACAAAAAAGAAAATCAAGACTTTATTACTAAATATATTCTATAACTTAAAGATATCCCTACTAACAATTCTTTCCCTTCCATTGTTTATTTTTGCCAATATATAATCACCAATTTATTGATAAATCGATGGAGATGTTTCCAAACAACTCTCAACACATACAAGCCACAAGAAAATAGCATTGATTCAACAACTCATCAAAAACAAACATAAATAATTGTGCCTAGCTTGGTGGCAATAATCAAGTATCCTGAGATATGTTTTCAACCTAGTATAGAATTAAGTGAGATACAAGCTTTTTCCATGATAAGATCTTAAGTGTGCCCAACTATTAAGCCTTTCAAGCCACATCATTTATCATCATATTATTAGCCACATCCCAAGTACTTGGAACTGACTCATTCATTCTTTTTTTAATGTTGCATAAGGTGTGAAATCTATTCTTCATGAATCCTTTTGAACAGCCTTTATCAATGTTATCTTGGGTATAATGCCTTTTTGTTCCTACTCCTTCGACATTAATTTCATCTAACAACCTAATGATACAACTTCTACCCTTCACTGTACATGTTAAACTGTATAAGTTTATTTTCAATTATTTTATCTTCAATGGATGCAACTCTAGCCATCCCTTTAATATAAGAATTTCTTAATTTATCATTCTTAGTTTTACCATACATCAATTTTAGCAATTTGATTTACACCACACTCAAGTTGCTATCAATGAATTTTCAATCACCAAATATTTGAGTCTTTAAGTCACATCCACTATCATTATTTATAATTTGAAAAGTATGTCTTATTGTAAAATAAGACCTTCAATTATTACTTGTGTAAGTTATGAAGGCTAAATACCTTTTATCTCTCAGAACCAAGAAGAGTCAATTAGTCTATGCATCAGCAATGTGTGTTTCTATGTTGAATTCTTAGACTCATATTGTCGCTAACACATCCTGACTTTTATGGTATTGTGCTCACTTGGAACAGAAACTATTCATATTGGTCATATCTGTATAACAGATTTTAGTATAATACTTGAAAATCAAAGGACTTCTTCCAATTCAAAGTTTTTTTTTTAGACTTACAAACTTAGTGAGTGAAATCCATCTCCACCAGACATCATTTTAATGGACAGTCCATCAATCACAGTAAAACTACAAGGTACACTCATCACTACACTCTTAACAATCATCAATAAGTTATGTTGTTATGAGCTTCCTTCTTTCCGACAAAGCACAACCAAAATTAGAAAACAAACGTGCTCGTACAAAAGTGATATAGACACTATTCAAAAATATAAAAATGAATATTTCTCTCTAGAGATGTGATAACTAAAAAAGGGGTATTCCTCAATCGGACCTATCCAGCCCAACCCCTTCGTGCTTCTTATATCTAGAATATGACTTAAGGTAGTTAGAGAGAGGAGAGAATGAACTGGAGATCAAGAAAGAAAGGGATGAGCAACAATAGAGCTTAGGGGGAGGCAGCTGTAACACCCAAAATTTAAAATAATAGCATTGAAATTTTACCTAAAATTTCCATTTTTCGGACATCCCAAAAATCATCAAAACTATTTTTTAAAAATTCTATATTTCATTTTGATTGTTTTTTTATATATAAAATATATATAAATGATTAAGTATAATAGCAATTATTAATTAGTTAATTATTTATTTTAAGAATATTCTCTTTCATCCCATCCAATTCTCGCTTATTCATAACTTAGTTGGTTTGGGTGCATAGGGGAGGAAACAAAGAAGGGGAAAAAGAAGGACAAGAGAAAAAAGAAGAAAGGGAGGAGGAAAATGAAGAAGAAGAAGAGCGGAAGGAGGAAAAATGAAGAAGAAGAAGAAGAAGAAGAAGAAGAAGAAGAGGAGGAAAAAATAGCAAGGCTAAGAAGTTAGGTAAAGAAACCACTTTTCTCTTTTTGGTGTAAACTGAGTTGATTTTTGTAAGTAAAATTTTAATTTTCAGATTTCCTCTTCAACATGATTTAATTTGTTAATTTTAAAATTAGTATATATATTGAGAAAATTAGTATTTTTAAATTGTTTACAAAATAACAAGATATTGAGAAAAAGAAATACGAAAAGTCCACATCAAAGATGAACCTATAATTGATGTGAGATACTTAACTCTTCATATATAAGACAAATAAGTCCTTAGCCTAATTTTAAATGATTCTTATTATTTATTTACTTGATGATATGTATGGCATAGAGAAAGTAAGAAGGATCTACATATGATATTTATTGATTTAGAGAAAGCTTATGATATAGTCTCGAGAGATGTTCTTTGGAGAGTTCTACAAGAAAGAGTTAATATTGGTTATATTCAAGTCATTAAGGATATGTATATTAGAGTACTTGTGTCCAAACACAAGGAGGATTGACAAAATATTTTCCTATTTTAGTTGGATTACATCAAGGATCAACATTAAGCTCTTATCTTTTACTTTAGTTATGGATGTTCTTACGAGGCATTTACAAGAAGATGTACCTGTATGCTTTTTTGTCGATGACATTCTTCTTGTTGATAAGACTAGAGAGGGAGTCCAACGAAACTTGAATTATGGAGGTCAACTTTAGAGTCTAAAGGTTTCGCTTAAGTAGATCTAAAACCTGAATATATGGAGTGTAATTTTAGTTGTAGAAGTTTTAGTAATAGTGTTGTGACTTTAGGTGATCAAGTCATTAATAAGAGTGAGCGATCTGATATTTAGGCTCTATTGTTCAAAATGATGGTGAAATAGATGGAGATGTTATTAGTAGAATTCAAGTTGGATGGTTGAAGTGGAGGAATGCATCCTATTATGTGATAGAAAAGTTCCACTTAAACTTAAGGAAAATTTTATAAGATGGTGATAAGACCCGCAATGACTTATGGTGTAATGTTGGCCAATAAAAGAGATAAGACTAAGTTACAGATGATGAGGATGCTCGTGTGGATGAGTGGCTTTACTTTAGAGATAGAATGCAAAATGAGTATGTTCGGGAAAAAAGTTGGAGTAGCTCCAAAGGGTAGATAAGATTGGGTGGAGAGTCGCCTTGATGGTTTGGCCACATAAAGCGCCTACGTCCGATGACCCGATTAGAGAGTAGATGCATTAGATTTGCCTTATGTTAAGAAAAGGTAGAGTTAGACTTGGTTAAGATGTATAAAAATGATCTTAGTATACTTGAATTAAATGAGAATTTGACACATAATAGACACAATGGACGAAGGATTCATGTCACCTAGTGAGATTAAGGCTTCTTGTTGTTGTTGTTGTTGTTGTTGTTGTTGATGATATGTATGGCAATAGAAAATTCTTCATATTGAGTATGATTATAAAATTATTACTTGATAGAAGCCAAATTACATTACACATGTTTATAATTAGTGAAAATTTGTATAGTGTATGTCAAGTTCTTAATTCTTATGTTTCTATTAGCATGCTTAAACATTCATATAAATCACATGCTTCAAAAGCATATATTTTTATAGGCACATATAAACAGTGATTGCATGTACATATTAAAGCTATTGAATTTTAAATGCTAATGACAAGGATTTTGAATGTGAAGCTTATGAAATATCATATTGTGTGAGTTGGGCTGGCTGCTGGCTAGCAAATTATGATGACCTGTACAAATAAAGTCAAAGGTTCTAGTGAGATGAGCTTTAAAATAAAAATAAAAAAAGTTCCAAAATTTTGATACCAAAGTTGGGACAGTCTAACATGTATCAATAGGTTATTGATAACTAAAATATTAAGATGACAACTTTATCAACAATTATTATGGTTGATGGCATAGGCAAAGACTTAATGATTTAAATGTGCTTATAAATCTTTACTAACATGATATGGCACTTCTAAATTGAGACAAGATAAGAAAAAAAATTAAAATGAGACCAATAATAAATTCTAGTATACTTGCAAATGACCAATTTTATTATTAAGTGCTGAAATATTTTCTACATGCATACATGTTTACTACCTTTAAATATGCAATTTATCTAATTAAGTTTTGAATCATGTCTTCATATGTTAAATGCATTTGCTAAACATTTATTATTTCAATACTCATGTCAACTGCATTTTAACATATTAGCATCCCATATTATTTTTCTTTTTTTGTATGTTTGAATCTTTTGTTAAAATTAGGTATCCCACTAAGCATTTTAACTCATCAAATATCACTATAATTTTTTTCAAGCAATGGAAAAATATTAAATAAAATGATATAAGTATTTTCAAAGTAGCTTTTTTGTTGTTAAGATTTTGGATGTATATAGAAGATATATACTATAAATGATAAAAAGTAAAGATTATTAGTATGTCTTAAATTTTTTTAAAATTTGTTAGCAGCACTATAATTTATTTGATGAATTTAGTCACCAACATTTTCGTGTGGTTTTTAATATTGATATCATTAGGTACTATGAAGAATGATTTGAATTGCGACAATTCAAACAGATGTATTTCCTCTCCATTTCATTCTAAACATTAGGAGATTGGATGAATGGAGAAAATATATGATTGTTTGAATTGCCTGCCTTTACCACACTAATGTTAACTAAGAGGGTCAAAATGAGGCATGACAGCAAACAAGCATAGGAAGTACTTGAGTGAGCTTTGTGAGAGCATGCGAAGCTGGCTCAAGGCTAAAACACCAAAAGTGAGTGACAATGAGTACGATCTTCATTTCGAGAACCCAAAATAAGGAGTTGTCAGTGACTAAACAACTTGTATTAGAAGAGGAAGTCATGCAAACCCTTCACCAATTATCATCTTCATCGATTTTCCTATTCTTCTTCTTCATCCATATAAGGTAAAATCACATTCATGCTTTCTCCCTAATAATTATATGAATTTATGAGTTTTTATTGTAGCTGAGGTTCAATTATATGGTGCAAGAAAATCTTTATACATGCAAATCTAACTTAATGATTATTCTGCGATCAGAATTATATGTTTAATGGTTGGAATATATGAGTATAGGGCTTGGTTTCTCCTTCTCACTTTAGAACAAAAATAGATCTAGCCTATTGTTTTTTAAATTATCTTTAAATGGTGGTTAACTCTATAATGTTCTATCAAATGGTTTTTATTAATTATAATACCCATGTAGATATGGGATTATATATTGATAATTTATTTGTATATATTATATACATTTTTTAAAGAGTATTAGGCTAAAGTTAGTATAATAAAGGGACTTCATGTCCATTAAATCTTAAATGGGTATTAAGGGTTTCATGAAGAACCAATAATAAGTGAGATGACAAGTATTAAATAACTTATGAACATTTGAGGCAAAATATGAAGCATAAATCAAGGGGATAATTTATAAAATCATCATTCTTGTGGAATATATTTAATTGATTGGTTGTTTTATTATTAATGTTCTGATAATATATTGAATACATAATTAATTTAGATTCTTTAAACTTAGAATTTTTGGAGTGCTATATGTTGGAGGAAAACATATCAACATCATGACTGATATGTGGATTATTTGAGGTTTTCATTGAGTGATTCTTTACTGGGCAAAAGATAATTGAACTATTCAATGTTAAGCATAAAATTATTACTATTTATTTATATGCATAAGTTGTTGAAGATCCATTGTGGATTGTGCTTATCAAATTATAGTATTTCACATGATCATTTTGAATTTGATATAATCGTTAGCTTTGCTAGGTTATCTATTGCACAAATTGTTAGAAAATTTACATATATTGCTCTGCTTATTGAAAATTATCCATTGTCTGCATAAATCATGAAATATGATGAGATTTAAATAACTTTGATATTATAATATGCATCAAGAAATTCCACTATAATTGAAAATTCATATGGTGCGTATTGGTGTGTATGATGTATGTATTGATAGTACTAGGCTCGTTTAGATTACAGCTAATTGAACCGACAAACCCACTATAATTGTGAATTTTTTTTTTATGGACCATAAATATAGTATGCATGCAAATGAATGCTTTAACATTTGAGTGTAATAATCATTACTTTATAAATTTTTTTTATAAGCTTTATTGTATAATAAGCACTATCAATGAATACAATATTTCAAAATCTATCTTTTATACGCTAGCTAAAACAGTTATTGTATAATGTTCATGTATACTCCTATTCCTTTCTTTGCTCATTTTTATGCCAAATGTCTTGTTGTTTATATTTACTCTGTGGAGTTTCACCTGTTGAGTTTATTTATTACAAATTGATTACTATGACTATATAATTTCAATTTATTAGTTGTGCGTCATCTAGCAGAGCTTCTAAGCTTACACTTTAGGTATATCATTGGAGGTATTAAGGTTAGAGTAGTTTAATAGATTTGATGGTTTGGTGAAATCATATTTTCATTGGTTTGAAGTAGTAATAGTTATTGGATTTAGATGCTCTGATGACCTTATTAATGAACGCAAATATTACTAAAAACATTTTCTACGATGAAATGAAACAAAAGGATTTGCAAATCAAAGAGCTAATGCCATGATCAGGCCATAAATTGTGAAAGCTCCATAAAAGCCAGACCAGGTGGTGAGTCGTGACAAAAGGATTTGCAAATTAAAGTTTTCATATAGATTAGAATTATTTTAAATTTTCAGTTTATACCCTCCTGCAGAGTTTCTGTGAGCATTCCTTTGAGGCCAGGTGGTGAGTCGTGACAAGAGATCACCTCGACGGACCAAAGCACATAGCGATTGGACGTAAACGCCGCACGAGAGTGTTGAACAGGCAGAAAAGAGAAAAGAAAATAATGTATCCCAATAGAAAAAAACGGCACCTTCCAATTTTCCCATCGATTCCAATCCACAAATGCAGGCAGCATCTCCAACCTAAACCGATCGACCTCCTTCCTCCCTCTGTTCAGAGCCTCAGCAACTCCTCCCACCAGCTTCCCGGCATCAAAATCAAACCCTGTTTCCTTCTTCAGACTTTCCGTAAAGTTGGCCCAGAACCTCTCCGACCCAACCTTCACTGACCTAGCAACCCTGTCCCAGAAAAATCTCCAGAACCATCTTCATTTCCAAAACCAGTGGCTTTCAATGAATAAATGGCGCCTTTGTTCCGGCGCAGCCTCCTTTTTCGGGCCACAACCGCAGGTGGGAAGGGAAATTGCCGGAGAGGTGGTAAGATACAGACGTCAGAGGTGGTGTGGAGAACTGGATTCCGAGAAAAGTAGACACCTAGCTCCATTGGGAATCGGAAAGAGACAATAGAGGCGGGCCAGCGGCGCTTCAGGGAGATCAACGAGAGATGGAACTTTAGAAGAGCAAGATAGACTGGACTGCAACGAAGATCAGATGAAGGAGTGAGACTGGAGGTTTTGGGTTTTGCGTTTCCGTCTTCGGGCTTAAGCGAAATAGTAGATAAGGGCCGGGTTGAATTTATAGTTGCTAGAGACGGGCGATATTGCCGGTCGGGCGCAACGCTAATTGTTTGGGCATTTATCTAAAGTGTGCATGATTTGATTTTAATCAAAAAATCAAATCTAATCAAAATTTTTGAATAATTTAGTTTTATTTTAAACTTAGCAATTTGAATTTTGATTTTAATTAATGAAAATTTTGATTTTTGATTTTTGGATCGATTTGTTAAATAAAATTTTATATGAAATCAAATAAATCAAATAAATCAAAGTAATTATATGTAATATAATATTATTACTTTATGTATAATAGGCTTATCTATTATACATTTATTTTTATTTGGTAGGTGTTTTTTTGGAGGACCATTATCTAATTTTTTAAAATATTTTGGTCTTATAATATGGTAATATGGTTTCTTCAACTTCTAAATTCAAAATATTATTCAGTAATTAAAAATTAGTTTAAATATATTTTTACTGCATTAAGTAGTTAATTGCATTTTTTATTATATTTATTGATATGTCATTGAAAATTTCACTAGTCGAAGCACGAATATTGATGTCGAAAGCGATAAATTACTTAACACAAGATTAAAATATAATTGCAAATTTTAAGATATTAGTTAGCTTCTAAATATAGAGTGTTTATAATCAAATCGAGCATCTTGATGAACCGAATCTAACAAGCCCAAGATCTCCTAATTCTGACTTCATTTGAACATTTAAATACTTAAAATACATTAAATGATTAAGATAATCATTTTGAGCTATCTCATGAAGTGGTTTGGATTTTAAATGTATTTACAGAAATGTCACTCCTCTAATCTATAAATAACCCCTCATTCTTCACATGAGGGAGGCCAAAGAGAAAAAAAAGAGCTCGGGACCTCAGCATAATACTATGCCACGGTCAATCCGCCTCGCCATCCCATATCGACCACTGCTGTTATCTTCACGCCACCGTGCGGCCAAATTCACCGTCGACCACCACCGGCCATTAGACCACTTTGCTACCATTGCCATTGACCCGCAGCGGTCATCGCTCGGTCCTTCTTGACCATCATCGTCGGTCATTGCCCACCAACCACCGCCGGCCATGCCGTATTGTTGTTAGTCAGCTATCGTCGCTACCGCCAACATTGATCATCACGGCCTATTCACTTCGGCCACGATAACTTTTCTGACATACCGTGCATGGTTGTTGTCACTTGATTCGAGATTTTGTTGCTTTCACATACACTGTAATCTCATTTGTCGGAAAACTTAAACTTTGTACTCTAAAGCAGATATATAGTGAAAAATTTTTACTAGGCTAGGCCCCATAGTTTTTTCTCCCTCTTTCTGGAATTTTTCTACGTAAAAATTCTGGAGTTTCTTGTTCACTCTTCAAATATATATGTATGTGCTAGATTTCTTAATAAGGTTAAGGCATAAACTTTTATTCTACCACAACTGGTTTTCTAGCAAGTAATAGTTTAGTGTCGTCCATGGGAAACATTATCTTCACATCTTCACAATGTTTGATAATCTAACTTTATGTTCAGAACAACACCACCTAGATGGTGAAGAAAATCTTACTATTGATAAACACATAAGAATAATAAAGATTCATCAAACTTTGAACCTTCAGCTTTTGTTGGAGACTTGGGGCAACTCTTAATATCAAAAAATCATCCAAATCAATATTTTGGATATCTAATTGATTATCAGTTCGAGAAGCAAGTCAATAATACCCATGAAAAAGGCAAAGATCAAGGAGCAACTTTGATTACAAACGAATATTTTTGATTTGACCTCCTCCACATGTTAAATGTCATCGAGTAACACTTTGACAAATAACCTTGAATAGGTCATAACTTTGTACCTTTTCCATACAGGTTAATGTCATCAAGTAACACTCTGACAAACAATCTCAGATAGGTCATAACTTTGTACTTACTCCACACAGGTTAACGTCATCGAGTAACCTCTGACAAATAACCTCTTATAGGTTATAACTTTGTACTTACTCCACACAGGTTAACGTCATTAAGTAGTACTCTGATAAATAATCTAGGAAGAATCAAAATGTTTAACCTCTTTCACACAAGTTAACGTCATACATTGATAAAATAACCACGGATGAGAGTTAAAACTATTGACTTCTTTCACATAAGTTTAATGTCACTGAGCAAAACTCTGACAAACAATCTCGGATAGGTCAAAAATTCTTAGCGGATTCGATTCGGCCTCTATCATACAGGTTAACGTTATCAAGTAACACTCTGACAAACAACCTCGGATGTATTAAAAATTATCAATGAATTTGATTTAACCTCTTCCATAAAGGTTAATGTCATCGAGTAACACTTTGACAAAAAACCTCGGATGGGTCAAAAATCCTCGACGGATTTGATTCGATCTCTTTCATACATGCTAACATCATCAAGTAACACTTTGACAAACAACCTCGGATGGGTCAAAAATCTTTAGCGGATTCGATTCAACATCTTCTAATCAGGTTATTGTCATCAAGTAATACTTTGACAAACAACCTCGAATGAGTCAAAAATCTTTGGTAGATTCGATTCGACATCTTCCACATATGTTAACGTCATCAAGTAACACTTTGACAAACAACCTCGGATGGGTCAAAAATTCTCAACAGATTTGATTCAACATTTTCCATATAGGTTTATGTCATTAAGTAACACTTTAGAAAATAACCTCGGATGAGTCAAAAATCCTTGGAAGATTCGATTCGACCTATTCCATATAAGTTAACGTCATCAAGTAACACTTTAACAAACAATCTCGGATGGGTCAAAAATCCTTAGCAAATTTGATTCAACATCTTTCATACAAGTTAATGTCATTAAGTAACACTTTGACAAATAACCTCAGATGGGTCAAAAATCTCCAGTGGATTCAATTCGACCTCTTCCATACAGGTTAGTATCATCAAGTAACACTTTGACAAACAAACTCGGATGAGTTAAAAATCCTCAACTGATTCGATTTTATCCCTTCCATACAAGTCAACGGCATCAAGTAACATCAAGAAGAAAGACACTCTTAAATTATCTGACATAATTTCTGAGTTTTTTGATGAATGGTTCCTAATCAATGCTTCCCCTCCACCTTGGTAGTTGTTAACTATTGGAGTTTCAAGAAAATCAATTTTCTATGAATTACAAGCCTTGACCGCCTCCAAATTCGATTGATCAGGTAATGATGCCTTTATCGAGGAAAATTGGAACTTATGAACTACGCCTTGATTGCCTCGACTTGTCCAACGAAACTGACGCCTCTCTTGAGAAAAAACTAGAGCCTCGCTGTATGAACTATGGGCCTTGATCTCCTCTAAATGTTGTCTACGACGGTTGACTCTTTCTAAAATCAGTGTCGTATGAACTACGAGCCTTGATCACCTCCAAACCCGGTCGGTCCGATGAGAATAGTTAACATCTCTTTCAAGGGAAAATCAAAGCATCGTCATATGAACTACGGCCTTGTCGCCTCAGGGCGTAGATAAGATTAACGCCTCTCGAGAGAGAAAACTTGAGCCTTAACGTCTGAACTGCTTGCTTTGATCACCTCCAAATCCGGTCGGTCCGACGAGGATAGTTGACACCTCTCTCGAGAAAAAATTGGAGCCTCGACATATAAGCTACGTGTCTTGATCAGCAAAGTGAATGACCTTCTCCTAAGAAGAAGGTCAGAGTTTCGCTGACAAAAGAAAGAAAAAAAATTAATACCCTAGCCCGTGAACTTCTGCTAAATAATTTCTCAATCAACGTTGAAGAACACTAGAGCATATGGGAGTTGTCTCCTTACTTAACCATAGGAGGGTTTTATAGATCCACTATAGGCGCAAAAAGAAAATAAATTTAAAAAAAAATTGAAGAAAATCGAAAAAACCTGAAAAAAAACCCCCTCTCCTCATTATGACTGGCGTTTGTCAGCCATTTAATTAAAAAAAATCACTCTCCTCATTATGGCTGACGTCTTCTAGTCATTTAATTAAAAAAAAACCCTCTCTCTCCTCATTATGGCTGCGTTTGCTAGTCATTTAATTAAAAAAAACTCCATCTCCTTATTATGACTCACGTTTGCTAGCCATTTAATTAAAAAAATCCTCTCCTCATTATGGATAATATTTGCTAGCATTTTAATTAAAAAATAAAATAAATAAATATGAATAATTAATTAGTTAATAAATAAATTAATACATCTAACATATATAATAACAAATCGTAATAATAAGTAAAGTTATTTTATTTTAAAAAAATTAATATATTTTTGGATGAAATAAGTAATGTCATCCAAAAATAGGGGGGAAATTTATATGACATTAAAAACTCCATTAGTCGAAGCCCGAATCTTGATGTCAAAAGCAATATGATTCGGAGTCAAGACTAACCCATATTAAATGCTTAAAATATAATTAAAAATTTTACAATATTAGTAGACTCCTAAATATAGAGTGTTTATAGTCAAATCGAGCATCTTGATGAGCCGGATCTAACAAGCCCAAGATCTTCTAATTTTGACATCATTTAGGCACTCAAATACTTAAAATACATCAAAAGATCAAGAGAATCATTTTGAGCCGTTTGATGGAGTGGTTTGGATTTTGTATGTATTTATAGAAATACCACTCCTCTAATCTATAAATAACTCATCATTCTTCACATGAGGGGATTTCAAGCTAAAGAGAAAAGAGAGCTCTCACACTTGAAGAACCTATAGGCATAATTGTGCCACCAATTGATGGTCATTGACCACCGCTTCGCTTGGACCGCCGCACCACCGTCGGTTCTCGCCAATCAACCCGCGCAAACCAGTCACCGCCCCATACCGGCCACGCCGGTTATATCGTCGTCCGTATCGGCCGACCATCGTTCGCCCCCCGCTCACTATACCATCGGGCCATGTTAGTCAGCCGTAGCCATCACCGTCACCACCATCGCCATGATCACCCTTTCGCTTACCACCCCAATTCTAGATTATCACCGATCGTATTCATTATCGACTTTCACCATAACTTTATAGTCAATTCTTTGCGTTGTTGTCACCTAATTCTGAGATTTCATTGTCAGGCTTTCTAACATACAAATATGTAGTCTCGTTATTGGGAAAACTTAAACTCAGCGATATATAGAAAATGTTTCTTGGGTTAGATAGTTTTTTCTCTTTCTAGAATTTTTTCATGTAAAAATCCTAGAGTTTCTTATTCACTCTTCAATTATCTCTACGTGTGCTTGATTTCTCAACAAGACTACGGCGTAAACTTTTATTCTACCGCAACTGGTTTTCTAGCACGCAATATTTATGCTATTTTGTTTATTGTTTGTTCATTATACAATAAAAAATTATGCAAATAATTTTTAAATGTAACCAGCTTCGGTTTATCCAAAATCAAACCAAAATAACTTAACCAAATTATTATCCGGCTTGTTTGGTTTTGCATTTTATTTGATCAATTTGGTTCAATATTTTTAGGAATCCAAAACCAATCGATTTTAAAAATTTATCATTCCATCCATTCAAATCAACCAAACGCACTCCCCAATGTGCCTATAATAATAAAAATTTTGAAAATACATTTTAATTTTTGAAATATATTTATAATTTTAATTCATAACATTTTTTTCTTTTAATTTGACGATGTCATATAATGATTTGAATTAAAATAGAATAATATTTCCAATAATAGTTGAACTCTTGTTCAAATCATATTTGATCTTATTTGAATTATTTTTTTAATTATAATCTAATATTTTTTTATTGATGTTTAAACCTTGTTCAAATATATTTCATCAAGATATGAATATGAATTAAATAATTTTTAATTAGTATTTGATCATAATATAAATAGTATTTGAACATTGATTATATTATTATAGGCTATAAAATTCATACAACAAATTGAGTACAATCACAATAGTATATTATAAAAGATATAATATAATAATCACAACATAACATAATGCTTTTTAAGAGATATGACATAGCAAATAAAATGCATATTTAATTTAATTGTCTAATTCAAGAGCTATAAAAAAGCATTCATATCATAATAGATATATATTCATAAGTAATAAAAATATCATAAATGAAGTAATAAATATACACAAATAATTGATGTTTACATTAAAATAATAAATGACCCTATGGATATATATTATTGTGAAATAAGTTCACACATAAATAGTCTCAAGAATTATGTTATTAACCTTAGAAAAAATTTATTTGAAATCAAGTATATTGCATACACTCCAAATTACTATTATAAATTAGGCATTAAGCAGTCAATAGTTTATATATGAAATAATAGCTAAATTAAACTTAAATTTGAAATAGACTATCTTGTTGTAAATATGAGAATCTCAATGTCCCTCATTCATTGTCAAATAACTATTACTACTTAACCAATTTGTGAGAGCACTTATAAAATGAATTTATCAGTGTATGTACAATTTTGTGCTAAGATGCAAGAGGGGTTAGTTATAAAACATCATATATAACAAAGAAAGTAAAATCTCGCATATAATCTTGTAAATCTTATTCCAAATTATTTGATAATGTATGAGTTATATGCCAACTCAATTTCAAAGTAATGTGATGCTTTTGTTATGATATAATTAGACTTCATGCATAACAATGTAATTAAAATTGGTAAAATAAAACCCTAATAACTATATTGTTTTTGGAATCCCATCCAAAACTATAATTGAACAATGATTAAATAATTTTTAAGCTAATTTTAAACAATTATCATATCAATATTAAAACTTGATTGAATAATCTCTAAAAGACTATAATTGAAAGTAATTGAAGATATTCAAAGATGGTTAGATCATGGTTTGAAGATGGCTTAAAAATAGTATGGGGATACTTAGATGATGATTAAATTATGATATAATCATTATTTAATGAGTGTTCAATCATTGTTTGAAGATTGTTTAGTCATGGTCTAATGATAAAGATGATTTGAAGAAGGTTCTAAGAAGTTATTGTCAATTATTTTATGTGAACCAACATTTATGTTTATAGCTTAGGGTGCAAACATTGCTTTTAATTGTAAATAAATAACAAAAAATATCACTAACCACAATATATAACAAATGGAGATAGAACTAGGCATATAAAATTTTCTTGTAACCTAAAAATGCATACTCTTTAATCATCATAAATAAATAAGGTGCAATGAATAAGAAGGGTGGAGGATCACTTCTAATTGAAAGATTGCATAATTATTTAGCACAGCTTTTAATTTTATTTGTTCAACAACAACAATTGTTTGGCTGATTTAAACTTTTAGACATATTTCTCTAAATAAGCAAACAATGAGTATATTTCTTCAACCTTTTGTTATGATAGGATATATAAAGTTAAATTTCTCTTTCATATAAATAAAATTTAATTTCAAGATCTCAACATTATTTTTTAGTATATTAATTAATTAAATTAATTAACTTATAATCAATTGATTCAAATAGTTAATACCCAAAACAAAATTCCATCTAATATAAGGGATAGCTTAAATAACTAATTAATTTATAATCAAATTTAAATTTAAAACATTGTTATTATTTAAATTCACACACACACACACACACACACAAAAGCATTTAAATAGAATGTCTGCATGCATGATGCTTGAAATCATTTTACACATTTTACATCTAAATCTTAGCTTACATACTATACAACTTTGATAACTCTATCTCTTAATGCACAAAAGTGGAAGATGTGATAGAATCATGTGATGAAGGGCATCAACATCGATGATAGGGCATTAACAGGGGACAATTTGCATGGAGAGGAACCCACGATGGAATCTCATTAGAGAAAGGCAATTGATGGGATTGGTGGTTGCGTAATGTTAAAACTACATTGATGAATACAATAAGAGGGGAGGCCATTGGTGGGACTAATAGCGGCGCACATAAAACCCTTATAAGAAGAGTTTGAGAAATTTATGATAAGAAGAGGCATCATTAGAGTTAAGATAGCATTAAATGTAAGGAAAGTAGTAATTTTATGCTATAGCTTATGCATTATTGTTCAACCTATAATAATGTAATCAGTTAATAAGGAAAACTTTTATAAGTACTTTGCATTAACTTTTTTATGACTTAAAGTTGATAGCACACATTATGAAGAGAAAGCATGAGAGGGAAAGAAATATTAACTAAGCTATGCCTTCCCCTAAAGTGTTAGAATATGTTTTATAGTTATATGAAAGTTGAAGATCAGACAGCTTATGTTGTTGAATAATTAGTTAAGATTACACCATAAATTTAGTGCATTAGCTAAGCTTATGTATTTTTAATTAGAAGAAAAAAGAGAACAACAATGATAATAATGAGATTCCTGCTGCCAACTTAGCTATTCATTTAATTAAAGTTAGATGAGAAGTACGAAGATATTGAGTAGGATATGGAGATAGATGTGAAGGAGATATGGGACATGGACCAATCCATTGCTATTGTATATGCAGATAAAATGATTGAAAATATATGTGGCATTACTAGATATTTGTTATTGTATATAAGACTTAAAAATATTAAATTAAAAAATAAGATAAAATACTAAGAAGCATTTGATTGAAAATTTTATAGATTAAACAAGAAAAGGTGCAAGCCCATGAATTCATCCATTGAACCCCTCTACCTGACTGATAAAAAGTAATTGTCTTTCTTCAAGTTTTGGATATTACAATTAGCTAACAATCTCAATGTTACAGAATAGTAGATAACTAAAACACAATATTTACAATAGTTGAATAATCATAATAAGATGACTATGTTATAAGATAAAAATTACAAGTTTATTGAATATCAAAATTCACTCACTTTAAATTTACTTTATTTATTTTTTTAGATCATATAATTTCTAATGTTACTTAATAAGAGAATGAATATGGTATTGCATAAAAGCCTAAGGATCAAAAATTATTATTCACTTCTATAGAGCAACAATCTCTCATAGAATAAGGAAAAAAGGAAGGACTATATTTAAGTAGCCTAAAGAAGCTCTAATATACATTTTTAGAGAAGAGAAAAAGCTCTTTGCATCTTAATATGGCATAGATCTCAAATATTTTCTAAGGAACTTAGATAAATTATAGTAGATGATTATGAGATCTCAAGACTCACACACATATATTATTCTATGACTTTGACACCTCTTATACTCCAATGCTAACCTTCAAGCAATGAGGCTTCACATGTTATTGTTGATATTAACATTATTTAATAATATGTTGAAACCTTACTCTTTTAAAACTCCTTAGAAAGAGGCGTCAACATAGATATGGTTTTCATTTATAGCATTTACACATAGCTTGTAGAGTTGTCTTATTTATATTGATTATTGTGGAGTGTATGTATTGCAACACATTGCATACATAACTTTTTTTTAAAAAAAAAGTGTACATAATTCTACAGTGACTGCTTATTCATAGATTAATTTCATAAAAACATTGATCCATATGTACATTCAAACAAATTTAAATTATTCTACAAATATGCATGTTTATATTTACAAATTTTCTAGTCAACCCGATGCAAACTATTTATCCATGTGTTGACCTTATTTTTAGGATGAGCTCTCAACCCCTCCATCTTAGACATATGACTTCTCTTAGATTTTAGGAGTTCCTTAGTCTTAAGACACATCTAGCGATTAGGTGGACACTCAACCTGGCCCTAGAGACTTATAAGAGTTAGCCACATTAATAGGTCATGCCTTAAGGGTGTTAGGAAAATTTGCCTACCCTATAGCTTGAACCACATTCCTCACTTCCTTCCTTCATGTCAAACTCCAAATCAAATCAACATCAAACTTAAATCAATTCCATATGATTGAAATCCATGATTGAAACAAATGATTGAAGCCCATGATTGAAATTCCAAGTTCAAATATTTCCTAAATCCTTTGATTCCCTCTTAAGGACTTAATCTAAATCTAATCCAAATCAATTCAAACTCATGAAATTTTCTCACAGCCCATTTATATTCTCATTTATATTCACATATATAAATGAAATATAAATTCAAATCAATCAAACTAAATCCAAAATAAAATCCAAATTCTCAAAATCTTTCCTAAGTCCCTTTGATTCCCACTTAAGGGCTTAGCCCAAATCTAATCCAAATCAATTCAAACTCATGAAACTTTCTCACAACTCATTTATATTATCATTTATTTTCACATATATAAATGAATATAAATTCAAATCAATCAAACTAAATCCAAAAATCAAATCCAAATTCTCAAAATCTTTCTCAAGTCCCTTTGATTCCCTCTTAAGGACTTAGCCCAAATCAAGCTCAAATCACTTCAAATTCATGAAATTTTTTCATAACCCATTTATATTCTCATTTATATTCACATGTATAAATGAAATATAAATTCAAACAACCAAAACCAATTCCAAAAATCAAACTCCAATTCAATCAAAATTCAACTTAAGCCTTTCAAGTCAAATTCTTGAGCTTAGATAAATCAACCTCAAATCAAGACAAACTCTTGATTTTTCTTTATGATTCAATCAATCCTTCAATCTTGAATCTAAATATAAATACAAACTTCAATCACTTAACCAAAACTCAATTCAAAAATCAAACCCAAGTCAAACTCATGTTCACCCTTTGAACTTAAAATTGTCAAATGAATCAAAACCCATTTGACTTTAAATCACTTGCAAATGGATTTATATTTCAATCATAAGTCTATATGTTTGTTCAATCAAACTCAAATCAAGCTTTGACCAAGCCATTTGACCCACTTAGGTTCACTTGACCCAAAATAACCTAAAGTACCCCTTATGAGCCAAATTATAATCCTAACCAAATTGGATTGAACTAAGCCCGACTAAACCTCTCATCATGGTCAACAATCATTATGAGATGATCAATCAATCAAATTGGGTCAAACCAAGTCAAACCTAAGGGTTGACCAAGTCAACACTTAGGAAAAATGAAACCTAACATAGCCAAAATCTACCATAGGCCAAATTGACTTAAACCATTAATCTAAGTTCTTTCAGGACCAATGATTGAACTTGACAAAGTCGAATTTGAGCTAACCCAAACAATTGACCACTGATCAACCTTGACATAAAAAGTCAAAATATGTCAAAACTTGATCTAAGCTAAATTGATTAAAACCAATGGGTCAAGTTCATTTCAAAATGATTGTTAAACTTGACCAAAGCCTCAAACCCACACTTTCTCAATTGACACCTTGAAAGGGTCATTGAATAAATTCAAACTAAACCAAGATTGACTAAAAATAAAGATACCAAATCAATTCATATGATCATATGAACATGTTCCAACTCTTGGTTTGACTCAATTTGACCATTCAGTCAACTTGACCCAAGTTGACCCATTTTGACCTGAATGGACACCAGCCAAATCACATCAAACCAACTTGAAATTCAATGAAACTTGGCCAAACCTATTTTCTCATCATATCAAACATGTCCAAACTAAAATCAAAGTCAAATGACCATTTTACCCCTAGGCCATAAGATAACTGAAAATCAAAACCACTTGGAATTTGGTCAATTCCTTTTCATGGATACTTATCATCCTCTAAGTGGACCAAATGGTCACACATGGAATTCCTCCTCCACTTGATTTAGGCACAAAGGAGCTTCACCATTCCACTCAGGAACCTTGCATGGACACCCTAAGCCAATAAACCCACTAAGGTGGTTTGGATCAAAATAAGAGGCTTGCGGTCAATGGAGATATATTCCCCTAATTCAATTTAATCCACACTCCTAATTCTAAAGCACAAGAACTTCAGCAAGCCCTATGGTCTTCCTAAGCTTCAGAGAGTTTGAAATCTCATCTTCGATTTTCACAGCTTGAAAATAAGGGAGCTCAAAACCAAACTTACCACACTCAAAATTAACATAATTCCTTTGCAGCACCCTTGGGGCTCATCAGAACTCACCAAAGTCTTCATCCAAGTTCTTGAGGGAGGATCTACTTCAATCAAAACTGAGCTCAAGTGCAGAGGTGGCCCATGAGGATCACCCAATAAGCCTCCAAACTTCAACAAAGCTTTGTCCACTAGGCAAGCTTCTTCAAGAATCGAAGCCGGTGATCACCTCAGGAGGTTAACCATTTTTTCAAGCTTAAATTCAATGTGGTTTGGAGCTTTGTGAAAGGAATTTTAATCCCAAAGAATTATAGCTGTTAGATGTGCTTGTCATTGTGCCTAGATGGAGTGGGTTAAATTTCAATCCAATCCGAGCTCAATCAAGCTTGGATCTTCTCCTAGAAGATGGGCAGTGTCCATTCTTCACAGAGAACAGGGAAGGATCATAGGCCATCCATCCACACATTTTGGATGGACGACTGTGATTAAAACACATAAGATCTCACATTTAATCCCTTAGATCCGTTGCTTTAACCTTAGCCTTCTGATCCTTGATCGAATGAGTGAGGAGAAAGCGCGTAGCACCGCCGCTAACGCCATGCTATGATGTGAAAACTTTAATATCCAATTTCATCATGACACATGGAAAGTGCATCCCACATTAGCGGTCCACGTGGCGCCGACGAGATTAATTATTTAATTAGGCTATTAAATGTTCTAATTAATCATGAAAACTACCTAAATTCATATATAAGCCTAGAAAAATCAAAAAAATATAAAATAAATTGCATTGGATAGATAAGTGAATATAAAATATTTTAAAATTAATTTTAATAGATTTTGAGTAGTGCTTTTCTCTGAATTTGGGTTTTATTAGGAACATTATTTTGCTAATTACCCTCTAATTACTCCACTGATTAATCCTAAAATTCTTGTGCTTAATTAGTGGGATGACCCTTACCTCCCCTAATTTTCTTAGGATTTATTAGTAGCTTAATTAGAGGAATTTCTAGTTGATTCCATAATCACTCCTTTAATGCAATTAAGCTTAGTTAAGGGTATAATTAATGGTTTAACCCTCTGATTGAGTCAATTAAGTTTTTATTAAGTGAATATGAGGTTTATAGAATAATTTTGGTATACTTTCCTTAAGATATTCTTTAAACCCCTATCTTCCTTAATCTAACCTTAATTAAGGTTTAATTCACTAATTACCCTCTTAATTAATTTCATAAAATTCTAAAACTTTTTAGAACTCAATTAGTCTATCTTGGGTAGATGTTTAGGTGTTCAAGAGCCTAAGTATAATTAAAGAAATCAAAACCCAACTCACATGTGTGAGAGGGGTTATGAAAGTACTTAAGTTAAACCCCCTATGTTTAATTAAACATTAATCATGAGTCAAATGCATTAGGCCCTTTTCTTACAAGGTGTATTGCTGATTTAAATTCCTTGTGTAATTTTATGTCATCTCATTGGCTCATAATTATTTAATTAAGCATGCTAAGGTGGTATAGGTAAGGTGTAATTAACATGCTTAATTTATACCTTAACCTAACAAAAGCATATAATTGATTTAAATACCTAAAAATTAAACTAAAATAACAAATATATGTGGGAATGGGTTAGGAACAACAAACTTATCTCAAATTTCTCAAATTAAATCAAACTTAAAACAAATAAAATCAAACCTTCATTAAAAATAACTTGATTTACTTTAAGCTTTCTTATTTCATAAGATTATCTTTAGAATTAATCAGGGTGGATGTGTTTACATACTTTCATCACTTTAGCTCTTTCCTAACATGCTAAATGTGTATGTCATATGAATTTCATACATTCAGGTTTTTCAAAAATCAAATTCAAAATGAAATATTTTCATAATGTCAAATTGCATATTTTTACTAAAGTAAAATATGAATGGCTATTATCACTACTAAATCCAACGCTATTTTCAAAATCTATAAATCAAATACCTAAAACTGAAAGTTTACTACTTATAATTATTTATAAGCTTGCATGTGAATATAAATATGAAGATGTGCATAGTGTATTTTTCCTTCTCTTTTCTTTTGGCATGGTTTTGAATAGGATTTGGCAAAGTGTATAGTTCATTTCAAAAGAACATAACACTTGCCTAATCCCATTCCTATTCATTCCTATGCTATTACTTAAGGACATCTACACTTCTACATATAAATTACATAAACAAATCAAATAAATAAATACAAACTTTTTGCATCTTTCTTTTTCCACACATTTCTTTTGTACATGTGCTTGTGTTTAAGGAATGTGATATATTAGTCTGGACAACCCCGGGCTTGTGAGGCTTTAAGTAGCCCTAAGTAGGTCTTGTACCTTACACCCCCGGTGCTAACAATGGCACCATACTCACTTATATCTTTCATACATACATGTGTGCATGTAAAAAATGGATAAGAAAACCTATTTTCTACTTAATAAAAATCATGCATCATAAAACATTCAAATTTTCTTAGGTAACTCAATTAGCATTCATCATAAAGTATGCTAAACATTTTCATTTGTATGTATAGATATGCTTAGGATTCATTCATATGCATGTTATATATGTTGGGAAAGAAAAAAAGTGATGTGTGTTTTGTGAATTTAGTTCACTTTATTTAATCTTAAAATGTCTTTCTTTTTGAATAGGTTTGTTTAGGGAAAATCTAAACTTTGGATTAATTAAAACACATAATAAAATATTCACTAAATAAAATCTAAATATGAATCCACTTTAGAAATTACTTAGGGTAGGGAAGGAAAGAGAAGTTATATTCTCTTTTCTCTCTCTTTACAACACTTAGTAATTAATTATAAGATTCATTCAAACCTAAATAAAGCATCAAATAAAATCAACCCAAATCAACTAAACACTTAAATGAAATCACCCATCTAAGTTGAACATCTTCACACTTAAAAAATCTAAACCTTAAATCCATAGCTTAGCATACCACAAAAACTTTCTAAAGCACACACATTAGTCTAAGTCACCACTTCTAGCTTTAGGTTAGGGCAGTGCATGGCTTGATGTTTATTTTTATTTTGTGATGTATTATTTCTAATATGGATGTTAGAGTGAATATGCATAAAATGAATGGTAGGGTGATCTTAGTCTAACCATTATTTTGGATTGTGTACTTAAAAATAAAATAAATAAAAATATAAATGCTTTTATTCTGCAGGTGCTTATACCCATAAGCATAATCCAATAGGCTACGTGGACTTGGTTACCCATGTGTGGGGTGCTAAGTCCAATATACATGCTTGAGATTGGTATAGTTTGTTTAGCTAATCTCTATTTTGCACGTGTTAGTTAGATTTACTTTTTCTTTCTATGTAATTTTTATAATTAGGATTTTTGAATGAATGTTATGTGGGATTAAGATGAGCATTGGTCATAATATCTCATCTTATGCACCATGTGAAGCCTTTGGAGCACCTACATTCCAACCATCCAAAACAAGGAACCAAAGAAGAAAGGAGAAAGGAGAAAGAGAAAGAAGAAAGAAGAAAAGAAGAAAAAAGAAAGAAGAAATGAAGAATGAAGACCCCCATAACATGAATTTATTTGCTTGGTTGTAAATTAATTCATTTGTAATCCATGTTGTATAAGGGTAGAGCTCAACTACCCAATTTATTTTCAAGTTTATGTAGTGGTGTCCGACCACAAATGACCTGTTATTCTTTTATTAGCTTTATAAAATATTTGATATTTTGTTTAGTTTATGCATTAAGATGACATCTTTTTCTTAGTTTTTTTCTTTGCTTGATGTATGACCTAGATGACGATTAGGCTCTTTTGAAAAAATAAATCTTCTACCAAATTAATCAACTCAAAATAAAAAATAAATAACTCATAACCTCACTTAAAGCCTAAGTTAAAAATCAAGATAAAAGAATTAGTAACCCCTTAGCTGGATGAGTATTTCTTTTATAACATCATACACAAAAGCATATTATTTTACTCTTGATTTGAGGGCTTCCACCATTGTCAGAGAAACTTAGCTTGACCTGTGAGAGCCATGGTGAAAATACACCTCCTCACTTCTCATTAATTTTGGCTAATAATCTTACTTCTCATATATTAGGCATAGGGGTGAGCATTCGGTTTGTTCGGTCGAATTTTTGGTTAAACCAAACAAACCGAACCAAATAATTTAAAATAACCGAACCATCCAAATAACATATAAAACTAAACTAACCAAACTAAATTATAATTCAATTTATCCTATTCGATTTTCGATTAAATCGAATAGTATATAAAAATAAAAATAAAAATATTTTTTAATGACCTATTAATTAAAACAATCTAATAAATTTTTTATATTGAAAATTTCTTAGTCATGTACAAATATATAAATCTATACAAATAATTAAGCATTTACAATCAAAATTACATATTTATATTTGACTTTTTAACTAATTTTGATTTATTCAGTTTATTCGGTTTATCCAATCTTTTAAAAAAAAGCCAAACCAAAAATCAAAAACTGAATAACTAGGCATTTATAATCAAAAGCGACGTGAGATTTAAACCGAACCAAACCGACCATCGGTTTGGTTCGATTTTTGAACCAACTAGTGCACACCTAATTAGGCATATAAATCTATAAGTCACAATGATTGTCCAAAAATAAAAATAAAATGTAATATGTTGCATTAGATCTAGGTCATTTTTCCTTACTTGATCTAGTCTCTTAGGGTGAGTTTAAGGACTTAGTTTCTTTCTAAATAAATAAAGCTATCTTGCATAAAGCATAAGACTTGCCTACATGAATTTAAAATGTATGGCGGTTAGTTGGAAACCCAGAGCTTGTAAGTCCAAATTAGTGATTTATCCTCTTATGTGGCTAACCAAATACCCATTTTTCTTAGATTTTGGTTGTGCTTTTGGCTCTCATAAGCTCTAGATTTAGGTTAGATTGCTTCTCCCTTTGGGCCATAAACATAAATCCTCACTTCTAAGCATTTTCATAATCTTGTGTTGTGGAATCATAAATTAAATGAAAAGTTTAACTCAAAAAAATTAAATCAATTTCAAAAATGTAAAGCCCAACCATAGGATGTTTTGAGGTGCTTCTTAGGTTTCCTAGCATCATGAGCATCTCCTACTTATCTTATTTTGGCTTCGATAATAACTCCCTCCCTTTAATCAATCCCATTTGATCTTCTAAAATAAACTAATCGATTGATAGTCCCACCTATTGAAATCTTTGGAGATAATGATCATTTACCTTAATCGAGAGTATTCCCAGGGAATTCCCTTCCTTAAGATGTACTTAACTATGGGGCTTGCCCATGTAGGGAACTTTACGAGCATGGTATAAAATAAATCCAGCTTTTCTTTACATATAAAGTAGGGGAAGAATCTCTAGTACATATGCAAACCCATTGTCCTTAGGAGTCCTTATTGATGTGATTAGGTCCATTGTAGGGTGGTGACTTCTATCTTTCGAGATAGTACACCTCTCCTCAATGTCGTACCCGATCACCCTCAATTAAAATATCTACCGATCTACATGGTGTAAAAATGCATAAAAAAATAAAGCATATTTCTATCTTCATTTTATTCCACATAGGGTGAAGATGGAAGTATATAATTTTTCTTTTAGAAATTATATACATAATATACAATTTTACCACAGGATTTTTTGATGACTCTGCTGAAGAAGGTTTCTCTCTCCATCTTTGGTAAATAGTTGTCTCCAAGCATCGATAGTTGGTTTGTACTTTTGTATGAATCCAAGATTATCTTTTTTTCCATTGACTTAGCTTATTTCATCATTAAGTTAAGCTAGCCAACATCTTTAGGTTTTAGGACCTCACCCCGTGTTAGTCTTAAAACCCCCGTTGGTTTCTCCAATGGGTGAAAATAAAAATCTAATAAAAAGAAAATATTTAAATACTTCATCCTTACCATTTTTATGGTAAGGAAAGGTTCATTCTAAAGTAATAAAGACAACATAAATCCTTCATAATAATATTGCTTTTAAAAAAACACTCTTTCAAAAATGCACATAATAAAATATTTTGCACAAAAATTTTTCCTAAATCACCTTCATCTAACAATCTTCATGATTATTATATGTAGGATCATCATTTACAAAAAAATTCCAACAATCACATCTTCTAAAAGGACAAATGAGCTTCTTCGCTCAATCCATTTTCATAAAGACCTCATTTTCAAAAATAAGATTTCAACAATCACATTTTCTAAAAGCACCAATGAGCTTCTTCACTCAATTCATTTTGGTGAAGACCTCATTTTCAAAAATAAAATTTCAACAATTATGTTTTCAAAGGCACAAAATTTGAAGATAAGTTTATCCATCTTCAAAAAAAAAATCATTACAACTTTGAAATTCCATTCAACAAATCCCACGTGTGTTAAGTTGGAATTTTCACATTTTCAAACAAAATCAAAAATAAATTTTTCAAAAGCACATGTGAAACCTCTCCATTCAATTGAATGGATGTTCCTTTTTCAAATAAAATCAAAAATAAATTTTTCAAAAGCACATGTGAAACCTCTCCATTCAATGTACTCACATTTATTGAATGGAAGTTTCATTTTCAAACAAAATCAAAATTTTCAAAAGCACACACGAACACTTCTATTCAATATACCCAAATTTATTGAATGAAGACATTACTTTGAAATCCCACTTAACATATTCCATATATATGATTAAGTTGAGATTTCCTCTTTCAAAAATTGATTTCCATCTTACATACTCAAATTTGTTATGGAAATCTCTCTTTTCAAAATCAATAAAAAATTTAAAAAAATTACAAAACATATTTCGAACTTCATTATAGCATATCCTATTTGCTGAAGTGAAGTTCCCTTTTCAAAAACAAATTTTTGAACACACTTTTAGAATTTCATTTAGCATACTCCAATTTGCTAAGTGAAATCTCCATTCCACAAAAATTTTCAAAAAATATTTGAAATTTCAATTTACATACCCCATTTGCTAAAGTGAAGTTCCCCTCTTTCAAAATCCAAAACAAAAATTTGAAACACACTTTTTGGAATTTCATTTAGCATACTCAAAATTGCTAAGTGAAATTTTCATTTCACAAAATTTCTAAAAACACTTTTGGAACTTCATTCTTTAGCATACCAAATTTTCTAAAGTGAAGCCTCCATTTTTAAAATAAAATCAAAACACAAAAATTTGAACACATCTTTTGGAATTTCATTTATCATACTCAAATTTGCTAAGTGAATTTTCCATTTCACAAAATTAAATGGAACTTCATTTTTAGCATACCATATTTTCCAAAGTGAAGTCTCCACTTTCAATCAAAATCAAATCAAAACCAAAAAGAATCACATTAGGATTTTCTTAGCATACTTAAATTAGCTAGGAATCTTATTTTCAAAAATTTCCAAAAGATAAAACACACTTGGATTTTCTCATTTAGCACACCAAATTTGCTAAATGGAAAATTCCATTTCTCTTTTCAAATCACAAAAAAAAATTCATGAAATCAAAGCAAACAAAAATAGAAAAAAATCAAAAATAATTGTTTAAACATCTCAAAAAAAATATTTATACCTAAATTTGTTGAAATTGGATTTCATATTCAAAATTTCTCTTTCATAATTGACCCTTAGTTTAACATATTCAAATTTGTTAAAGGAAATAGTCCTCAAATCAAAATCTAATTGCAAACATGAACCTATGGAAGCATCTTTCTAAAAATATTTGGTTCCATTTTCAACATACCCAAATTTGTTGAAAGTGGATTCATATTCAAAAATTTCTCTTTCCAGTCAAATCTCTAAATCTTCTCTAAATCCATTTGAACCCCACTTAACACTTTCAAGATGTTGGATGTGGGTTCAAATTTTAAATTCAAATTCAGAAATCAACAAGATAGAAATCTGATCCAAGTTTGTTTTCAACATTGCACTTCAAAGATCGCCCCGCAAACTTCGCTTTTTTCGCAATAATTGATTATGACTTCTGAGAAGTATGTGTTTACTATCCCTTATGGCATGGACTTGGCCCTGGATCAGGCCAGGCTTCCACATTCTCATTATGCCCACCTCATTCATTTCAGAGGAGGCTTTGAGGGCACGAGAATTACCTATGAAGGCATTCCCCTCACAACTATTAGTAGGACTACAATGGTCTGGCAAGCGGTCATTCGATTGACTTGCCATCAATCGATATCCCCTCAAGAAGGAAGAGGGTTTATAAGTGCCGTGTGCAAGATGACAATGTCGCGCACTCGCTTGTTTTCACCGCCCCTAGTAAGGGCTAGCACCCACTCATTAGCACCCGGGTAAGGCTCCTCGATGCTGAGATATCTCCCCGAGGTTGGGTTTAGTTCTTACTCAGCTTGTCCCATAAATACTCAAAGGAGGAACAAAAATTACATGATTAAGCAGTACCATACACGCATCGCTAGGGAGATGGAGGTCGCTACACAGTTAGTTGTGGAGGAATTACCCACTCTGATTTTCCCGCTAGTTACAGCGAACCCATTTCATCCTCTCTCTAGGTCTGACAGAGAGGATGCTAGGAGGATCCCTACTTCACCTCCACGTTCGATTTTAGCCCAGTTAGCCGTAGGAGGTCATGTCGCCTCGCCTTCTACACCAGTTGGCGTGAGCACAAACGTTCTGGTCCGGGCTCAATTTGACTTGAGATCTCATCGAAGTGGGGAAGCATCTATGGTAGGAGAGGGCTAGGGAGGCCCATACTATAGCTCATATCACTAGCCAAGAGAGGCACATTTGGTCGGCAGTCAGCGGCCTCTGCACTCATTGATTTTCCTGATCAGCGTGCTACCCGCACCGATCACACAAACAATATTCTACTTAAGGGGACAACCAATCGTAGGAGGAGGGTCCTTGTTCCGAGAGAGTAGGTGGTGTCTCCACCACACCGCTCTTCCTCCCATCCACCATCACCCGTTCATGTTGCAGCATCTCCAGTTCCACCGAATGCCATGAAAGCCACATCCAAGGTGAAGAGGACCCCGTTGGTGATCCGACTACGGCCAAGGGATCCTATTCCATCTACTCCACCTATTATGGCAAGGTCGAGCTCTCTACCTTGCCCGAGTGTGTGGAAGGAATGGTGACCCATAGTGGTCGCCCCCTTCACCAACCACCGCAGTAGACATAGAGATGGTTGTAGCAATTATAGAGGGAGGAGATGACAGCCCAATTTCACCCATAATTATAGAACCTCCTAAGAGTGTCACCCCTTTCAGAGTCAGTGACAGTTAGGAGTGTATATATTCTAGTGAGTACAGTCCTCATAGGATTGATTCTCCAACAGTAGGGGAGGTCCGGGGCCTCTCGATACATGACAGTGATCACACTGGTCAGCCTAAGTCATTTGTGCCTGTCCAGATTGATCGTTCTCTATAGGACATAGTAGCACATTATCTTATGGAAAATAAAGAAATTCTGGGGTATGATTAGTTTGATGAGGAGAAGATTAGCTTTGATCCCATTGAAGATAATTTGTTGGGAGACTCAGTAGGGATTTGTATGGTAGATACCAGGGGATCCCTTCTCAAAGAGCAAGAAAGGTGGAAGGTGATGAGGAGCAGAAGACAACCCAACACCTCTAATACCAATTAAAATAAAAAGATGAATAGATAGATAGGATGGCCAGGTAGCTTGAGAACTTGTTAGCAGCAGCCTCAATACTTCAGAAACAAGCACCAGTAGTTCATCCTATCACAATTGAGACCAATCAGCCAGAGTTGGTGCATGTCTTGGACCCAGCCAAGACTTTACCTCCATTAGAGCAAGGTAGCACCAGCATGTATAGGAAGTTAGTGGAAAGTATCTCCATACAGGAAAAAGATATTAAGTCCATGGTTGAGCAGCAGATGAAGGAAGCGTTGGCTCAAGCCCGGGGAGGATCATCAGTTCTAAAGGGTAGATCCTACCCAATAAATTTGATGCAATCCAATATCCCAAGGGTTTCGTGCCACCTTCCTTCAAGAGTTTTGATGGCAATGGAAACCCAAGGTAGCACATCGCTCATTTCAGAGTTAGTTGTTACAACACCAGTGGCGTGATGCTTTACTATTCCTCTTCTTCGCCAGTAGCTTAGTGGGGATAGCTTTTGACTGGTACGATGAACTTCCCAATGATTCAGTGAAGACATTTGTTGGGTTGGAGCAACTCTTCATCAAGAGGTTTGCTAGAGCTCAGCAAAGGGTTACTGTGAAAGATCTCGTTGTAGCATAATAACACCCAGGTGAGTCCCTTATTGACTACATTCTCAGATGGCATAACCTGAGTATGAAATGCGAGCCATAGTTGTCGAACAACATGCCATTAAAATTCTTCTAAAGAATATCCATGGCCAGGTAGCCTTCATTTTAAGGGCTTAACTATCAAAACTTTTGAGAAGTTAATCAACAAGGTGGGTAGTCTACAAGGAGAGGCCAAACAGTTGCCTAAGCTAAAGCCGCAGAAGGTTTATGAGAAGAAGTTGGGAATAGTGATAATAGTAGATAAGGGGAAGCAACTAGCTAGATCCCGAGACCACCACCTCGCAGCCTCGCTTCTCCTCTATACCACCACCGAGGCCTCTACGGCCATACAAGAGCCTCCACGGCCTACATAGCCACCTCCTCAGCCATATCATCGGCAGTAGCGGCACACATACCTGCCGCCATGTAGCTATGGTCCACCTACTCTTTTGGATAAACTTAACAAGTCTTATTCATTTAAGAGAGAAGAAATCAGAAAGGTTTGTAAGAATCTCTTAAAGAAGCCTGATTTTTAGCTACTCGAACCTAGGAGACCAAAGGAAGTGGGCAAAAGCCATGATCTCAACTTTTGCCCCTACCACTGTATGCTAGGTCATGTTTTGGAAGATTGCTTCACCTTCAATGACTGGCTTGAACATAGCTTCATCACGGTGCTATAGTCATCTAAAGAATACCTTATGGAAAAATCATCCAGTTCCATTAGGGTAATCCTTGGGGATACTTGCGATCTCTCCAAAATGAAAGAAGGTTGGGATATCTCCTTATCCAAAACATCTAAAAAGATTGTTCAAAAGATCAAAAAACTTTTCTTGTAAGTGCCTGAGGTAACTCTAACTTCCAATATCAAAGGAGGTTTGCAAGTTGTCCATGTCAACTTCGAGAAAGGGGAGCTCAGAGCCATCATGTGCACCGGATAGCCAAGATCGAACCACGAATCGATTTCACCTCCAATCTATGCTCTACCACATCAGTGACTTCTCCTACTTTAGCTAGTTCTTCTTCTACTAATAGACATCTTGTATCAGCGGATGAGTGCATCAAATCATTCACTCCTCTTACTTTACTTGATTTCTACTTTGTACCTCTTATCAAATCCAATAAAATGAAGAATAAAGCTAGCCTGAATTACATTTGTGTCACTTCTGATGGGTTATCTTTTTCTGTTCCTAATAACTCTTCAAGTCAAAATAACTATAATAATTCTGATCTCCCTTTTTCTAATTCAGAGTTAGATTTTCCTACTCTAAATGCTACAAGTTCGCCTCTTGAGATAGACTTGGAATCATCGATTCTGAGGGTCCCATGGGAGAAGCTGTAGGTGAGCCTAATGTGCATGTAGAATCTTCCATTACCCTACCACAAGAGATCACCGAAGTCAACCTCCATAGTGGCAAGGTTCTACCTCCTAGGGCAGCACCTCAAGATAGAGGGAAATAAGTCATTTGTACAGAGGATCGAGAAGCCCCTCCACATGATGCTCCACCCTTGGATATGCTTGTGGAGGATCAGCCCAAGGTGGACTACAATATTCTCTCTCATCTAGAAGGTTGACATCTAAGCTAAGTATATGATGCCCTTATCTTATCCAAAGAGATGAGATAATCATTAATCAAGGCTCTCCTTGATCCTGAAATATGCATAGCTCAGCTGACCGCTATTAGTGAGGAGGAACGTTACACAAAAGAAGCTCAGGGGATCACTTTCACAAATGAAGACCTTCTTCTAGAGAACATGGAGCACAACCATCCCCTTTACATCACAATTGACATGGAAAGATTCAAACTTGAAGTTCTCATGATCGGAAATATTATGAGTCTAAAGACCCTTGCCTATTTGAGGATCGACATCTCCACACTGAGGAGATTTATGTTGAGAGGATTCAATGAACAAGGTGAGTAGGCTTTATGTTCCATAGTGTTACCTTTGGAGATAGGTGACTGGAAGACTGAAGCCAAGTTTTACATCATTGATTCAAATACTTTGTTCACTACTTTGCTCGATAAGCCTTGTATATATCAAAACAAGATAATTCCATCCTCCCTCCATCAGTGCATCAAGGTCAGAAAGAATGAGATTGAATACCATGTCAAAGGGATGAAAAACCTTTTTTAGTTAGAGGATTGAGATTTATAAGGATGCAACCTACTATCTTTCTCAAAACACCCTTTATCGTGAACTTGGACAAAATTTAAACATAAAAAAAAAGGAAATGAATAAAAAAAAGCAAAAAAAAAAAAGAAAAGAGAAATAAAAATCCAAGTGAACTAGAAAGAGGAATTGAAGAAGAAATAGAGCTGCATATCCATATTTCATTCCATCATATGAACATGTGGGTAGGATGGCTCAACCTCGACCAGGTAGAGGTAGAGGTAGAAACACAGGTAGTTCCAGAAGTGGAAGACCCCCTGGTTGGCCATCAGCCAACATGGTTATGTTCCAGTTTGTAGGAGTACCCATACTATTCACATAGACTTGGAATCCAGCTGAGGATGAGTCTCATGTGATTAGTATACCACCAACCCTCGGGTTCCATTGGAGGTGACTTTGATCCGACAATGATAAGACGCCTTATAAGCAAAGTATTTGAATAGATTTTTTGTGAGACTATTAGGCAAGTGGGAACTTAGCTCTAACACACTTTCATCTCAAAAGTTAAAAGGTTTAGTAGTTAAGGAAGCCCTAAGTCTTCCAAAGATATGAAGCCAAGAGATTCTTTTGGGATCATCATCCTCAAGTCTGTTGATGTAACTTGAGGAAGATTCATTTAAAGAATTAATGGAATTACATTTTTGACTTTACTCACCTTGTGTTCATAATCTTATACAAAAGGTTTGATTCCTCACATATGGTCCAATGTCAAAGTATTTTGAAAATTATGGAACAACATAGTGGAAGCACAATCAAGAGAAGACTTGGATGCAAAGGGTCCAAATGATGACGATAATTACTGCTTAGTTATTACCAATCATTTAGAGTCTGACAGGTTCTTTTCACACAACATCAACTATTATGAGAATGAGTGTTCATAAACTTCAGATGATCTAGATGATCTTCAAATCAAAGATGCACCTCTAGAATTTGAAAAAAAATCCATTCAATAATTGACAAGCTTAAAGAAATTAACCTCGAGATAAAATAAAATCCACACATACTCGTTGTTGAATGAAGAAGAAACCAATGACTTAGTTAGGCTATTGACCGAAGTTTGGACTACTTTATATGGAGTTATGAAGAGATGCTGATTATCTCTAACGTAGTCCACAAACTAGCAATAGATCCTAGCGCTAACCCTATGAAGCAAGCTCCTAGATGCATGCGATTACAAATCAAACAACAGGTCATTCATGAAGTCAAGAAAATAATCGATGTTGGTTTCATCGAGAAGAAAAATACCCTATCTGATTAGCCAATGTTGTACTAGTTAAGAAGAATAATGGCCAAATTTGCATTTACGTCAATTTCAGGGACTTAAATAAGGCATGTCCTAGGGATGAGTTTCCTCTTCCTATACCAGAATTAATGATAAACATCACCTCATCTCATCCAATATTCTCTTTCATGGATGGATCATTTGGCTATAACCAAATCAAGATGTCTCTTGAAGATGAAAGAAACACCACTTTCTGAACCCCGATCAGAATCTTTTATTATAAGGTCATGCCTTTCGGCTTTAAAAATGCCGGTGTTACATACCAACGGGCCATGACTCAGATCTTCAATGAATTTATCCATCACCAGGTTGAGTGTTATGTTGATGATCTAGTAGTCAAGAGCAAAGAAAAGAAAGATCATCTCTTTGATTGAGAGTACTTTTTGAATGGTTAAGACAATATAACCTCAAAATGAATCTCCTGAAGTGTGCATTCGGAGTAGCTTCGACAAAATTTCTTGGGTTTATTGTCTGACACTGGGGAATAGAAATCATCATAAAAGATCAAAGCTATCTTAGAAATGCCACATCCTAAAAGTTTAACTCAACTCAGATCGTTCCAAGGATAGTTGGCATATTTGAGATGCTTTATCTCCAACTTATCGGGGAGATGCAAGCCATTTTTCACACCTGTCAAAAAGGATGCCAAGTTCAAGTGGGATGATAAGGGCCAGTCTTTAAAGATATCAAGCAATATTTGGTGAAGCCGCCAGTTCTAGTAGCCCTTATTTCGGGTAGGCCACTCATCCTCTACATTATTGCATTAGATGACTCTCTTGGCACTTTGTTGGCCCAAGCCAATGATGAGGGGAAGGAGTGTGCTCTCTATTACCTCAGCCGTTGTGTGATTCCTACTCAAGCGAACTATCCGCCTATTGAGAAATATTTCTTAGTTTTGATCTTTGCCTCCCAAAAGCTACGACACTATATGCTTTCTCATAAAATGAACTTGATTTCCATAACCAATCCACTACAGTATATGATGAAGTGGCCAACACTATCCAGACGATTGGCATGATGGTTCATGATTCTCTCACAGTTTGATATCATATTCATACCCCTCCGTGTGATAAAAGGACAAGCACTAGTAGATTTCTTAGCAGCACACCAACTTCCTGCTGATTCATCACTTAGTGACGATCTCCCTGATGAACAAATCATGAACTTAGGGGAGGTTGACAACTACCAATGGGAGATGTATTTTGATGGTGCAACTTCTTTTCATAAAGGGGAAGCACCATGATCTACTCTTCCAGGAAAGGCAGGGGTAGGAATAGTTCTTCTAACTCCAAACTATGATATGATGAGATTCTTATACTATCTTTTCAACCCTTGCACTAACAACAAAGTAGTGTATGATGCTTTGATTGTCGGTCTAGAGTTAGCCATCATAATCAGTGTCAAGAGCATCAACATCTTTGGGAATTCTCAGTTGGTCATCAACCAGATCGTCGGGTCCTACAAGGTTCTCAAACCCAAGCTTCATCATTACCATGAGTTATATCATGAAGCTGTTGGCCCAAATCCCCAAAGTCACCATCTACAAGGTTCCCCGAGTAGAGAACACAGTAGCAGATGCTTTAGCCAAACTTGCCAAAGAATTGGCATGTTTGAAAGATGAGTCCATTTCAATAAGGGTCTAAAGCAGACAAGTCCTATCCCTTATTGATGCTGAACTCATCGAGAGACTTTCTCTTGAAGGGGAGGTTGTCGTTGCCAAAAAGGATGAGGAGCTGGATTAGAGGAAATAGTTCATAGACTATTTGAACACTGGCAAACTACCTCAAAAAAAGTCACAAGCCTATTAGGTGAAACAGAGACCTCTCTCCTACGCTCTCGTGGATGACACCCTGTACTATCGGTCCTTTGATCAAATGTGGTTACATTGTTTAGACAAACATGAAGCTTGTGGCACTATAATTGAGGTACATTCAAGTCTATTTGGAGCACATCAATCTTATCCAAAGATGAAGATGAAGATTAAGAGACTAGATAATACTGGCCTTCGATGATTATAGACAGCATGGATGTCGCTAGGAGATGCCATCAGTATCAGGTACACGGTGTAGTCCTCCACCAACCACCCAGTATTCTACACTACATTGGCCTCATGGTTATCTAAGTGTTGAGGGTACCGACATAGTAGGTCTGATCGATCCTCCTTCTTCCAAGGGTCACCAGTTCATCCTAGCTGCCACTACTTTTTCCAAGTGGTAGAGGCAATCCTACTTAGAGGTCACGGCCAAGATGCTTCAATTTTTCAAGAACCATATCGTATATAGTTCGGGTGCCTCATGAATTATATCCAATAATGGTACTACATTCAAAAGCACAAAGATCAGCTTAAAAGACATAATAGATTGGAGATACTTACCATCTACTACCTAGATAAAAAAAATAGTTTAGCAAGCATTCAACAAAACTCTCATTCAAATAAAGAATACTGATGACAACAAGATGGAATGAGTAGGTTGAAGCCTTGTGCCTACCGCACATCAACTCCAACTCAATCTACCCCATTTTTCTTAGTGTATGGGTCCGAAGTTATTCTACCTTTAGAAGTTCAACTCCCATCACTAAGGATAGCATTGGGTAGCAAGATCACTACAGAAATGCAAAGTTGCGGTTAGAAGAGCTCAAATATTTGGAGGAGAAATGCCTACGGGAGTGCCTGAACCTCGAGTTCTACAAGGCCAAAATGATTCAAGCTCACAACAAGTTGGTCCTTCCTAGGTCTTTCCAAGTAGGAGAACTTATGTTAGTCCTAAGGAGACCAATTATTGTCCATCGAAAGATGGGAGGCAAGTTTGAACCCACTTGGGAAGGCGCCTATGTCATAGAGAAGGCCTATCAAGGAGGATCTTATCAGCATATTGATTATAAAGAGGAACACCCGATGCTTCTAATTAATGGGATCTATTTGAAGAAATATTACCGATAAAAAAATCATGTTTGAAAATAACTCTATCAATCAACAAAATCTGATTCCATTTCATCAAAATCTTCTCTTCTTTCGAAGCATTGTTTGTTTGTCTTACGAATCCACCATGACATGTTTAGGGTAGGTGTAACAGTCCCCCAATGGCATCCTATCCCTCTTTCACGACACAAACATAATCTCCCAATGCTACTAGAATAGGTGTGAGAGAACCCAAGAGGCATCCTATTTTGATTAGCACAACATAAGAGAACGGCAATCCTTTTCTTAGTGGAATTTTTGATCGCCATCCGTGGCACCACTTCATCAAACTCCCCAACGTGTTTAAGATGGTGTAAGAGTCCCCCAGAGGTGTCCTATTCCCTTTAACACATGCACAAAAATAAACACATATCTTTTATCTCGGGCTATTTTGATATGTGAGTAAGTCCCCTATGACACTCACTCATTAGCTGCTCTAGTTCGGGTCTACATGCTACTTTGCTAATATTTCACCCCAGTGGTCATTTGTTTGGAAGATGTGAGTCCCCTGCTTTCTTCCAACTTGACTAGTGCAAACCAACGAGCACCTTATTAGTATGTTAGACTTCATTGCCCTACCAATAAGCTACCTCATGTTGATTTTGTTTAAGAAGATTTGAGTCCCCGAGCTTTCTTCTTAAATTAATCATCATGATCTAACTAGGTCGAGTATATTTAAGGTTTAGGATAAGTCCCCGTGAGGCTCCTTTCCTCTTTCACATTTGAGTTGATATAAGTCCTCAGTAATTCACTGTGAGTTTCCCAGGTCGATGCCAAGTCAAGATAGACTATCCCAAAGAATCGTCGCTATAGGAAGATGAGTCCCCAGCTTTCTTCTAGATTACAAACCCATGGCACCTTAGGTTGGTTGGTGTTCTTATGCATGACTCACCCAGATACACCACTCTGAGATGATGAGTCCTCACACTTTCTCCTTGAGTTGGCCACAGAATACTTATTTGATATATGACTAGCCATGCCATCTTCTCCAGGGTTTTGGATTAAGTCTTCAATGACCCCATCCCCTACGAGCACTCTATTTAGATCACGTCCTTTGCAACCCCATTTAGGCACTACCTAGCTAACTCTTGATTGGAGTCTTTCCTAGTATACCTTGTGGTTGGAGAATTTGTTCGGGATGCAGATTCTCCCTTGGTTCAAGAATCTAAGATACTAGTGATATAAGCTTCTTCTCAGATCTCTCACAAACTAACGGTCCACATTAAAATAAACAAAATAAAAAAACAAATTAATTTGCTTGTGATTAGAATTCAAACCCAAAGGGCCCTTTCAAGCAAGCATCCTATCTTAGACATAACTCCTTAGATTTGCCTTACTACCTAAGTGAGATAAATCCATGGATTCACTCAGAGTCACCCTTAGTTGGGTTCAACTATCCAGAGTTACCCGACATTCATTCCTCCTTGGAAGATATAAGACATGATGCATTCTTTCAAGATGACTAAGGCACCCTAGGTCGGGTTTTGATGCTGCCCCAATTGATCACCACAATGTTCTTTTGTAGTGGAATAAGTGAGTCCCCAAACTATCTTCCCTTAAATTGATCATTGTAAATCGAAAGGCACTCCTTTGGTCGAATAGCTCTCCCATCGGCCGGGAAGCTACTCCATTTGGTTTAGTAAATCTGAGATAGGTCTATGCTGATATAAGCTCCTTCTCAGTTTGATCTATCGTAAACCAATAGAATCCATCAAAATAAACTAAAAAATGAAAGTAATATTAATTATCCTTGAGTTGATTTAAGCCCCCAAGTGGTATTCACTCAATAATCAGTCTTAGGTCGGGTTCAATTTGTTGCCTTACCAATCGATCACCCCAATGGTTCCTTATTTTGGAAGATGTGAGTCCCCGCTCTTTCTTCGTAATACTTGATCATTGCTAACCGAAAGGCACCCCTTTTGTTGGATAGTCCAACCTTATGATTGGTAGAATACTCTCTTTGGATTGGTAAACGAACTAGCCACCATGGCCTCTACTCGATCCAAAACTAATGGGATCCATCATAATCAAAATAAACTAAAAAATGAAATTAATCTTGACTGTCTTTGAGTTGATTTAAGTCCCCGAGTGACATTCACTCAAAAGTCAGCCTTAGGTCGAGTTTGATTTAATGCCTTGCCAACTGATCACCCCAGTGGTTCTTTATTTTGGAAGATGTGAGTCCTCGCTTTCTTAAGATTGACCATTGCAAACCAAAAGGCACCCCTTTGGTTGGATACTCATAGCTTGTGGTTAGTAGACTACTCCCTTTATATTAGTAAATCTGAGTTAGATATAGGCCACCAAAGCCCCTACTTTGTTCAGTCCATCGCAAACTAATGGGATCCATCATAATCAAAATAAATCTAAAAATAAAGTTAATCTTGACTATATTTGAGTTGATCTAAGTCCCCCAGTGGCATTCACTCAATAGTCTCTGTTGGGTTGATGTTACTGCCAGATCACCCCAAAGAATGGTCCCTACTGAAGGATGTGAGTCTACTATACTTTCTTCCTAGTACAGCTGTTGCACATTGAAAGGCATCTCCTTGGTTGGATAGTCATACCTTGTGGTTGGTAGACTACTCCATTTGGATTGGTAAGTCTGAGGTAAGATTAGACCTCCATGGCCCCTACTCAGTGCCGTCCATCACAAACTGATGGGACCCATAAAAACAAATCTAAAATTGAATTTAATCTTGACTATCTTTGAGTTTATCTAAGTCCTCGAGCATTCACTCAATAGTGCCTTTAGGTTAGTTCGATGTTGCCTGCCAATATATCACCCTAGTAACGGTCCCTACTTTGGAGGATGTCACTATGCTTTCTTCCTAGTACATGCCGCATACCAAAGGCATCCTTTTTTGGCTAGTCCTACTATGTGTTTAGTAGACTACCCCTTTGGATTGGTAAATTTGTGTTAGGTCTGAGCTTCTATGGCTCCTACTAAGTGTGATCCATCACAAACCAACTAAGTTCATCTCAAAATCTAAAATCTAAAAATCTGAAATAAATTCAATGCAAAAAATCCAGTGAAACAAAGAAATAAAGCAATCAATCAATTTAAATCAAATCTTTTGCTTCTCACAGAGATGCAAATCTTTCCAAATCCCCAAGACTCAAAATTAATCCCTGGATTTCACAACCCCTCCCTTGTGGATGACTTGAACTTGCCTCCCTAGGGGAGAGTTCACTTTTCTATCTCGCGTGGAGTCAAAACAAACACAATTAAATAAACAAGAAATTCAAATAAATTCAACCCTCTTCCCTGCAGAACTTACTTAATCAAATCAAATTTCTCCCCAGTGAGACTCAAATCAAACCTCTCATCCCCTTGTGGATGACTTGAACTGCTTCCCTAGTGTTCACATACTCTATCCCTAGTGGATTTCTCCTTCTCTTATGTCTTTGACATAAGTAGAGCCATTGCACTAAGGTTTGATTCCTTCTACACCTTGAGTAGGTAGCCTCAAGTTTGTGATGCTCTGATCATTTTGTCAACACTAACACGCATGTTCTTTTGTCACACCACACCTATTGAGCCTTTGTTGACCTCATTTTTGGGATGAGCTCTCAACCCCTCCATCTGCATAGACTACTCTTAGACTTTAGGAGTTCCTTAGTCTTAAGACATATCTAGTGATTAGGTGAACACTCAACCTGACCCTAGAGACTTAGAAGAGTTAGCCATAGGAATAGGTCATGCCTTAGGGGTGTTAGAAAAATTTGCTACCTTATAACTTAAACCACATTCCTCACTTCCTCCTTTTAAGTCAAACTCCAAATCAAATCAACATAAAACCTAAATCAATTCCAGCCTAATTGATTTTCTCCAAACTCAAATCAATTTCATATGATTGAAATCCATGATTGAAATAAATTATTGAAGCCTATGATTGAAATTCCAAATTCAAAATATTTCCTAAGTCCTTTGATTCCCTCTTAAGGACTTAGCCCAAATCTAATCCAAATCAATTCAAACTCATGAAATTTTCTCACAACTCATTTATATTCTCATTTATATTCACATATATAAATGAAATATAAATTCAAATCAATCAAACTAAATCCAAATTCTCAAAATATTTCCTAAGTCCCTTTGATTCCCTCTTAAGGACTTAGCCCAAATCAAGTTCAAATCACTTCAAATTCATGAAATTTTCTTATAACCCATTTATATTCTCATTTATATTCACATATATAAATGAAATATAAATTCAAACAACCAAAACCAATTCCAAAAATCAAACTCAAATTCAATCAAAATTCAACCTAAGCCTTTCACTCTTGAACTTAGCAAATCAACCAAATCAAGCCAAACTTTGATTTTTCTTCATGATTCAATCAATCCTTCAATCATGAATCCAAATATAAATACAAACTTCAATCACTTAACCAAAACTCAATTCAAAATCAAACCCAAATCAAACTCATGTTCACCTTTTGAACTTAAAATTGTCAAATGAATCAAAACTCATTTGACTTCAAACCACTTGCAAATAGATTTATTTTTCAATCATAAGTCCATATGTGAGTTCAATCAAACTCAAATCAAGCTTTGACCAAGCCATTTGACCCACTTAGACTCACTTGACCCAAAGTGACTTAAAGTACCCTTTATGAGCCAAATTCTAATCTTAACCAAATTAGATTGAACTAAGTCCACCTAAATCTCTCATCATGATCAACAATCATTATGAGATGATCAATCAATCAAATTGGGTCAAACCAACTTAAGGGTTGACCAAGTCTACACTTAGCCAAAATGAAACTTATCATAGCCAAAATCCACTATAGGCCAAATTGATTGAAACCATTGATATAAGTTCATTCATGACCAATGTTTGAACTTGACCAAGTCAACATTTGAGCCTAACCTAGCCCAATTGGCCACTTGACCTAAGTTGACCCAACTTGACCTAAAAAGTCAAAATATGTCAAAACTTGATCTAAGCCAAATTGATTGAAACCAATGGGTCAAGTTCATTCCAAAATGATTGTTGAACTTCACCAAAGCCTCAATTGACCAACTATACCTAACCTAGCTCAATTGATCTTGAACCCAACTTGACCTAAAGGGTCAAATTGAGCCAAATTCAAACTTAACCAAGATTGATTGGAAACAAAAATAACAAATCAATTCATATGATCATCTGAACATGACCCAACCCTTGGTTTGATGCAATTTGATCATTTGGTCAAATTGACCCAAGTTGATCCATTTTGACTTAAATGGGTCAACATGAGCCAAATCAAATCAAATCAAACCAACTCTCAATTCAATGAAACTTGGCCAAACCTATTTTCTCATCATATCAAACATGCCCAAACTGAAATCAAGGTCAAATGACCATTTTACCCTTAAGCCATAGGGTAACCCAAAATCAAAACCACTTGAAATTTGGTTAATTCCTTTTCATGGACACTTGACATCCTCTTAGTGGACCAAATGGTCACTAATGGACCTAGTGCACATGACAATGGATTTGGGTCAGCCAAACTCAACCCAAACCCAAAACTGACCATGTGCTTGAAAGTGGCCACATGGAATTCCTCCTCCACTTGATTTAGGCACATGAGAGCTTCACCATTCCACTCCTCTAGCCAAACTGATTGCAAGGACACCCTAAACAACCTAACAAATCCACTCAAGGTGGTCAATTGGATCAAAATGATAAGGAAACTTTGTTTCTTGGGAGATATACTCCCCTAATTCACAATCACACTTTCCTAGTTGAAGCATAGGAACTTAGAGGAAGCCCTAGCTAGTTTTCCAAGATTTCTAGAGAGAGTTTGAAATCTCTTCTTCTCGATTTTCATAGCTTGGAAATAGGGGAGCTCCATCGAAAACCAAACTTACTCCACACTCAAAATTAACCCAATTCCTTTTGCAAGCACCCTTAGGGAGCTCGATCAAACTCACCCAAGTCTTCATCCAAGCTCTTGAGGTAAGGGAGGATCTACTTCAATCAAAATCGAGCTCAAGTGCAAGAGGAGTTGGCCCATAGGAGGATCTACCCAATCTCAAAGCCTCCAAACTTTAGCAAAGCTTCGTCTCCACTAGACGAAGCTTCTCCAAGAGAATCGAGCATGGTGATCACCTTTGGCAAGATTAGCCACTTTTTTGAGCTTAAATTCAATGTGGTTTGGAGCTTTGTGAAATGAATTTTAATCCCATAGACTTCTAGCTGTTAGATGTGCTTATCATTGTGCTTAGATGGTGTGGGTTGAATTTTAATCCAATCTAAGCTCAATCGAGCTTGGATCTTCTCCTAAAAGATGGACGGTGTCCATTCTTCATAGAGAATAATAGGGAAGGATCATAGGCCATCCATCAGAGCATTTTGGATGGATGACTGTGATTAAAACACGTAGGATCTCACATTTAATCCATTAGATCCGCGACATTAACCTTAACCATCTGATTCTTGATTGGACGGGTGAGGAGAAAGTGCGTAGAGCCGTTGCTGAGGTGGCGCTACAATGTGATAATTTTAATCTCCAATTCCATCCGCCATGTGAAAAGTGCATGCCGTTAGCATTCTATGTGGCACCGACGGGATTAAGTATTTAATTAGGCTATTAAATGTTCTAATTAATTAATGAAACTTCCTAAATTCATATTTAAGCTAGAAAAATAAAAAAATATATGAAATAAATTGCATTGGATAGATAATTGTATATAGAATATTCCAAACTTGATTTCAATGGATTTTGAATAGTGCTTTTCTCTGAATTTAGGTTTTATTGGGAATGTTATTTTACTAATTATCTCTAATTACTCCATTGATTAATCTCAAACTTCTTGTGCTTAATTAGTGGGATGACCCGTGCCTTCCCTAATTTGCTTGGGATTTATTGGTGGCTTAATTAGAGGAATTGCTAGTTCATTTCTTAATCACTCTCTTAATATAATTAAGCTTAATTAAGGGCATAATTAGTGGTTTAACCCTCTCATTGAGTCAATTAAGTTTTGATTAAGTGAATATGAGGTTTAAGAAATAATTTTGAGATACTTTCCTTAAAGATATTCTTTAAACCTCTTCTTCCTTAATCTAATCTATCTTGGGTAGATGCTCAGGTGTTTAAGAGCCTAAGTATAATCAAGAAAATCAAAACCCAACTCACATGTATGAGAGGGGTTATAAAAGTACTTAAGTTAAACCCCTTAGTTTAATTAATCATTAATCATGAGCTAAATGCATTAGGCCCTTGTGGAAAAAAATTCTTAATAAGGGATATATCGGAGTCGCCTTTCAAATCTGTTGGTGAGAAATGAAAGAGGACAAGACCCTTATAGAAATTTGTCTTAGTAAAATGCCACGCAGATGTACTTATTCAGGTGATCGGATACGTCATCAACGAAATAATGTACTATCTTGAGAGATAGAAATCACTACCCTTTAATGGAATTGATCACCTCTATAAGAACTCTTAAGAGTGATGGGTCTGCATATGTACCAAAGATTCTTTCCCCTACTTTACATGGAAAAGTAAAATAGCGTTTATTTTAAACTAGGTTCATTAAGTTCCCTACAAGAGCAAGCCCCCATAGTTAATTATATCCTAAGAAATGAGGATTCCTTAGGAAAACTCTCGATTAAGGTAAATGATTATTGCCTTTGAAGATTTTAATAGGAAAGGACTATCAATCAATTGGTTTATGTTTGAAGATCAAATGAGATTGATCAAAAGAGGGAGTTATTATTGAAGCTAAAATGGAAGATAAGTAGGAGATGCCCACGATGCTAGGAAACCTAGCGAGCATCTCAAACTATCCTATAATTGGGATTTATATTTTTGAAATTGATTTAATTTGTTTGGGTTGCATTTTTCATTAGAATTTAGACAGATTCCTTAACACAAGATTAAGGAAATACTTAAGAGGTGAGAAATTATACTTTGGAAAGGAAAAGCAACAAAACTTAAATCTGAGCTTTGGTGAACATCTAAATCTAAGAGAAAATGGGTAATTGATTTGCCTCCACAGAAAGGACAAATCACCACTTGGACTTATATCTTCAACTAACTCCTCCTATGATTTTAAATACATGTAGGCAAGTCTTTATGCTTATGCAAGATAGTGATATTTATTTAGAAAAGACTAAATCCTCAAACTCACTCCTAAAAGACTAGATCATGTAAAGGGCATATCAAATGACCTAACTAATGCAATTCAAATTTTATTTTATTTTAATTTTGGATATTATTTTGACTTAATAAGGATTCATATGACTAATGCAAGAGAAATCGATTATTGGCCAAAATTTAAGAAGGGAGGAGGTGAGTTTTCACTTCTCAAAGATCAATTTAAATTTCTGTAAAGGTGGAAGCCCTCCAATCAAGTGAAATAAGATACATTTGTGCATGATATTATAAAGAAATAATATCCAACTAAGTTGCTAATTCTTTTTATCTTGATTTTAAACCTAAGCTTTAGGTGAGGTTATGAATTATTTAATTTTATTTTGAGTTGTTAGATTGGGTAAAAGATTTATTTTTTTCTTAAAGAGTCTAATCCACATCCAGGCCATACGTAAAGCAAGGAAAGAAACTAGGAAAATCATGCCACTTAATACAAAAGCTAAACAAATTATCAATCAATTTATAAAGCTAATCAAAAAAATAAATAAATGTCCATTATGGTCGGGCACTACCACACAAACCCAAAAATATCAAATGTGGGTGGCCGAGCTCTACCCTTATATAACTTGGATTGCAAATAAATTAAATTATAATTAAGCAAGGAATTCATTATTATGGGGGTCTTCAAGCTTTATTCTTCTTTCTTCTTTCTTCTTCTTCTTCTTCTTTCTTTTCTTCTTTATTATTTTATTCTTTGGATGGTTGGAAGGTGGATGCTCTAAGACTTCACATGGTGCATAAGATAGGATCTTATGACCAATGCTTATCCTAATCCCCATAACAATCATTCCAAAATCCTAATTATACAAATTTTTACATGAAAAGAAAAATGAAATCTAACACTAAAACAAAGTTAGCTAAAATAAACCACATAAATCCCAAGCATGTATATTGGACTTATCACCCACACATGGGTGACTAAATTTTTATGGATTATGCTTAGAGTATAAAGCACATGCAAGCAAAAGCATTTATATTTTTTATTTATGATAGCATCTTTAGCATAATCCCTAAAAAGAATAGTTAGACTAAAATGTCTACCATTCATTATGAGCATACACCTTTCATCTAAAATATATATCATAAAAGAAATATCAAGCCATGCAGACCTAACCTAAGGCTATAATGACTTAGGTTAATGTGTATGCTTTGAAGCTTGGTATTGTTATAGTTATGGCAGGTTTAAATTTTCTAAGTAGGAAGAACATGTTCAACTTAGAGGAGGATTTCATTTAAGTTGTTTAGGTATTTTGGGTTGATTTTATCTCATGTTTTGATTTGGTTTAAGTTGATCTTACAATTAATTACTAAGTTATGAAGAAAGGGAAAGAGAAGGGAACCTCTCTTTCCTTCCTTAATCTTAAGTAATTTCTAAAGTAGGTTCATATTTTTATTTCATTTAGGTGAATGTTTTGATTAAATAGTTTAATTAATCCTAAGTTTAGATGAACTCTAAGCAAACATATTCTAAAAGAGATGTATTTTAAGATTAAATAAAATGAATCAAAATTCACATAACACACATTACTTCATTTCTTTCCCAACATATATAACATGCATATGAATGGACCCTAAGCATATATATACATACAAATGAGAGTATTAGACACACTTTATGATGCATGCTAAGTAATCAATTTAAGGAAATTTAGAAGTTGAATATGCATGAATTTTCTTAAGTAGAAAGAGTTTTCCTTATCTAAATTTTCACATACATATGAAAGTAAAAAAGGCATAATAAATGAGTCATTGTTAACTAGAGGTGTAAGGTACAAGACCTACTTAGGGCTACTTAAAGCCTCACAACCTCAGGGTTGTCCAGACTAATAAACTAATTTTCTTATATAAAAGAAATAAAATAGAAAAGGAAAATGCAAAAGTTATTTAATGGATTCATTTTTGTTTATGCAATTTATGCATGTAAGTATAGGCTACCCTTCTTAGGTGATAGCATAGGGATGAATAGGATATAGAATTAAGTAAGTGTTGGGTTCTTTTCAAATGAACCCTACATCTTACTAACTCCTATTCAAAACTATGCTAATATAAGAAAGAAAGGAGACCTACACTAAGCATACCTTTATAATCTATCACATGCAAACTTATAATTAAGGCATAAGTAGCACACTTTCAGATTTGGTATTTGATTTATGTATTTTGAAAATAATTTGAATTTAGTAGTGATAATAGCCACTTTATTTCTACTTTACATGCATTTGACATAAAACAATTTCATCTTAAATTTGAATTTTTATATGAATGCATGAAATCACATGGCACAACTTAACATGTTGGAAAAGATTCAAAGTAGCATGTAAACAAACTCACTTCACTTAAATCCTATGGAATACAAAAATTTAGAATAAATCAAAGTGAATTTCAGAGTGATTTTTTTTTGTTTAGTTTGAAGTTTGATTTAATTTTAAAAAGGTGAGATGAGTTGATGTTCCTAACCCATTCCCACATTTGTTTGATATTTTTTTTATTTTTAAATAATTAAATATATTTTTATATGTTGATTAGGTTAAGGTATGAATTAAATAACTTAATTCAACCTTACCTACACCACCTTAGAAGAATTAACTAAATAATTATGAGCCAATGAGATGACATAAAATCCACAAGAAATTTAAATTTTAATGCACCTAATAATGAAATGCCTAATACAATTTGGCTCACAATTAAGAGAATTAAGCTAAGATTTAGCTTAGTAATTTCAAAATACCCTCACACATGTGGTGGATTTTGATTTTCTTAATTGAACTTGGTCTTAACCACAAGCATCTACAAAGTAGATTAATTAAATTCTAGAACTTTTTTAGAATTTATTAAAATGATAATTAATGAATTAACCCTTAATTAAGGAGATTAAGGAGAGAAGATTTAAATAGCAGTGGAAATATCTCAAAATTATAAACATCCTCTTAGATGACTAATCAATTAAAATCTAATCATATATGCTTATATAAGATAATTAAGAAATTATGCAATTACTCAAATCACTCAAATCAAGAAAATTAGCAAGTCATCTTAAAACACCCAGAAATCTCTAATTAAAATTATACTTAATAAAACCCAAATTCAAGAAAAAAGTGTAACTAAATCATCAAAATTATTTTAAAATGTTCTAGGTTAATTATCTTCATATTTTTTTTTATATTTTTTTGAATTTTAGAAGAGTTATGCACTTTAGAAGATCCTTGGATTAATCAAAAATTAATTAAGCATTTTTAACTAATCCTAATTAATCCCAAGCTCACTGCGGTGTCTTATATCAATCTTCGCACCATGGGGATCACTTAACTTGTCACATCCCAAATGGTGGTGGCGTTTTCTTTTCTCATCGCCCGATCAATGCTAGGATCTCCTGTTTAAGTCAAATAAAAGGATATCTAAACGTGTTGAATAATCTCAGTCGCCCAACTAAAATGTGCAAATGGATGACTGAGATCATCCAAGTTCTTCCCATGAATCAATAGAGATCATCCATGCTCAAGGGGAAGATCCAAGCTCGATCTAGCATGGAATCACACCAAACTCAACCCACACCATCTAAAAATGAGGCAAATCCAACGTCAAAATTGATGGGGTGAAAATTTCTTTCACAAAGCTCCATCACATTGAGTTTAATGGTCAAAAATCTCATACCTCAGGAGGTGATCACCGCTCAATTTCCTAGAAGCTTGTCGTTGAGACAAAGCTTCTTGAGTATGAGCACTTGAGATTGAGTAGATCAATATGGACCAACTCCTCCTTGCTTGAGCATATTTGATCCAAGTGGACTCTTCCTTATGGGAACTCAGAAGCTTTAGCACCCTAGATGAAGTGTGCAAGAGCAATTGGAAGAAATGAAGTATGGAAGAAGTTGGCAATTCACTCTACCTCCCCTATTTTTCACTGTTCAAAAGCCAAGAAAAGGAAAATGGGAAGAGCTCTAGGAGGCTTAGGATCAATCTCCAATGGCTCCTCTGGCTTCCTATCCTTCAATCAACCTTGAGTGAATCAAAATACAAGTGAATTAGGGGGAGTATATCTCCCCCTTAAAGAATCGGATGACCGACAATTCTCTTGCCATTTTGATCCAATTGATCATATTGGAAAGTTTTTTTTTATTTTTTTGAGTGTGCACATGGTCGGTTTGATCCAAGGAGTGGATTGCCAACCTCTCATGTGCTTAAATTTGAGCTTGAGAGGGAGTTTGAAAAATTCAATTTTGACCCATGGGGTTGGGTTTAGTCTAGGGACCAAATGGGCTGACCCAAATCATTGGGTTGGGTGCCCCACTCTCCCCAGGTCCCCTTGAGCTTTTAGGAAAGTCTCAAGTGAATGTGAAGAGGGTATGACCAAATTACCCATGGGTTAAGCCAAAATTTGCTCTATGGATTAGGGGTGGGATGGTCATTTTATTATTTTTCCACTTTGGATATGTTGGGCATATGGAGAAATTAGGTTTGGCCAAGTTTCATTGGATTTGGAATTCATTTGATAGGGTTTAGCTTATGTTGATCCATTTAGGTCAAAATGGGTCAACTTGGGTCAAGTTGACCTATTGGTCAAATTATTCAAGGTTGGGTCAAGTTCATATGACCATATGAAATATTTTGGTGGCTTTGGTTTGATTCAATTTAGTATATATTTAGTTTTGGCTCATATGACTTCATTTAGGTCAAATGGATTAAGTTCACCTATTTGACCCATTTGACCTATTTGAGGTAGGCCCTGTGTAGGATTAGGTTAGGTTAGTCATATGGAGTGGATTGATATCTTTATTTCCAATCAATTTGGGTTAAGTTCAATTTGGCTCAACATGACCCCTTTAGGCCATGTTGGGTCTAAGTTCAATTGGGCTAGGTTGGGTCTAGTTAGCCAATTGAGACTTTGGTCAAGTTCAACAAGTGATTTGAAATGGTCTTGACCCATCGATTTCAATCAATTTTGCTTAGATCAAGTTTTGACACATTTTGACCTTTAGGTCAAAATGGGTCAACTTTCAAGTGAGCCAATTGGCTAGTTGGCTCAAATGTTGGCTTAGTCAAAAGTTCATTCATGACTGAACTTAGATCAATAGTTTCAATCAATTTGGCCTATGGTGGAACTTAATGTTAGGTTTCATTTTGGGTTAAGTGTTGACTTGTCAACCCTTAAGTTTGACTTGGTTTGACCCTTTGATTAATTGATCATCCCATGATGATTGTTGATCATGATGAGAGGATATATGAGTTTGGTTCAATCCAATTTGGTTAGGATCAAAAGTTGGCTCATAAGGGTACTTTAGGTCACTTTGGGTCAAGTGAGCTTAAGTGGGTCAAATGACTTGGTCAAAGCTTGATTTGAAGTTGGTTAATCTTGTATATGGACTTATGATTGAAATATAAATCCATTTACAAGTGATTTGAAGTAAAATGGGTTTTGATCCATTTGAAAATTTCATATTCAAAGGAAGAATATAAAAGAGTTTTAGGTTTGATTTTTGAATTAGGATTTGATTGCGTGATTGAAGTTTGGATCTGTATATGAGCTCATGATTGTAGGGTTGATTGAATCATGAGAGAAAATTAAGAGTTTGGCTTGGTTTGAAAATTATTTGGCTAAGTTCAAGATTTTGACATGAAAGGCTTGGATTGGAATTTTGAATTAATTTGAGTTTGATTTTTGGAATTGGTTTGATTGTTTGAATTTATATTTCATTTTTATATATGAATATAAATGAGAATATAAATTGATCATGAGAAAATTTCAAGGATTTGAAGTGATTTAATCATAATTTAGGTTAAATCCATTAAAGGGAATTTAAAGGATTCAAGAAAATTTTTAAATTGAAATTTAACTTTTTGAATTGGATTGGATTGATTCATATTTATATTTCATTTATATATGAAAATATAAATGATAATAAGTTTTGAGAAAATCCCATGAGTTTGAAATGGTTTGATCAAGATTTAGGTTAAATCCATTAAAAGGAATTTAAAGGATTTAAAGGAATTTTAAATTGGAATTTAAATTTTGAATTGAATTTGATTGATTTATATTTGTATTTCATTTATATATTTGAATATAAATGATAATATATATATATATATATATATATATATATATATATATATATATATATATATATATATATATATATATATATATATATATATATATATATATATATATATATATATATATATATATATATATATATATCATATATATTTTGAGAAAATTCCAATGGTTTGAATAGGTTTGATCAAGATTTAAGTTAAATCCATTAAAAGGGAATTTAAAGGATTTAAGGAGAATTTCATGAATTGATTTTAAATTTTGAATTTGATTTGATGGGTTTGAATTTATATTTCATTTATATATGTGCATATAAATGAGAATATAAATGAGGTATGATAAAATCTCAAAGGTTTGAATAGGTTTGAATCATGATTTTGGTTAAGTCCTTAAGGGAAAATTTGGACTTAGGAATTTTTGATGGATTTTGATCATGGGTTTCAATCATAGATTTCAATCATGGATTTCAATCATATGGAGTTGATTTGAATTTGGAGAATATCAAATATAATTGATTTGGATTTTGACTTGAAAGAAGGAAAGTGAGGAAAGGTTTAAGTTAAGAGTAGGAGATTTTCCTAACAACCCTAAGACATGACCTATTCCTATTTAACTCTTCAGTTCTGGGTTTGAGTGTCCACCTAATCACTAGATGTGTCTTAAGACTAAGCATCTCTTAAAGTCTAAGAGGAGTCCTATGTCTAAGATGGAGGGCTTGAGAGCTCATCCTAAAAAGGAGGTCAAAAGCCTTTTTCTTACTAGGTGCATTGTTGATTTAAATTTCTTGTGTAGTTTTATGTCATATCATTGGCTCATAATTATTTGATTAAGCATACTAAGGTGGTATAGGTAAGGTGTAATTAACATGTTTAATTTATACCTTAACCTAACCAAAGCATAAAATTGATTTAATCACCTAAAAAATTAAATGAAAATAACAAACATATGTGTGAATGGGTTAGGAACAACAAACTCACCTCACATTTCTCAAATTAAACCAAACTCAAAATAAATAAAATCAAACCTTCTTTAAAAACTAACTTGATTTGTTTTAGACTTTCTTATTTCATAAGATTGTCTTTAGGAATTAATTAGAGTGGATATGTTTACATGCTTTCATCACTTTAATTCTTTCCTAACATTCTAAATGTGTATGTCATATGAATTTCACACATTCATGCTTTTCAAAGACCAAATTCAAAATGAAATATTTTCTTTATGTCAAATTGCATATTTTGACTAAAGTAAAATATCATAATGGCTATCTACTAAATCCTATTTTCAAAATCTATAAATCAAATACATAAAACTAAAAGTGTGCTACTTATAATTATTTATAAGCTTGCATGTGAATATAAATATGAAGATGTGCATAGTGTACTTTTCCTTCTCTTTTCTTTTAACATGGTTTTGAATAGGATTTGACAAAGTGTATAGTTCATTTCGAAAGAACATAACACTTGCCTAATCTAATTCCTATTCATTCCTATGTTATTACTTTAGAATGACATCTACACTTGTACATATAAATTGCATAAATAAAACAAATAAACAAATACAAACTTTTTGCATCTTTTCTTTTCCATTTATTTCTTTTATACATGTGCTTGTATTTAAGGAAAGTGGTATATTAGTCTGACAAATCCCGATACTGCGAGACTTTAAGTAGCCCTAAGTAGGTCTTGTACCTTACACTCCCGGTGCTAACAATGACGACGTACTCACTTATGCCTTTCATACATACATATGTGCATGTAAAAAATGGATAAGAAAACCTCTTTTCTACTTAATGAAAACTATGCATCATAAAACATTCAAATTTTCTTAAGTAACTCACCTAAAATTCATCATAAAGTAAGCTAAACATTTCCATTTGTATGTATATATATGCTTAGGATTCATTTATATGCATATTATACATGTTGGGAAAGAAATGAAATGATGTGTGTTTTGTGAATTTAGTTCACTTTACTTAATCTTAAAATGTCTTTCTTTTGAATAGGTTTGTTTAGGGAGAATCTAAACTTAGAATTAATTAAAATACATAATAAAATATTCACTAAACAAAATCTAAGTATGAATCCACTTTAGAAATTACTTAGGGTAGGGAAGGAAAGAGAAGTTTTTTCTCTTTTTCTCTCTTTATAATACTTAGTAATTAATTGGAGGATTCATTCAAACCTAAATAAAGCATCAAATAAACAATCCAAATTAACTAAACACTTAAACGAAACCACCCATCTAAGTTGAACATCTTCACACTTAAAAAATCCAAACCTTAAAGCCATAGCTAAGCATGCCACACAAACCTTCTAAAGCACACACATTAGGCTAAGTCAACACTTCTAGCTTCAGGTTAGGGAGGTGCATGGCTTGATGTTTGCTTTTATTTTGTTATGTATTATTTCTAGTCTGGATGTTAGGGTAAATGTGCATAGAATAAACGGTAGGTTGATCTTAGTCTAACCATTATTTTCTGCAGGAGATTGTGCTTAAGGGGCACTGTAATAAATCAAAAATATAAATATTTTTGTTGTGCATGTGCTTATACCCTAAGCATAATCCAATAAGCCAGGTGGACTTGGTTACCCATGTGTAGGGAGTTAAGTCCATTATACATGCTTGAGATTTGTATGGTTTATTTAGCTAATCTCTGGTTTGCAGGTGTTAGTTAGATTTACTTTTTCTTTTCATATAATTTTTGTAATTAGGATTTTGGAATGAATGTTATGAGGGATTAGAATGAGCATTGGTCATAGATCTCATCTTATGCACCATGTGAAGCCTTTGAGCACCCACATTCAAACCATACAAAAGAAGGAACCAAAGAAGAAAGGAGAAGGAGAAAGAAGAAAGAAGAAAAGAAGAAAGAAGAAATGAAGAATGAAGACCCCCATAACATGAATTTCTTTGCTTGGTTGTAAATTAATTCATTTGTAATCCGGGTTGTATAAGGGTAAAGCTCGGCTACCCAATTTATTTTCGGGTTTGTGCGGTGGTTGCCCGACCATAAATGACATGTTATTCTTTTGCATTAGCTTTATAAAATATATGATGTTTTGTATAGCTTATGCATTAAGATGACATATTTTTTCTAGTTTCTTCCTTGCTTTTATGTATGACATGGATGATGATTAGACTCTTAGGAAAAAATAAATCTTCTACCAAATTAATTAACTCAAAATTAAAAATAAATAACTCATAACCTCACTTAAAGCCTAAGTTAAAAATCAAGATAAAAGAATTAGCAATCCCTTAGCTGGATGAGTATTTCTTTTATAACATCATGTACAAAAGCATATTGTTTCACTCTTGATTGGAGGCTTTCACCTTTGTCAGAGAAACTTGGCTTGACCTGTGAGAGCCATGGTGGAAATACACCTCCTCCATTCTCACTGATTTTGGCCAATAATCTTACTTCTCATGCATTTGACATATGAATCCTATAAGCTTGAGTCAAAATGATTATCCAAAAATAAAAATAAAATGTAATATGAATGCATTATATCTAGGTCATTTTTCATGTCCTTACATGATCTAGTCTCTTGGAGAGTGAGTTTAAGATTTAGTCTATTTCTAAATAAATAACAGCCGAGCTATCTTGCATAAAGTATAAGACTTGCCTACATGAATTTAAAATCGTAGGAGGAGTTAGTTGGCGGCCACCGCTAGGCGGTTGTAAGTCCAAATAGTCGGGTGGTTTGTCCTCTCTTGTGGAGGCAAACCAAATACCCATTTTTTTTCTTAAATTTAGGTTGTGCTTTCGGCACTTGTCAAAGCTCCCTAGATTTAGGTTCGAGGTTTGCTTCTCCCATTTATGGGCCATAAGCATAAATCATCACTTCCTAGGCATTTTCATAATCTTGTATTGTGAAATCATAAGCCCAAAATTTCTAATAAAAATTTAACTTAAACAAATTACATTAATTTCAAAAATGTAAAGCTCAATCATAGGATAGTTTGAGATGCTTGCTAAGTTTCTAGCATCGTGAGTATCTCCTACTTATCTTCATTTGGCTTCGATAATAACTCCCTCCCTTTGATCAATCCCATTTGATCTTCTAAAATAAACTAATAGATTGATAGTCCAACTTTTTAAAATCTTTGAAGATAACGATCATTTACCTTAATCGAGAGTATTCCCAAAGAATCCTCTTCCTTAGGATGTAATTAAGTATGGGGGCTTGCCTCGTAGGGAACTTAACGAACCCGGTTTAAAAAATAAACCCTACTTTACTTTTTCATGTAAAGTAGGGGAAGAATCTTCGGTACACATGCAGACTCATTGTCCTTAGGAGTCCTTATTGAGGTGATTAGGTTCATTGTAATATGGTAACTTCTATCTTTCAAGATAGTACACCTTTCCTCAATGTCGTACCCTATCACCCTCAATAAAAATATATGCGAATCAATGTGATGTCAAAATGCATAAAAAGAAGAAAGTATATTTCTATCTTCATTTTATTCCGCATAGAGTTAAAATGAAAGTATATAATTTTTTTTTAGAAATTATATACATAATATATAATTTCACCACACCATGTTATAAGTATTTGTTCTTTAATTGATTATTCCTAGTTAGTATTATTGTGTTACAGCTCGTATATTGCATTCAATTCTATTATAATCGTTAAATTACTCTCTATTATAATATAACTCTTGGATCATATTTTATCGAGTTACAACTATTTGATTGCTCTTTGATGTGTTATAACTCTTGAACTGAATTCTATTGTGTTATAATAGTTAAATTGCTCTATATTGTATTATTATTGGTTTATATTTGATTGTATTATAGTTGTTGGTTTATTATGGCGTGCATGTTGGATTTCATTCTATTATATATACATTATAATTTGATTTGTTAAAGCTATTGCAATCACATTCTATTGTATTGAGTATGTTTGACTCATATTCATACTCGCTTCAAACTCCATTTAAACCATGTTTGCGCGTTATTTGAATGGGGTTCAATCCCCATCTAAATGAAGTTTGAATTAATGTAATGCATAATGTACTCTAAGTAAATAATTTATGGTTGAAAGAGGAGTATTTGAGTCTAAAATGAGCTTTTGGGCATATTTATTTAAAAAGTAGTGATTTACATACATAACACACAATTCTTATATATTTATGTATTTAACACATAGAGTTTGATATTTAGATGTATAATACTTTTTCTGTGTAAGAAAAATATGTATTTTACTTAAAAAAAATTAATGATGATATTATTTTTGATGTGATATTAAAGATTTTAATATTATTTATATAAATACTAAAGTTTAGATATTACATATGTAAATATAAATTATGTATTATGTATGTAAATGCCACCAAAAATAAATAATGAACATATTTTCTAGTTATTACTATTAAATGGCATATAAAGTCAAATTTTTTGTTAAATATATTAAAAAAGTAACTATGTAGCCAACTCATGGGCAAAATTACAATGAAGGCACCAAAGTCCCATGCCCCTTGCTAGTTGACCTCATATAGCTAGGACTGCAAATGAACCGAGCATTTGGCTCGATCAGAGCTCGTTCGTGTTTGTTCATTTAACTAATTGAAGCTTGACACTTTTGTAAATACTTGATTGCTAAATGAACAAGTTTGAACAACTTGTTGTTCAATTCATTTATGTTTATGAACGGTATCATTTAAAGTTCGTGAACAAGTTCGTTAAAGAGTTCAATTACGGCTCGATTAAAATTTGTTCATAAACAGTATCATTTATGTTTCAACACGCCATGTAATTTCGATTAAGGTTATTTCATTAAACGAGCTACTTGTTAAAAGGCTTGAATTGATAAGCCCAATATGAATCGAGATCTCAACAAGCTCGCCGAAGCTTGAACAAGATTTTAACGAAGCTTGAGCTTGAACACCGCTCGAATCAATCGAGCTCAAGCTCAATAATGATAAACAATTGAACTCAACAGTTCAGACTGACCAACGAAGTTTGCCCAACATATAGCTAATATATATCTTTTATTTATCAAATCCTAATATATTCCTCACTCTACCTCATATAGCTAGGACTGCAAATGAACCGAGCATTTGGCTCGATCAGAGCTCGTTCGTGTTTGTTCATTTAACTAATTGAACAAGCTTGACACTTTTGTAAATACTTGATTGCTAAATGAACAAGTTTGAACAACTTGTTGTTCAATTCATTTATGTTTATGAACGGTATAATTTAAAGTTCGCGGAACAAGTTCTTAAGGAGTTCAATTACTCGACAAAGTTTGTTCATAAACAAGATCATTTAGTAATACGCCGCCGCAACAAGCTCGATTAAGGCTCGTTTATTTCATTAAACGAGCTACTTGTTAAAAGGCTTGAATCGATAAGCCCAATATGAATCGAGATCCTGAACAAGCTCAAGCCGAGCTTGAACAAGATTTTTTTAACCGAGCTTGAGCTTGAACACCGTTCTGAAAACTCGAATCGAGCTCAAGCTCAATAATGATAAACAAGCTTGAACTCGAACAGGCCTGTACTCCGCTCAGCTCAACGAGTTTGCAGCCCAACATATAGCTAATATATATCTTTTATTTATCAAATCCTAATATATTCCTCACTCTACCCAATAGATATGACCATTTATGTGATCTTGTAACTCATAACTTGACAATGAGGGAATGTCCATGCTCTCTTGATAGTATAATTCAACAAGATTATTGATGTCGCTGAGTTGAAGTCCGGTTTTAAGATTATCACCGTCTATTATTTACAATCAATTCAATGGCAACGTTAGAGTTACCATTGTCTCAAAATGCCTAAACTTTTTTTCTTTTATTTTTCAAGCTGTTAAAGTCATCTATTATAATATGCTTACAAAACTTGAAAGTTATTTCTCTAAATTTGTTTTCCTGTAGTTTCATATATATATAAACTTGTTTGAGTTTTTTTTTAAAACAACAATTTTAATATTTAATTAAAAAATGTTGATGCATTTTCATAAATATTTTAATTTTTTATAATGAAATTTCAAATTTCACATAAATGATTATGATGTTTCGAACAAAAAGAAAATTTATTATGTACTTAGTTTTAGGATTTTAAAAATATATAAAAATATTAATGGGATTGATGGGTGCCCGAAATGACACAGTTTGTTGAGTTTCTTGAAAGGCTATAAGGGTTTATATTTGGGGCACACATAATAAAATAACAACGAGTTTTTGGGGATTTATCTCTAATAAATAATGAAATATTTAGAAGGGAGGGCATACACATGTAGGTGTATCAATAATTGATTTGACCTAATAACTTGATCTGTACTCATCTCAAAAAATCAAGTTAGAGTTGACTCAATTAATTTTCGAGCAATTTTGGGTTAAGATTTACCTACCAACTTGAAATTGATTGATTCTGACTCATCAACTTGAATTTAACTCATCAACCCGAGATTGACGCAAAATTAACCAAATTTTACAAGCTAATTCGAATTTGATTCGATTTTGATCTAAATTTGACTCAAATTTATGATTAAATGGGTCAATTAGAACAGATTCATGTTGAGTTGATTTCAAGTCAATAGTTTCAACCCATATAATATTCATGTCAGGTTTGGGTCAACAATTTTGGGTTGAGTTCAGATCCGAATTTGACCCGTGAACCCGAATTTATAGTCACGTACACATCCATGTAATTTTAACAAAAATATTCAATTTATGCAAAAATTTTAGGGCCTAAGCTTATACATATCTATAAAAAATATTAATGATAATTTTAAAAAATCAATTTGAGTCCCACTAAATAAACGTCTTAACTTTTGGACTAGCCCAACAATTAATAAATAGAAACAAAATATACGATAGGTATTCTTTTTTTAGAAATAGTAAATGATAAATAACAAAATATATTATTTAAATATATAATATTAATAACACAACTATTTGATTAGTCAATAAGCTGCATATAAATTTATGGGGATTTACATACATATCACACAATTCTTATATATTTACATAATGCTTAAAAATGTGCATTTTACTTTTAAAAAGTGAATAAAGTAATATTTTTAATGTGATATTGAAGATTAGGATGTTATATATGTAAAAATTGAAATTTAGGTATTAGATATATAAATACATAAGAATTATGTGATATATATATATATATATATATAGGGCTGAGAACGATCCGATTTTGAGTCGATCCAGGACTGGCTTGAAATTGGCTCGAATGTATTTTATGATGGCTCGAATTCAGATCGTAGCTCGTAAAGATTGCTTTCGAGCCAGCTCGGATCGAATGTGAATCAAGCTCGATCCGGCTCGAACGCAATTCGAGCCGACTCATTTTTGATGGTTTAGCTCGATTTTGGACTTTTTTTTGCTCGAAATTAAAAACGAGCTTGCTCATTTTGATTTAAGTAGCTCAAACTTAATTCACAGCAACATAAAGAAAAAAAATCACATAAATTAAAATTTGCTTGAATTTATTGTATAAAATTAAAATTTAAATCAATATAACAACACATTATACATATTTAATTGTGTTTAGCCAATACAAAAAAATCAAGTTTACAAAAATATAAATAAAAGACAATATCAAGAGCACATATTTAAATTGATTATCTGACTCGAGAGAGTTATAATCATCTTCAAGATTTGCAATCTATACAAATTTCTTGTTCTATTTAGACTGTGTTTATACCATCCAATACCATTAAAATAAAGAATAAGCAATACGTAACTGAACGAAGTACAATGGCCAATGAGAGCCACCAATGATGGATCATAATTTTTGTTGGAAGAAATATTAGAAGTAGCATCAAATCAAGCATCTAGATAAAAGAGTTAGCACAAACAAAGCAATTACAGATCAAATTAAAAGGTGAAAACAGAATAAAATGAGTGAATTATAGAAGATCTAATGAGAGCAAAGCTCATCACCACAAATTTGGGGCAAACCCTCATAAGCATCCAAACCAATGAAGGGTTACATCACGAGTCTACCAAAAAAGATGAAATCATCCCATAGCCTTTACATACGAGGTGGAACAGTTCCATTTGAGGAGTTGATATGGTCTTTAATACCTGCATACACAATATAAAAGAAGGCAGCATAGATCGGAATGATAAAGGGATGCCACCCACCCCATATAAGATATGTATCACCAAATAATGCTCACAAGTCATGAGAATGCACAATGAACAAAATCTCAAACCAGCTGAAAATTCTGGCATTGATAGATAATAAGACCAATAACAATAAATATACATATCAAAGAGAGTCAAGCAAAAAATTAACCAAGTAATAGAAAAATCAAGGCAACAACTAAAGGGTGAAAATACTACAATCATCAGTAAAAGACTTGAATCCAAAATAGAAGTCATTCAGATCATCAAATTTTAATAGTCCCCTTGATGCAGAATTGCACAAGTTTAACAGATCCAAAGACATATCGATGATTATCCAATAAGCAATTAAGAGAACAAGGAACCATCCACAAGAGCAACCACAAAAGCTAGCCTGCAGCACATAATATATAGAAATAGCATGCTGGCAAAAACCAAAACAACAAAATAGATACTAAACAGCAATGATAGGAAAACGCCAAAATGAATGACCACCACAAGAAAAACATGAAGAGAGGACTTATACATAAGATATTTATAACCAACAAGAGAGGACTTATACATAAGATATTTTCAAAACCTGCAATGTGAGACAACAAATATCTTATTTGTAAACAACAACTATTGTATCCAACTAAAAACAGAATAAGAAGATCATTATTGTCCAACTCCTTGGAGCCTTCAAGCCCTCCATAGCCATACATCAAACTAAGGCAGTTTGAACACCACAAAGCCAAAGCTAACCATATGGCCATACATCTAACTAAGCAGCCATCTCATATTTAATAATTTCAGGAAGCTCATATAATCTTGTATTAAGCTCTTCCAGTAAAAACATTAAGTAAGAGGACTTATACAGAAATGCAAATGAAATAATAGTTCAACCCCTATATTTACTCACAGTATTGATCCCATGTTGTATTTTTTATTTTATTTTTTTGCCCTCAAAGGTATTTTTAGGGTGACATAAGACGTTGAAAAACATCAACTTCAATTATATGAAAATACATAATGATTTCAAAAGCTCAAGAAAGTTCTTCAACTATTAAAATGTGCAAATAGTACTATAACGTAATCGAAACAAGTCTTCCAACCTTCTATTTTCATGATTGAAAACCTATAAGAATGTAGAAATAACATTAACAAGTACAAAATTGAGAAAGTAACCACAATTTTAAAAGGCCAAACTTTAAACATTGTAATTTGTCATAAGCCACAATTTCAAAGTAGAAAACTGTAAAAGTATTTTGTCACCCTAAGTGGTCTCAAATTTTTTCATTGATCAAACCAATATATTAAAAAATCAAAATTGATCATATTGTAAGCCTAAAAATCAATAATTTCCTCAAAAGTCATCTCAATATAATTTTATCATTGAGTATCCAAAATTAAAAATAAACGTTAACTGTTAAAGTCTACAATAAATAAAATAATAATTACAACTTATAACTTACAAAAGCATATTGTGAAAGCCCATAAAACAATGTTACCCTCGTGAAATTCAAATTTGTGAATCCACAGCTTCCAAGCATATAACTAAGTTTTCTTCAACTAAGATGTCTCAAAGAAGGCATTATTTTTATTGAAAAAATATAATATAATGAAATTTCACTATATAAAAAACAAAATGATGAAAACATTACCATAGGCTCTTTCGAATTTTTGTACGCTGCACGAATCCAATTTTCACTGCATATTAAGGTATCCAATGTTTTAGGTAAAATATAACTTATATAATCATTTGTACTCTGCACGAATCCAATTACAACCTTCTATTTTTTAAATTCGATTTTAGCCTCAACGAGTCACCAACACAAAGATTTTCTTATCCTAAATAAGACTACAATAATAAATATCTAACTGAATTGTTGGCTAAAAGGACAATCCACATGATTAATTTTAAGATAAAATAAATATAATCTTTCTTTCACAAGATATACATGAGAAATGGTACCACAAAGAGACAAGCAAATATTAATCCAATATAACAAGATGCATGAATCACATATATTCTTGAAGAAGCCAAAATGCATGTAATTTGTCAAAAAAAAAAATCTTGATTTTGGAGAAAAAGGAAAAAAAAGTTCATGCAAAGATCTTATATTCCATAACCACTCAGATCTGAAGGATTCAAAACCTAGAACATTCAACTATTCAAGCCTAAATCAACCAATGAAAAATATTTAGGCATTAAAATTTATCTACATATTTATGCATAGACCACACAACTAAGCCCATGTTTCAAGCTAACTTTTAACTTCTTGAGCACTTGCATTGTAAAACCCACAATAATCCCATTTTTTTAGGTAAAAAAAAAAAAAGCTCTTCATTAACACCATTCCAAGTCTCGGACTCTCATACATACAGTTTATGCTAGAATATAAGTCATTCTTTTTACAAAAAAAAAGCCATCAACATCATATAAGTTATACAGATCAATAGGATTGGAAATTTTATGAAGACAATAAAATTTTCTTTGAAGAAATGAGAAAGAAATAAATGTTGAGGGATAAATTCTACAAAGTTTTAAACCTGAATTGTAGCTTAAGTATATCAGCTGACAGCCATATACAACTATACAAGTGCAAAAATTTTGCAGCTTCAATACTTTATATTATACAACTTTTTCAGCATACTATATTGAATAACATGTCAAGACTCAAGAGGTGTATTTATCACTTATCAGTGGAGCGGTGAATCGATGATACACAAGAAATCAAGAATCATCACTTCATAACAGATTTTTGCCTTATTATTGATGTTCATCCATAAATGTGAGAATGAACATGAATTATGATATTGTTCTTTTTCCAGAAAGTTGAGTCAAAGAATAAACATACTTCACTTACAATAGAGGATATACATTGATTGTGTTGATCGGCTTTGAGCCTTTAAGAGTGCCGTCAAGACTCAAGAGTAATTAAGAAATGATCAAATGAATTATGAAATTATAATATATAAAAACAAATAACTAATGAACATCTATGCCATAAACTAACCAGTAAAGTTGACCGATATACTATGTTTGTATCGTAAATGAAACACAGTAGCAGAAGCGGTTGAGTTAATGTTGCAAAGTTAAGAAATAATTATCACAGAACGGAGACACGACGCAGTCAGAATCGCAGTCGAGAGACTAAGAAATAAAAGCGATTGAAAATGAAAACACGAGAGATCTGACAAGAATAAGAATAGAATCGTTCTCTACTTTCTCAAGCCTAGCAAGTAAAGATAAGAAACCGAGAATGAGAGAAAGAATTCAAAGAAGTTCGGTCCTCGCGGGAGTTCTGAGTGTCGAAGGCTGGAATTTGAAAGGGTAAAACTGAAATCGTATATAAAGCGTTCACTTTGATCTCACAGGTGGATTTGGAGAGGCAAATAAGGAGAATTGCCATTCGCTCATGATTATGATTTCCGGGTAGTCGTATTAGTCGTTGAAAAATCAACGAGCCGGTTAACTACGGATCGAAAATCGCAATTAAAACCGTGCCAACAATTAGTTTATTGCTCATTCTTCGATTGACTAGATTAGCTAAAATATGAGCCGACTTTCGGCGAATAATCTTCAAATTTCTATATATATATATATATCGAAAATTTGATATTTATAAAAATAATATTTTTTACATTTGCAATAAGGAAAATTTGCATCAAAGCTGTAATTTGACATTCGTGAGAGTTTAAATAACCATATCTTTCTTGAGAGCCTCTAATATTTTCTCCCTCCCTCAGCGCCGTGTAACCATGCACTATTTATGCGCGGTCTAAAAAAAAAATAAATCATTTATATAGAGCATATAATTTTTATATATTTATATATTTAATATTTAAATATAAATATAAATATATATATATATATTATATCATCTAATTTTTTTTTATTAAAATAAAAATAGTATTTTTTTTTTAATTTTTTGAAGTATAAAAAAGATGTTATATTTATAAATATTAAAATTTAGATATCAGAGATGTAAATATAAAAATATATATATTATGTATATAAATTTAAATATATATATATATATATATATATATATATATAAAATATATAAGTTATTCAATAATTAATTAACCGCCCTGAGATAAGTTAGTCTCTCTGTCTCTTCCCCTTCTTCGTTTTCCCTGCTTCCCGAGGCAAAATTTCGCTCACAGTTCTTCCCAGTTGGGTGTCTAGTGATCTATCGCGGCGAAAATGCTCGCAAATTGTCTCCTCCGATCGAAAGCGGCAGCCCAAGTATCGAACTCAAATTCTACTTCGATAAGTTTTTGCCTTTAATTATCTTTTATGCTCTTGCTGTTTTGGAGAAGCTCGTTTGTTTTACTGATTTTATTTGGGATTAGCAGTCGTCAGTCGATGACATTGGATTTGCTGTTTTGAGCCTAATATAGCCCTGGGTTTATTTTGCAGGTTGGAGGGCTCTGGAGGAATGGGATATTGCCGCAGGTTAGTACTTCGTACGCGAGGTTTATGAGTTCGGAGGCATCTCTGGAAGCTGAGCCTAAGGAAGCTAAGGGGTACGGAATTTGATGTCATGCTTTAATTTTTGTTGTTGTTGTTGTGGTGCTAAGAGAGACTATTCGTTAATATTTTCTGTTGACGATGTTTTTAGGTTTAAGGGCCACGATATGCTTGCTCCATTCACTGCTGGATGGCAGAGTACGGATTTGCATCCTTTAGTCATTGAAAGATCTGAGGTAAAACAATTTCTTATTACCCAGTACACTCAATCAGTATGAAATTTGTTGTGTTAAAGTCAAAGGTGACAATGGTTTATTTTATTTTTTCTTTATTATTATTATTATTTTTGTGTCGGTTTATGATCTCACTATAGGGCGCATAACTTTTGATTGTTTGTGATTATAATGGTAGAAGATATAAAAGGTTAAATCTTTATTTGATTGATTTTAGTGCCAGTACATTCATTTATAAGCAAGAGAATGGAGCAATTAAAAAAACACTAAAAAAAGAATTACTAATATTTGCATTCTTATATTACGAATATATGATACTAATTACTGCAGATTTGTACCATAAATGCTTAGCACATGCGATAATATTAATATGGTAACATTTTCCCGCAAACTCAAGGTGGCATATGCCCACTTGAGTATGCCACCTTGAGTTTGAACAACATATAAGGAGCAATTAAAGATGCGGTCAACGAACTCCTGGACCAACAGGAGAAATCTCTAAACATATTGGTGTGGCTGGTAACAAGGAGATTTCAAAGTTTTTGGTTGCATGGTCCTTGGTTGAATATCAAGTCAGCAATTGTGGTTGTATTTTTAGAATAACTGGTTAGTTGTAGGTATGATTTCTTAATTTGAGAAGATCCAGTCAATGACTGTTTGTGGACAAGTTTGGTTATTGGAGGTTGTGGCTATGTGTAGAGATGGTGACGGTTTGGAGTAGGAAATAGGCGGTCAACGTTGATGCAGAAAGAAAGGTTGAGTGAAAGAGGTGCCAGCGGAGTGGCTACTAAGGGCCATTGTAAATTTTGATACTATAACTTAAGCTTAAGAGGGACATGAGAAAGGTGGGATGGTTTGGTTTGCTTGGTAGGTGAGATTGGAATTTGGCAGAGACTTGGTGGAGGCTCTTTTAGAGAGTTGAAGGCATTTGAGGATGGAAGATTCTTGTTACAAGGAAGGTTGCTGGATTTTGATGAAGAAATGGCAGAGGTATTGTTGCTGCAAGGTTGGATCCATGTTCAATGACATTCAAAAGGACTATCCATGGGATATAAAGGAGAGAGAGATGGTTGGAGGTAGGCCATCTTGTAACAATGAGTGATAACGCTTGTGATGAAGAGGACGTCAATGCTGAAAAATGAGTAAGAGGAGGATCATCGATGAGGCTTCTAGGGGGAGGGAGAGGAGGATTGACATTGAGGTTTGAATGTTGAATGTATGGCTGTCAAAGAGATCGGTGGAGAGGTGGGTTTGGGGCAAAAAGAGAGTTCCAAAGGTTTTAATTACACTTGCTATTGGAGCTATGAGATTAGTGTATGAATTATAAAAGTTGAATAGCATGGGAGACTGGTTGAAGGTTGGAGAAGATAGTGGACAAAGCTGTAGGAATGATGGAGAGGATCGGAAGTTGGTGATGTGGAGAAGAGATTTATTGTGGCTGTTAGGATCAACAATTGGTTTTAATCAGATGGAGTTTGGTCATGTTGGAGAGGAGAGGTTTTTTTGGTGCTTTTAAGGTGTTGAATTTTGTGAAGGTTGAGATGTGCTAGATGTATTGTGTTGAGGAGGGGTTTGACTAGAAAGGCTGTAAGAATGGCTTTCTGTTTTGTTGGTTATGTTTTGAAATGGATGGCATGCTACTTAATGGGGTGAGGGATAAGGCCAACTGCTTGTGAGACATTATGGTGATGGTTCTAGTTTTTGGATTGTATAGGCTGACATTTCTTGCAAACCTATATAGAAACTTGACAGAAATGATCACAAAAGATAATTGATACTCTTTAAGTTTGATGAAAATACTAATGCTGGATAGAGTTTTATTTTTGGGGGCATAGTGGAGGAAGCCATAGTCGAGCACAATTTAGGGAAGAATAGAGAAAGGGGAGAATTTAAGCAATCATAGGAATATGATGCCGAGAAAGAGAGTAATTGCTTTAAGTGCATCATGATTATGGAGGTATGGGCAAGTGGTTCACTTGGTACAATTTGAGAGAGGTGTCTATTGCGGGTCACATGGTGTAGAGTGAAGAAGCGGGGATATGCAAGCTAGTTGAAATTGAGCATGTGTATATGGAATTTATAGTGCAATTACACAAGGAGGTAATCATCAACAACACAATGAGTTAGCTTGCATCCGGGGGGTGAGTGATTAGAGAGGGGGAAGGGGGTGGGTGGCTTGGGCAGATCAACCTTGATTTGATACCATGTTAAAGAAAAATCTATTAATGTGTTGTTGATTGAATATAAGAGGTTAGATATTAGCATATTGGGTGAATACAAAAAATAAAGCTAATTAAGAGCAGAACATGCTCAATCATGAGGATATATCTATCTTTCTAATCATTGATTTTCTTATTGTAACATTTTTCAATGTAGATATTTCCTATGATAACACATATAATGCTACTTATAAGATGTATTTGTTGATGCGTTTGTTAATTTATTTCTATTTATTTCAACATTTTTATTCTATTGCAATCAACTTTGTGGTATAAATTTCCTTTCATCTTGTAGCTCTGCAAGTCAAGGAAAGCTTTCTTGGGCACTTCATTCTCGCACTTAGATAATATGATCCTGTAGTTGTACATGTCTAACTTTTTTCTATGATATATACCATTTTATTACATATCTAATTTGGTGTGAACTGTAGGGTTCATATGTTTATGACATTAATGGGAAGAAATATCTTGATGCTCTTGCTGGATTATGGTGCACTGCATTAGGTATTAAAAATATATATTTTTCATCTTTGTTGATATTACGAGCTACTTTTCATTTCTTTTATCATTATAATTAGGAAGAATAATGGCATCATTGAGTCTTTATAATTGTCTAGTTATTACTTTGTGATGAGCTTGAAATATGTTTTATTGCAAAATCAATTTGTGAATTTGCTGTCCCTTTCTTGAAATTTTCTTTATGGAATTTTTGCTGTTTCATATGTTCGTTCATAAAACAAATAACTCTCACGGACTGGTTAATCAATGTGAAACTATGTTAAAAGATGCTGTTTTATTCATATGTATAAAAAAATAAAGCTGGTATGAAGAGGCTTTATTTCAGGCTTTTCAGCAAGGCAAAACATATTTCAATTTAGAAAGAAATGCATGGCTGAATGGAAATGAGCTGTTGGGCTTCAAATCATATTTTTTTTGTATGGCTCCACTGTTCTGAAACTATAATTAGCTAATTGTTGTAGAAAATAACGGAGTTGTATTCTTTGGCTTCTCAAATTTGGTTTTGCCCATTGTACTCTATCTCTTTCTTGATATCTTTCTTTCTCTTCGTTATATGGTTGTGTGGTACTGAGGTGGATGAGCCAGCCTTTCTTTGAAGTTGATGGGTGGAAGGATGAGCTGCATGTTTGGTAAATAATTGTTGTTCTTCATGAAACTATTGTAACAAGTGCATCAAATAGATTAAGGTGAAAGTGTCAACTGAGATAAAAATGATATGCCAAAAACTTCTAAGAAAGAAAAAGAGAAAAACGTAGCACAGAAGATACCGAGATTTAGTTGATTCAAGATTAGTCAAGCTTATGCCTATAAGAGATGAGAGATGGTCTGATCCATTTAAAATTAGCCACAATTATATTATACAAATCAAGAGTACTCATAAGTCCTTTCTTAATTTTCAACATAATCAATATAAAAAAACATTAATAATTTTATAGCAAGAGATTATTTCACATAGGAAGTTTTCTCACATGCTAGTCCTCTAGAAACTATTTGATCTGAGAGGTATACAAGGAATCATGAGAAATATACAATATCATCTACAAATTCTATATGAGAACAATCTATATAATATGACTGCTTAATCCTTTTCAAAGAAAACCCATGTATGCATAGCTCTCGACTCTCGAGAGCCCATGCCATCAATCCTTGCTCATGTTCCTATGGCCATCTGACTTATGGCATAGATCCTAAGATTGTGATTCCTTTCTATCATAGATACTGACATACATAAGCAAAATTATTGACATTGCATGTACAAATTCTTAAGCAAGTTGATCAAAGAAATATCTTAATTTGTAAATCTCGAAGTTTTGATCATAAATGTTCCATGTGATTTAATTTTGGTAGGAAATGATCTATAAGAATATTCAGTCAAATCAAGTTTAATAATTTTTCCTCTTTAGTCAATATTGTCATGGAATTGTATTTTCATTTTCTTTCTCCAAATTGAGTGTCTAAACTCCTAAAGCCTTAAGTGTTCAAATTGAATTAACTTTGTCTAAATGTCGCTTGAATTAATATTTGCAAGAGCATTGTAGAGAATGATTTAAGAATATTCAGTCAAATCAAGTTTAACAAATTTTCCTTTTTAGTCAATATTGTCATGGAATTATATTTTTCATTTTCTTTCTCCAAATTGAGTGTCTAAACTCCTAAAGCCTTAGGTGCTCAAATTGAATTAACTCTGTCTAAATGTTGCCTGAATGAAACATTTGCAAGAGCATTGTAACATATGTATTGCACACTAAAAGGGTACCGTGGAACTTGAATGTTCATCTACATTTAAATTTTGTACCTTTGATGTGGCCATCTTCTCACTTGAATGCAATAATGCTACCACTTGACATCAGGATAAACTTTATAATGCAAAATTGATTCACTTGGTCACCTAAAGTTTTTCATTATCATATGTTTGAACTTATTCTAGACTTTTTTTGACAATCGTGAACCTATTCTTCTTTGCTTCCTTAAAATTTGATGTTCAAACACATGCGAAAAAACAGCTTCTAAAGTTGAATCTTGTAACACAGTCATTTGACTCTTTCAACTCGCATGACAAACAACTAAATAATGCATTCAAATCTTAAAGATCTCTTCATTCTAAAAAAAATAAAAATCAATTTATGCTTGCATTATTTAGAGCACCCAAAGATGCAAATTTTATTCTTAGATTGGGTGCATATCCCACCCCATCCAATCTAGCCACCCCATCTTGTGTTCTAATGCAAACATTGCCAAGATCTATAATTCGACATGCATCATGATTTCTCATATATACAACCATAGTATAATAAAATAATGATTTATCATGCTATTGAAAAGAATATGCTAAGTCAAGTACCCATCGATCATTGCACTTATAATCGTCATTCATTAGTAGGACATCACCGAAATCCATATCAATCGTTCTTGCATCTACGATTTTGTCATCTTGATGGTTGCCCCCTATTTTCTACTCACATTTCTTCAATGTTATACAATTTTTGTTGATGTGTCCTTATTTGTTATAATAAAATCATCTTGTTCTTGCCATTAAATCTGCATTGCCTCTAGAGATGAGCATTTTCTCGATTTCTCCACCGGCCCCCTAGCGAACAATCCATTACCATATTGTTTCATCAACAACGTCGAGCTTAGAAGTCTCATCTTTTAACAATAATGGTTTCTTCATATCATCTAATTTTATCGCATCTTTTTCATACAATAAGGTGCCACAAAAAGTGCTTATAAGAGGAACATAAAGAGCATAGTTATAAGAAAAATTGATCATCATCATTTCTTAGATCATAAATAATTGAACTAAATTGAATCATATGTGATTAGTGGCATATCTTGGTACATGCGAAGCAAATATAACTACTTTTGATATCATTTGTTAAAAGGCTTTGCGTCATGAACAATGACACTAACGTAAGCTATAAATTTTTCATGTGGGATTCCTCCAAGACCTCTATCAAGACTTTATCCATCAAATGCAACTTGATGTTTCATATTTATCTTTAGACATTCACTCATCATAATGACATTTTTTAGCACATCATGAGTACCTTTACAAGACCTTGTTGGACAAAAAACTACTCATCTTGGTTCTTCAACTAGCAAAATTTGTTGACTCACCAAATCTCTTGACCTTGAATTTCATGGCCATCGATCTCATTGCTGTGCTTTGATATCAACTTGTTGTAAAAATGATGCTAAATAATTTATAGGTAAAAGTATTTATTAGTAGGCAGAAGTATTAATTAGAATCAGTAACTATGCAGTTGAAACTATCATAGAAGAGAACAAAAAACACAATATAGAAAAGGTTAAAACTTACTTGGTTTGAGTTCAACTAAGCCAACATCTATGGGAGAGAAGATGGGATCCAATCAATTAAAAAATCGAGTACACTGTATTGTAAAAATCAAGCGCACTCATTTGCCATTTTTTGATTCCTAAGTGCACTCACATTCCAAAGAAGAAACTTCAATAATTTCACGCCAAGGGAATATCTTACACAAAAGTCTTTACTATTTTTCTTGTGTACTGTTGAAGCCTTTAATCTTTTAGAAGCCATAGATCCAATAGTAAAGGAGGCTAGATTCGGGAGGGTATGTGAGAGATAAAGAGGATCTCTAATATTAAATATAAACCTTGGACATGAATTGTTCATACACATAGCCATCATATCCCTTTAGGAGGAAACTAACATAACTTGAATCTCAAGAATCCATGGCACAATTCCTTTGTGAAAACCTAGGCAGGTTGATCAAGAAAATATCTTGATTTGTTGATCTTTAAGTTTCAATCATTTCTATCATATGTGATCAAATCCTAGAAGGGAATAATTTAGGAATCTTTAATTAAATTGAGTCAAAATGTAAGTTGATTATCTTGAAGAGATATTGTTGTAATGTCCATGTAAATGGCCTCAACTAGGAAATGAAATTGACTTGTTTACTAAACTTTTGATTTGGTTTCGTAAATCAAATGTTGCCTTTCTGATTATAAATGGTGAATTTATATTTAATTTATTTTTGTGATTTTAGCTATCAATTCAAATTGGAGAACTTTCAGTATATATATATATATATATATATAAAGATTGAATCTTTACTCACTTTTATTTATGGTTATAATGTATTTTTCACTTTGGATCACTGAATGTTTTTTTAATATATGCATTGACATTATTTTGTTTACATTTGTCCTAAATTATGCTTGCGGTATTTTAAGGTGGAAATGAGCCTCGCCTTATTGCAGCTGCAACAGAACAGTTGAAAAAATTGCCATTTTATCACTCATTTTGGAATAGGACCACAAAGCCATCCTTGGTACGCATAACTCCAAAATCTCCCACTTTTCTTATATTATGCTATAATATTTCATCTTTGGTTTTTATGCTTTCGTCATTATAAGTGCTACCTTGACCTTATTGAGCCAATCCTTGTGTTAAATTGTGATATTATTGTTATTAATTTTGCTAAAAATAAATAGCAATAATAAAAATGGTAATCATTTAATCTCATAGTAGTAGTTTTTATGTTGCTATTGGACATCTTGCAAACATATGTTGAATATGCAAAATTCTTGGGACACAAATAGTTAAATCCGTGAAAATGAGTGATTATGCTCATGAAAATTTAAAAGTAATTTAAGTTAATCTAGATGAAAGGGCCAATGGCTTTCTACTAGAAATTAATGATTTTAATAAGATTCAAGAAATTCGTGAACACTTCAAAATACTCGCATGCAATAGAAACACATTATGATAACTATGTTTGAACACAAATAATAGCCACACTTTCAAAGCAACTATGAAAACTTAAGAGAAGAAAGAGAGTAAAAATAAATATTATGGGTGATTTGAAATCAGTTGACACCATAATGAATGCATTATGTCTCGGGTCATGGAAATTTGATTTTTCTGATTGCAAAGGATTCATAAAAGTCTTTCAAGACCAATAATCTATGTAAAGATTCAATTGCAAATCCAAGAAACAAATTCTTTCATAATAATAAAAAAATTTAGTGATTCATTTAGATAAAGTGCAAAAATTAGAATTCCCAAAATGGGTGAGTTGTAGATAGAGATTTGAGAAGTCTAAAATAGGGGAGTGACCAAGATACCATAAGTATTTATTAAAATGGAGTAATTAGTCCCATACAATGTTAGAATCTACTAAATAGAGTAAAGTCATTGGTAGCTAGCACCATGCAACTAAAATAAAGATCAATTGAAGCTAGTCAAATAAGAGAGTTAGGAACAAGTATCCATAGTAGGGAATCTTCTTGGTCACAATATGATAAAGGCTTCTTGACATTACAAGTTTGGCGTTAGAGACGTCTAATTTGATGAAATCCTCACCAATAGGTGTGGGCTTTTGTCGTCTTAATTTGTGTGCCAATCTGCATAGCCATCAAGATCAAACCGAAGCAATCAATCTAACCTTCCGAGTTATATTCTTTGTATCTACCATATATATGTTGAGTTTTAATTGGTCATCAATTTCACATCAATAAACCAAGATAAGTTTGTGCAATCATCTCCCTCGTATGATGAACATTGTTACTGCAAGTCATAATTAGAGGGTTTCCTGATATTATGTATGTCACATATTGCCTCATGTAAAAAAAGCAAAATTTTTAGAAATCAAATTTTTCTTAAATGACGAGTAAAGTTATCATAAGATTATTATGAAGGGCCAATATGCATGTATTTCTCAAATGCTTAACAAGCAAAACATTCAAAGATTAATCATTTTAATTAGTTATAAAGCTTAAAATATCAAACAAAAATGACCTTAAGCTCCCATAGCCTCAACAAGTTGAACTAAAAAAGTGAAAATGTGTCTATTTAACTAGCATAAGGCTGAGTGGGATAAAGATGGTGTGGCTTCGAGGGTTGTTGGTAGTCTTCTTTGCCAACAAGACAAGATTTTCATGCGAGATAGGCTTCCACTCAGTTGGTCTGATGGTTGAGCTGATGTTTCAAAACTTTTCAAGTTTGTCAAGCCTTTATAATGCAAACTAAAGAAGACTTCTTAGTGGTTTAAGAAGTTTATGTTGGACTAAAGATATCAACGTAATAAAATCTCAACTTCAATATCGATATTCATACCCCATTGTTGGGTTCAATTATCAAAATATAACGATCTAAAGGTCTTTTCTTAAAAGCAAGGTTTTGATTACAAAGACATAATTTAAAATAAATTCCTTATGATGATTGGTAAGCCTATCTTCAATTATAATGAAGGGCATTGTTATTATAAAAAAGCTCTTTCTGTTTAGGAGATCAAGGAATTTTTTGGCTTACAAATTTTTTTAATGTTATTTTAAAGAATAAAAAGATGTCAGATGAGTGGAGAAAGAGTTTGTTGGTTCTTATATTTAAAAATAAAGGTGATGCACAAGAGTGTGCAAATTATAGAGGAATTAAGTTAATGTGTCATACATTAAAATTATGGCAGAGAGTAATTAAGCATAGGTTGATGTGATACAAAAGTTTCTCACAATCAATTTGGTTTCATGCGGGTAGATCTACTATGATGCTATACATTTGTTAAGAGGTTTGATGGAGAAGTATAGAGAAAGTAAGGAGGATTTACATATGATATTTATTGATTTAGAGAAAGCTTATGATAAAGTTTCAAGAGATGTTCTTTGGAGAGTTCTAGAACAGAAAGGAGTTAATATTGGTTATATTCAAGTCATTAAGGATATGTATACTAGAGCTATTACTTGTGTCCAAACACAAGGAGGATTGACAAAATATTTTCCCATTTCAATTGGATTACATCAAGGATCAGCTTTAAGCCCTTATCTTTTTTGCTTTAGTTATGGATGTTCTTACTAGGCATTTACAGGAAGATGTACCTTGGTGTATGCTTTTTGCTGATGACATTCTTCTTGTTGATAAGACTAGAGGGAGTCCAAGAGAAACTTGAATTATGGAGGTCAACATTAGAGTTTAAAGGTTTTCGTTTAAGTAGATCTAAAATTGAATACATGGAGTGTAATTTTAGTTGTAGAAGTTCTAGTGGTAGTGTTGTGACATTAGGTGAACAAGTCATTAATAAGAGTGAGCGATTCAGATATTTAGGCTCTATTGTTCAAAATGATGGTGAAATAGATGGAGATGTTATTAGTAGAATTCAAGTTGGATGGTTGAAGTGGAGGAATACATCGGCTTGTATGATAGAAAAGTTTCACTTAAATTTAAAAGAAAATTTTATAAGATGGTGGTAAGACACATGACTTATGGTGCGAGAATGTTGGCTAAAAAAAGCATAAGACTAAGTTAAGTGTTGAAAGATGAGGATGCTCGTGGATGAGTAGCTTTACTCTTAGAGATAAAATCTGAAATGAGTATGTTGGGACAATGTTGTAGCTCCGTTGGCAGATAAGACTAGAGAGAGTCGCCTTAGATGGTTTGACCACATATAGCGTCGGCCGTCGGATGACCCGGTTAGGAGAGTAGATGCATTAGATGTAATATCCAAAGCTAATTTCTAGTTAATAATTGTTTATTTTTTTAAAATAATCAATTTTATTCTTTGTAGCAATATTCTTGTTGCGCAGAAACCCCTCCTCAGCTATTGAAAGATTAAGAATTTGATGCGTGTTTGGCTAGGATTTATCGAAAGGTATACCCGTTCCTTTTTATTTCGTTTCATCACGCCAAATTTATAAGAAGTTCCTCCATGATTTGGTCCGTCTCCTCCCAGCTGATAATCCCTTCCTTCGCGTGTCGGCTTATTGCAGGGGCTGCCGCCTCCAGTGAGCCTTGGCTGAAGCCTGGAGGAATCCGTGTCTTCAGAACCTTCGCCTCAGGTGGTGAGATCAGGAGCTAGGAGTCAGGTCAGTGGAATCATCGAGTCAGGGTCCTGTCGATGGAGAGGTAGCGCAGGAGTTCAAGTGACTTGTTGGGTTTCTTTCACATTCCTTTTCTCCGTGACCTTCCTTGAATCGTGTAGGAGTTCCATAATCGATAGGGAGTTCAGAAATCTAGCTAGGGACATATTTACATTTGTTAGGTGAGTATCTGCAATTTCACATTTTCATTTCTACCCAGGACCGATATTAGATTGTGAATTAAAATGGGGGAAATTGTGATGGCTTCTTTAGTTATAATATGTTATTACATTTATTAATTTTATTTATTTATGTTAATTTAATCAGGTAATTAGTATGGGCATTAGTTAAGAGTACTTCGGAGTAGTGCTTTTGTGTAATACGAAAGGTTATATGAGGAGACATCAACTTTAGGTAAGAATAAAGTTTAAGCTTGGGATGCTACTACGTTAAATTTATTTATGAATTTCATATATTCAGAAGCGTTATTCAATTATAGGTGGTGTACTCAAAGAAACATCGAGCACATCAGCGCGGTATAATCTTAATTTAAATTCGCTTTATACTCTAATATATGCCATACAGCTCCTACCGATTCTTACCGATTTTATTAATATTGTGTGAATGACATGATATTCCTCATATATCAGCAAAATAGACTTATTACGACCTAAGATATATTATTGATTTACGATGATTATCGCAATAATCGCCTTAATATCATATGATCACGATATTGGCAGTATGGAAATATTTTAAAACACGCATTATTAATTCGCTAAATGAAGTAATGTGATAAATGAGAAATGTGAAGGAAGAAGACTATTATAAAAATCAAGGCAGATAGAAAAGCTCGACGAGATGAGCCTTTAACAGGATCTTAGTATTTCGACTCGACATCGGGTGTTTGGGCATCAACCTGCGTGGCCGTTACAGAGATGGTAATCGCCTACCTTCAACTTTAGGCTCTAGGGTGACAACCCTTATGTTATGAAAAGTTAAAACCTACGAATTATAAATTACATTTATAGGAGATATTGAAATGCTTTCATTAAATAACCAATAAATTATCGAATTCTATGAAATACATGAAATGATAAATTATTTATCGACTACTTTACGTAATATCATTTCGATATTTTGCAAACATATTTTACCACTCTTACTTTCCAGAATTTCAAATGTACGCTTTTATTTCTACTTGTTTTAAATTTTAGCTTTATTTGTCTCACTGTTTAACTTATGATACCGTTGATAATTTCGTGCAGGACGGTGGTGAGTTTTTTGATTTGTGCAGGTGTAAGATTATAAAGTTTTGAATATGTACAAAATTTTAACACCTTTTAATTTCAGATTACAAAACTCAAAGATTCTCATCTAATTTCGTGATATGAATTTAGTTAAGAAAAACAAAATCTATGAATTTGTTTGTGATGATTTAATGAGATACAAATTTCATTTGCTTGTTCAAATGTCACGTGGCTGGAATCAGATCTCGAAATATCATCCTATTCTATTACACCTCGATCAACTTAATAATGGTGTGACATTAGATTTGCTTATGTTAAGAAGGTAGGTAGACCTAAAAAAGACTTGGTTAAGATGTATAAAAATGACCTTAGTATACTTGAATTAAATGAGAATTTGACACATAATAGACACAATGGAGATGAAGGATATATAAATTCCACTTAGTGGGATAAAGACTTGTTGTTGTTGATTTGAAGGAAAATATATTTTAGACTTTTTCACAATGATGGGCATAATTATTGCAAATTGTAATAGGAAGAAACTTTATTCAAATCTAAGCTACCTCAAAATATAAAAGGAAAAAAAAGGCCAATTAGCTTAACTTTTAACTAGCTCCTCATGCTCAAAGCAACTATCATTCACCATTGCACCAATTTACTAAGGATGCCAAATTTGACTTTGACCAAAGCTCACAAAGTGCTAGCATCATATTTAATTTGCTAATAAATTACTAGTGAATACTTAATTAACAATTAATAAATTGCTAACAAACTTAATAAAGACTATAATAATCCAAGTAGGATGGTGAAATTGAAAAGACATGAAATAATTCAGGTATTCATGGCAAATTAAATTTAAAATAATTAATTACCCTGGGTGCAAAATTGCTTGCTATAGTCAGTGATAATGATAGGACACTCTGAATAAACTTTATGCTTCAACTATGGATCATTAGATGATGAATGATACTTCTAGTGGACTAGAGGATGATATGATCTTGAAGGAACATTAGTGATCTAGTCTTGAAGCAGTAATATAAAAAAACGATGTTTTTCAGGAATATTTGCATCCCCTGATTAGAGAAAGCTGCATGTCTCACGCCTTCTATTTATAATTTTGTTTCTTTCTTAAAATAATAAGCCTTTGGTTAGTGTCACATGCTTTGAGATGCACGTGTGATATGTGAGAAATTAAAGGAGATAGCCACTGTTATGGAAACTGTTATTTTAGAAGCAGTAATTTACTGTCACATGTAAAGCAGTACAAAAAGTGGGCGGTTTGGTGGAAGTTGAGTTTGGTTTTGCTTAATGTTAGCTATTTTATATGATCGTAGATGTAAGAACTAATAAACTATTAAAATTAACAACAAATTTTTAACAAGCAGCTAATAACTTGCTGACAAAATTAGAAAGAGACAATAATTTTAGTAAATAATAAAATATAAAAGAAATAATATATTTAAATATTTATGTCAAAACAAAATTTAGATTTATGTCTACAGTGTTAAACAAAGTTTAAAATTTCCCCTATACATAATGGAATAGCATGTTACAAAAGACAGTTGAAAATATGTAAAACATCTTATCAAAGTTTTCGTTGATGCTATAAAAGCTTCTGTCAATCATTGCTGATATCTATTTCAGCACTTTGCTTTTCCTGCCCTTTGATGCTATATAAGTTTTGTGCTAATGTTGGAGATGTGGCATTGAGTACTCCGCTGACATTGCTATGGTGATAGTTTCCATAAGTGGTAGTGTCGCTGGATTTAGAGTTCTTTATGTTGCGGCATTTCTTGCACTCCCGATTGCACCCAGATCACAGTCATAGAGTATTTCCTTCAAAATTAATGTTGTAAAACCCTTCCACCAACTTATCAACAAATGTCCTATTCTTGACATGCTTCTTTTGAGGATGATGAATGTCTTTCAGTGTCATTGCCTTACATTTTTACAGTTTTATTTGTATTCTCCTTTTGGATTTCATTCTGCTGCACAGGTCTAGAATGTTCAACATTATGTGATCTGCATTTTCTGCATTAAATGTTTTAATCAACCTATTGCGGTCATCTTTTCTTCAATGCAATTGGCTTTTGAATTAACCTTCCTAATTGATTGAGGAATTTGGCTTAGCCTTTCATGCAAATTTTAAATTATTATGCAGCTTATCTTAGCTTTTAAAGTGATGCACATCTTACATACTTCTTCATATAGGATCTCGCAAAGGACCTCCTTGAAATGTTCACAGTTAGAAAAATGGGAAAGGCCTTTTTCACAAATAGTGGTTCAGAAGCCAATGACACTCAGGTTTGCTTTATTAATAGTTGTGAAGTACGTCTCTTATTTCTTTGGAAGACTTATATTGTTAAGCTAACCTAAACACAGGACATTTAAATACACGGAAAAGATTGCTGTAATGACATCATTTCTAAATTTGTTTCCTAGAATGGCCATATAACTTGTCATGTGATAGCTTTAGAAAGTTACTGTTGAAATAATCTTGCATCCTTGGCCAACACCATTCCATCTATATAAACTTAACAATTTCTGGACCTCAACTTTCCCTCTACAACAATCTTTCACTCTACAACAATGTGACAATATTTAAACAGCGGCTTTCTGTCTACAATAATCTAATAATCTATTCACAACAATATTTCATTACCACTATATAGTTCATTTTAGATTCTAAATTTAAATATTGATTTCCAAAATAGGTTCGTATCTCTGCTTATTTATGTATGTCTTTTTGTCTTATTTTTGATATAGATCAAAGAATAAAATTAATCATATAATCTCTCATTTTCTACTTTTCTTTCTCCTCATTTTTATTCAGGATGGTATCAGAGACATTAAGGCTTTACTACTTGTGAGGCCTATGTGTCTTTTAACATGGAGTCTTTTCTCCATGCCAACAGGATCTTCACCAATGCTGAAAGGCAGTCTTTGTTCATCAGTAGTGAAAATAGATGTGAAGGATTCTCCTGGAAAGAAAATGGTGAAAACCACCACAAAGGAAACCAGTGGTCAAGAAGCTAATAACCCTAATCCTAACTCAAACTTAAAATGACAAATCTAGATCGAAAACATAGAAATTCATAATGAAACATTGGACTTAAAAATTTCAAAGAGCTTCAACTAGAAAGACAAATCACAATAACTCTTTTTTTTGTAACAATTTAGATAACAAGCCGAGAACAATCAACTATCCTCATTGCAAACAATAAGAAAACTACTACTTTGGATTTACTTAGTAACATCAGATCACATAAGATAAAATTATCTTCCACTATTACAACTCACACCACAAAAAATTATAATGTCTGCATTGTAGATCGGTCATTATCGAAACTCAAAAGTGGTCAAATAGGTTATGTCATTCTCTTAAAAAAATGACAATTTGACTTTGTGCTCCTAATGCCTAACTTAGATTGCTATTTATTATTTATCAACAAATTTACTTGAGATTTGAACTTGAGGAGGATGATTGAGAGTACGCAGATGTGTTCATGACTCTATTTTTTAAAGAATGATTTCTCAAGTAATATTCAAGATTACAATGAGTTGACTATATATCAAACCCCCATTCAAATTGTAAATACACTTCTAATAATGATTGTGATGTTTGGCTTTGACTGTATTCACTGGAAAAAATTCAAAGAATTTTTTAGTATGAAAATTTTTATATGGCTAAACACACTTGTATTTCTCGTTTTTGTCAAACCTATACAGCTTCCCAACTTTTTTACTTCAATTCATAGTAATGTGTGACGATTATCTAGAGTCAAAAATTTTGTTGGAGCTAGATAGTTTATTTCTTTCATCAATGATTATATCCATCCCACATTAATTAGTTTAATGACAGAAAAATTGGAAGCAAGACAAATTTTTAAACGTCTCAACACTCTGGCTACTTTCAATTTCAATACAAAGTTTAGTAAAAAATCTTCAATGCCAATGAATATTAGGATTTGTTCTTAGAAATTATCTCTTGCATCAAGATTATCTACCAAAACTCTCATGTTGAGCCCTCAACAAAAGGAGGACAATTAGATACTTCATTGAAGTGGCTATATCACTAATGTTCTCTACAAATATTCCTAAATATCTTTACGTAGAAGCCATTCTAATATATCTTGTTAATAGAATTCCCTTCAAAAGTACTTAAATTTCAAATCTTTATTCAAACTTTTTTCTATTCATTTTTTAAGACATAATTTCTTTTGTTCCTCTAAAAAAAATTATAGGCATTTAGTCATTGTGCACATTCATTATTAGCATCTAACAAAATTAGATAATGTATCTATTAAGGATATTTTTATTGGATATCACCCAAATAAAAAATGGTACAAATACTATTCCACAATCATTAGAAAAATTTACAATTCATGAACATAATCTTTCTTGATTGCCAACCTTATTACTTTAAACTTAAAATTCAGTGAGTGGATGTTCAAGAACAAGAATTTTAAGTTTGTAATTTATTTGATCATTCACTATAATCTCTTATCAAATACATGGACAATGAATATTTTTTTCTGCCCTTTATTTAATCTATTAAAATCTCACCAGATTCACAAACTCCCTCATTGCCTTATTAGCACATCCAACCCATTGCCTCATTATAATTGCAAACTCTGTCATCACTTTATCAATGCACCAATGCTGAATGATCATCGTGTCTATACTAAGGGAAAAGAAAAATCATTAGAGGGAGTAGTTAAAATTATCTCTAACATAATTGAGAATTTGAACCTAATTTAAGGACCAATGAAGTACAAATTAGTGAGAATAAATTCATAAATGATAATATTAACTTTCACTAACCTATTGCCTTATGGAAAGTGGCGAAGTTATGCATTAAAAGCCAAAGCAAAGGGTTGTTACTTGGATTTCATGTGTTTCTCACTATTGATAAAAATTACAAATTTCAAAGACCCTTGAGTGGATGAAAGTTGTGGTGGAAGAAATCCAAATCTTAGAAACAAAAGGTGGGTGGGAATTTTGAATTTCCACCAGGAGAAAATTAGTTGGATACAAATTGATATTTATGGGTATATAAAGTAGATAAAAGCATGGATAAACTTAAATTTAAAATTGTTGCAAAATGGTACAACTAATTAAATGATATTGACTATCAATAAGCTTTCTCTCCTATTGTCAAACTTAACACAATTTTTATTTTTATTTTTATTTTTATCTTGCGACAAATTTGGACTATCATCTACATCAACTTAACATTAAGAATATTTTTCTTAATGGGGATGTTGAGAAGGAAGTATACATTAGGATCTCATCTATGTTAGAAAAATCAGTGAACGCCAATAATGTATGTAGACTCAGTAATTGAGTATAGGTTGCAACGTGATACAAATTTTTTTCAAAACCATTTTGGTTTCATTTCGGGTAGGTCTAATATGGATGCTATATATTTGTTGAAAGGTTTGATAGAGAAGTATAGAGAGAATAAGGAGGATCTATATATGATATTTGTTGATTTAGAGAAAGCATATGATAAAATTTCAAGAGAAGTGCTTTAGAGAGTTCTAGTAAAGATAGAAGTTAATATTGTTTATATTTAGGTTGTTAAGGATATGTATACTAGAGCTGTTATTTGTGTTCAAACACAAGGGGGATTGATCAAGTTTTTTCTTATTTCAGTTGTATTACATCAAGAATCGACTGTAAGCCTATATTCTCTTTGTTTTAGTTGTGGATGTTCTTACTAGGCATTTATAAGAGGATGTACTTTGCTGTATGCTTTTTGCTGATGATATTCTTCTTGATAAGACTACATAAAGAGTTAAAGAGAAACTTGAATTATGAAGGTCAACTTTAGAGTATAAAGGCTTTCATTTGAATAGATCTAAAATTGAATACATGGAGTGTAATTTTAGTTGTAGAAGATCTAGTGGTGGGGTTGTGAAACACTACCTTTGCTGGTCCCAAGTCCAATGTGTTGAGGGTCGATAGACAACAACAGTAAAACTTGTCGAAATAATCATGATATAAATCCTTTAAAATATTAGAAGACGTTAGGCCCCATACTTGAATGACCAATACTGTGCAAAGTGGACGCCGATCTGCGATTAAATAAGCAATGGTTCTCATGGACGGATGCAAAGAAGTTAGTCCATGAAACTAGGATTAGGGTAAGAACTTGGAATATATGTACTCTTACAGTAAATTAATGAAAATAATATATATTATGGTTTGCAGGAAGATAAATATTTTATGTGTTCAAGAAATTAAATGGGTTGGGGGGAAGGCCAGAGATTGATAGTTTAGGTTTTAAACTTTGTATTCAGAAGTTGAATTAAAAATGACGTAGGATTATAGATAAAAATTTGAAGGATAATGTTATAAATATTAATGTAGAGATAAAATTATATGTTTAAAGATTATTATCGATATTAAGATTATCAATAAGTGTTTTGCCATCAAGTAGGATGTAAAGAAAATTTTGGAATGAATTAGAGGAATTAATACAAAAGACGCTTCTTGAAGAAAAATATTTAGTGGATGAGATTTAATACACGTATAGAGTGGTAGAAGATTTTAAAAGTATTCACTGGTATGGATTTGGAGTAATGAAGGTAGAGTATGTTAGATTTTACTTAATTATATATTTTATACTTTATTTAAGAAAAGAGATGAACATATTATTACTTATAAAATGGATTTAGTAAAACACGATTGATTATTTTCTAATAAGAAAATAGATTGTTTAGATTGTAAGATCATTCAAGTGAAAGTTTAAACAAACACCGAGTTATTTTAGAGAGAAAGATTGAAAGATGAAAAATAAATCAAATTAGTCCAGATTAGATGATGACACTTAAATAAGAATTAATAAAATATTTTAAGAGCACAAGATTAGAATTTGGGATGTTCAAAGAAGTTTTATGTGGAAAAAATAACAAGTAAAATTAAACAAGTTGCAAAAAAAAATACGCTTAGAGAATCAAGGAAAAGTTTCTTTCAATAAACATACAGTTGAATGTAAAAAATATAAGAAATAAGAAGGATTGTTATAAAATTTGGTTTAGATGTAAAAAACCAAGAGAATTGAGAATATATAAAGTGGTAGAGATTCTAAAAAAACGATATGATGCAAAAAAATTTATTTTAGTGATTTATAGAATAGATTTGATATCAAAAGGTGAAATATGATAAAGAAAAGAGATAAGAGAAGAAAGATCTAGCTGAAGTAGTATTAAGGATGAAAATCATAAAGTGTTTTTCTTTGAAAAGATATTGAAATAAGTGGATGAGGTATTGTGATAAACTTTTGAAGGATCCAAATACATTGATTTTAGCAACTTTAATACTCTAAACAAAAATAGAGAATTTTATTTTTATCATCGTATTAGTAAATTTGAAGTTAGAAGTTTTAAAGAAAATGAAATGTGAAAAAACAGGACCTGATGATATTCCAATAGAAGTGTGGAAATGTTTAAGAGATTAAGGAATTTCTTTGCTTGCAAATCTTTTTAATTTTATTTTAAAGACTACAAAGATGTCAGATGAGTAGAGAAAGAGTTTGTTGGTTCTTATATTTAAAAATAAAGGTGATGCACAAGTGTGTGCAAATTATAGAAGAATTAAGTTAATGTGTCATACATTAAAATTATGGGAGAGAGTAATTGAGCAGTTAAGATATGATACAAAGTTTCTCACAATCAGTTTGGTTTCATGTCGAGTAGATCTACTATGGATATACATTTGTTAAGAGGTTTGATGGAGATAGAGAAAGTAAGGAGGATCTATATGATATTTATTGAGAGAAAGCTTATGATAAAGTTTCAATAGATGTTCTTTGGAGAGTTCTAGAAAAGAAAGGAGTTAATATTGGTTATATTCAAGTCATTGGGATATGTATACTTAAGCATTTGTGTCCAAACACAAGGATTGACAAAATAGTTTCTATTTGGATTACATCAAGGATCGCTTTAAGCCTTATCTTTTTTTGCTTTAGTTATTGATGTTCTTACTAAGCATTTACAAGAAGATGTATCTTGGTGTATGCTTTTTGCTGATGTCATTCTTCTTGTTGATAAGACTAGAGAGGGAGTCGAAGAGAAACTTGAATTATGGAGGTCAACCTTAGAGTCTAAAGGCTTTCATTTAAGTAGATCTAAAACTGAATATATGTAGTGTAATTTTAGTTGTAGAAATTCTAGTGATAGTTGTTGTGTCACACCTGAGCTTAGAGGAGACGAACTCAATCTGCGAAGAAACTGAGGCCGCGGCTTGGAGGAAATGAAATAAAAAGGAACGGGTATACCTTTCGATAGATCCCAACCATACGCGATCGAATTCCTTAATCCAGATGCCTGATACAAGTTATTGCTACAAGAATTATGATTAATTAGATAAAACAAAATTAATTAGGAAATTAGCTAATTTGGATATTACATGTTGACTTACAAGTATATGTCATTATTCAAATTAAGCGCATATGATAAAATCAATGAAAATCAAGACGATAATTGGATTAAAACATCATAATCGCGATCAAAATTAATTAAAATATTTCTAAATCAAAATTTTTGCATAATTGCGCTAAAAATATTAAAATTAATCAAATGAAGCTTATTCCATCAATTCATAATTAATCAATCATGCAAAATTAATTTTTAATGGAATTACGCGCATATCGAGGTCGTGAATCGACGAACATCCAAACGATTCCGCTAAATCGATCGCCCATTAAAACGCCAAATCTATCAAACGACGCCTTCCATCAATTCGCAAAGTCACGAAACGTCGCGATTCAACACGACGTCATACAATTCAAGCCCACTTGATCGCCGACATTATCTAAATGACTCCGATCAAATCGATCGCGTATCGTCCGACAATGAAAAAAATATGTAAAATCGACACTCATATTGCTATGGTTTATTGCACTAAATAATTTCATCATATTCGACACAAAATTATATTAATTTGTAATTAAAATAATTAATAACTGCTTAATTCCGTAATTCCACCTAATCCTTATCCTAATCTTACCGCCCAAACACATCCAATAAAACTTGCCGCCCTATTTTTCCTATTGGGTGCCGCTTAAATGACGAATAGGGAGTTGCGGCTAACCCTAAATCCCAATCGAGCGACACAACTCCTCGGCCCTCATTCCATACACGCGATTTCCTCTCTCGTGTGACTCTCGGCCGATGCTCTCCTCTCTTCCTCTCTCGCTCTCATGAGACTCCCGTCTGCCTCGAGAGATAGAAGGTCCCGGGAACCCCCCTCAAGCTCTTCGACCCATCGAGCTCCCTTCCTCTCGGGTCCGTCTCCTCTCGTGAAACCAAGAAGCTCTCCCTCCCCAACTTTGTCACTCCTCCTTGTTGGACGCACGAGCTAAGTAATCCCTCCGTCTTTCCTATAGCAACCGAGCAGTAAGCCCTAATCAACCTTCTCGCTTCTTCTCCTTAACAGCTTCTTGGAGAGGTATGATAAAGTAGGTTACATGGATACTAATGTGAGGAGCTAGAGTTCTTTCTGTCCGGTTGCTTGTCCTTTCATTTTGTTGACGAATATCTATCAGATTTGATGAGCACGTCTTTGAGAAAATCTGAGAAGTTATATCATTATATGTTTGGAGAACAAGCTGAAGCTAAAATCTTTAATTTATGTGTTTCTGGTGGAACTCTTGAGATACTTATCTCCTACTCATATTGTTCAAATACATATATCTTAGCTGAAAGTAAGAATCTTCCAATTGGGGAATTCTGGTTGACTAAAAAAGAGAGAGGGATCTTCAAAATTAATTGAAGTTGAAGCAGTTTTTTCACTGATTTCTACAATCAGTCTGTTAATCAAATCTGAAATTTTTAGATTAGTATATGCTACCTCTTTGAGTTTCTAAGCAAGGTGAAAAAGGGGAATTTATAAAGATTATTGTTTGTGTAGAGTTGCTTTAGCTTTACATTCTCACATCTTTATATTACTTGCTTATTTGCTATCATAAAAGTGATTGTTTTGTTAAGATGAAATTTCATATTTTCACTTTTGTCAAGACCTAGCATGCTTGTTTGCTCTATGTGGATTGAAATTTGCCTAGGCTCAACACGCTATTTCTTGTTACATGATAACCTCTCACAGCCCATTATAGACTTCACCTTTCATTTCCAAAGCCTGAAAATGTTCAGCCACATAAAAGGGAAGTTGAATGATGCTTCATAGAGTATATACTTTCATGTGTAGTAGTTAAGTGGAGGAATGTAGATAGTGGGTTTAGGAAGTTTAAATTAATTTGGTCTATTATCTGAAATGGGTAAATCCAGCATTTGAGACAAAACTTGAAGGGAATGATTGGTTTTGAGTATGTTCTCACTTGCATACTTGCCTCTTTCTATCACTTAACATCTTATTATCATGCAAATGATCACCTAATTAAATATGAAGTTTCAGATTAGTGCATATTAAGCTTAACATGGTTGCTTGTCTTCTTCGTATGATTGGCTTTTGACACATGTGAACTTAGCATGTTGTGTATGATTGGCTTTTGACACATGTGAGCTTAGCATGTTACTCACTTCTTTGTACTAGTTGCTAATGATGGGCTTTGCTCTCACTTAGTTTCATTTTTTGCAAGTATTTTTTTACAAAAAAATCTGAAATATCTTGGCGTGCATGATATCAAATCTAGTATGGTTTGCTTTTGTCACCAAGCATTCCTATGGCACATCTATTTGAGTTACCAAACAAATAAAAAAAATTTGTAGAATTGGTAGGGTTCAATTTGGTTATTGATATGTAATGCATGTTTCTTTCTCTTGATTTGGGGAAGGATGAAAAAAGAGCAAGTTTATTTTTATTATCATGGGTTTACTCTATGTTGATGTTGGCTTGAAATGATAAAATGAGGTTGTGATTCCCATGATATCTTTCTCATTTCTATTTGGCTCTTCTCTACCATTTGGCAATGTCTAGGGAATGTATTAGCTAAATCATATTATCATGCAAGCAAATATTTTTTTGAATTGAAAATTCAGATTTATATTCATTAAATAAAATTAGTTGGTTTATCCTATGCAAATCAAACACTACTTTCAAACAACTATCATGAGGCAAAGCATGATTTATATTGGTCTCCTTTCTATTGTATCTTTTATCTTGCATTTATATGAAAATGTTAAGAATTGGAGACATAAGATATGCAAAACTTTCTTTATGATTATCTGTTAGCAAAAGATGAAATATATGCATATCTCTTGACCTCTAATTGCTATATTGTGGGCTTTGAGAAAGATATTTCCTCTTTTATATTCAAAATGAGAAGAATGGAAAGATGCTTACATGTGATTAAGTTTATGTTATACTATTTGAATATTCCATATGCAAAATTCAAAGAAATGGTAATGAAAATCATGCTATAGCAGGGGTTTTCAACAGATCACACCCCGATGACCCCCTACCTTTATCCTGTGTTGCATCAGATGACCTGATTGGACACAGATTCCATCGACACGCCAACTTGTGTTATCATGGAACGAAAGTGAAATTTGCATCTAATCAAATCATCACAAATATTTGCAATTCATATACTACTTAACTTAATTCATATCACAATTACGAAATCTTTAAGTTTGTAAATAAATACGAACTAAAGACATTTAATTTCAGACGCACTCCAAAAGCCTTTAATCTTTCCAAACTATACACCAAACTTACAATTTCAACAAAATGACTAAATTTCTACCCAAATCATCTTTTCCTCAAATTATCAAAGAAGATCATAAGTTTAAAAGCCATGGACAAGAATGCTAAAGTAAGCTCAAGACAAGACAAGAGAACAATCGTATATACATTTAAATTTGTAAAACATAAACTACCGCAAAGAATGTAACAACGAATCAACAATACGCGTCAGAAACGTAATAATATAACCAACAATACAGTAATATGTCAGTTCATATCACATCAACGCTGAAAGTATTTCAAAATCATTTCGCCTATATCAAATCATTTTCTAAACGCCATTTATAATCAGATGTTTTGACTTCATATAAAAAAGTCACCCTACCGTCTTTAAAGTCAAGGTGCGTGTGAACCACTACTTACCTAATGACCGACACCAATTGGACGTTCTTAACGGCTCCAACCTCAAAATCGAGTGGGATACTAAGATCCCCTAATCACGGCCATCTCGCCGTAACTTTTGCCTATCTCAAGATTCCTCAGAATATGCCTTCCTATCACAATTTTCGACATTTTTATCACATTACATCGTGATTTAACATGTTTTCAAACATTTCTATACGCCTAATGAAATCAACTAACGGCCAGAATCATTGTAAATCATTAATCTACGCAAGTCAAGTAATAAACATTTATATTTCAGATTCAATACGACGTAAATATCTACACGTCATTCATACAATTTATACGTAAGTCGTAAACAACAAGATACATACATGTAAATCAATTTAAATTAAGAATTATGTCTCACCTGCCTGTCGTCGTGACGCTCCTCGATTCCTCCTCGAAAGTACACAACCTATAATGAAATAACTCTTCTAAATACTTCTAATACATGCAACTCATAAATGAAACTCATAATTAACACACATCTTACCTGAATTGATATCTCCTCATAAGTTTACTGGAGTACCACTCCTAACGCCAATATTAATTACCTGCTTCAATCAACAAACTAAAATTAACAAACACTGTCAATCCTAAATCCCCATTCACACTCTACAACTCACCTACAGCCAAGATAACTTCCCAATCACGATTTCACGATTTCAACACGCCGGCCGTCAAAGAAAAGGATAGGAAAGAAAATTAAGAACTTACAAAATTCTAAGTTTCCGACGGCCAGAAGAACAGAAATCCCAACCGAAGCCGACGGCTTCACGGATTTCCAACCAGATAACTTACAAGTGCGCTTCCAAGCCGACGCATTTAAGGCATACGCTTCCACCGAAAAGCATGGTCCGTGAAGGCGCGATGAAATTCTGAACCCGCGGCGCACATACCGGAGGCGCAATTCAATCATCGGCCGACGACGGCTACGCAGAGCGCCGTCTGTAAGGGCTAGGTCACGAGCGCGGGTCCGTCAGTCGGTCGAGGGAAGCGGAAACGTCAAATGAAGAGGCGCGTATGGAAGGAACGAAATAGATGACGGTCGATCCCCATAGCGTCGAAGGTTTTAATCCGCTTCAGCTTATAGACGCTACGAAATTCTTCTGATATACGTTAATTAGTAAAACAAAATTAATTAGGAATAAACTATGGATTAATTGGATATTACAATTTTAATTTCATGCATATGTGAATGCAAATTTGTTAAATTTCTTTCTTTATAAACCGTTCACATTGTTATCGTGGAAACTTTTGATAAGCAGCGCTCACGTTGTTCGGCGTAGAAAATATGTGATAAATACCGTTCGTTATTTCAGCGTGACGAAAATCTATCTATAAGTAAGCTCATATTGTTCCGTCGGCAAAAAACTGATAAAGATATTTCGTTGTTTGGCTGGCGAAAATATGTTACTATAACGCTTGCGTTGTTCCAACGTGGCAGAGAAATCTGTTGTGATAAGTACTTGTTCACGTTGTACCAACGTGGCAAGGAAATATTTTGCTATGTTGTATTAACTCATGCACGCCTTTCTGGCGACGGTGAAAGCAAAACCGGTAATGCCACGACACCCTACACTTTCTTGGTGGTGGGAGGCCTCTCGGCGATACCCTATAACGAGGACTACCAAAATTTTGGTAAACAAAATGTCTGAAATGCCTAAGTGCTTGAGAAGGAAAGTATGTGCATATGTTTATTCATGCTTAGTTCATTCATTATACCATATGGTAATTATAATATGCTCACTCATGCTTAGTTCAATTCTTATCTTTATAGCATAATGATTACTTATTTAAAATTCAAATTTCTCTTACTTAAGTGGTGATTATCTATATGAGCGGTGAGAAATAGAAATCACACCAAATCGTGAATTTAGTTTAAACTTTACTTTATTGTCAGTATAACTTTTATACTTCATGAATGAGTTGTTTGAAAATAAGACATCTTAAGAGATACAGAAGTTAAGGCCTTCTCTTAGATCTATGTTCTTGTCATGTGACATTAAAAGGAAATGACAAAGAGAGTTAAAGATCTCCTTACATGCATGTGTATGCCATATGACATTAAGAGAAAATGACAAAAAGAAAGTTAATCTCCCCTTACATACAAGTTCATGGCAAATGACATTAAGAGATAAATGACAAAGAAATAAAGATTTCCTCTCCTTCTTAAGGGCATAAAAAAAATTATAGAAATTATTGGGATGACACTGAGTGTCTCCATTTGTTTTTGGCCTCATCTTTAAAAATTTGTCATTATAAATAAGAGATAATCCTTGCTTTCATGAAGACTTTACTCTCCCACTTCTCCCATTTTCCTTACAAGGTCTCTGCAAATCTAAGTTTCAAGAGAGTGTTCATTCATTCTTTCAAAGGAAGAGCTCCCCAACACTCAAGTTTGTTCTTATCATCCATATCAACTTACTTGGAGGAAAGAAATCATGTCATAATATGCTTTGGTGATAAGACAAGATGAGCTTATTTAAACATTCAAATGAATGAGATTCTATATATGCTTATGATCGATCTTATATTTAAGTTTAATAATGCTATGATTTATACAAATATTCAAGGAATTAAATTAAGCATGAATCATGACGTTCTTACGTATGAGTTCATAGTTTTTTGGGCTTCATCTTTATCTGTGAAATGATTAGATAATGCGTATTCAAAGTGTTATTACGTTATTGATCCCGAATGTCTTTAAAATAGCTTAAATGAAATCATGCTTCACTTTATGAAGCATTGTGCTTTTGCTTAACCTTATTTGATTCATTAAATACTGAAAATTAAATTCATACTACACAAAATAGATCACTTGATTTTGTGAAAAACGGTCGTGCTGTAGGATAAGTGGTTAAAAGAACATATCATCAGAAACGAGCAATCACTTAGTTTGTAATGTGTATTCATATTCTTAACAAGGACTTTCACTTGATGGTATGAAGTATGTGAAAGAGTCGGCCGCGTATCTTATAGAAGATCATATTTGACTCGTGACAAATAGTTGAAAAGAGTCATTTCGTATGCTTTTATAGTCTTATAGAGCAGGCGCCTACTTTTGATCTATGAAAGCTTGAAATGGAATTCAAATTGACGGGAGAATATAGCTACATTTGATTTATGATTTTGGGTATCAAAATCACGTGCACAATTCGACATTTATGTTATGTTAAACATTATTAATGCTTTAACTTGACATTTCAACGTATAAAATTTTAAAAGAAAATATATACTTGTATGCATGAAGTATTCAATCTTAAATGCCAAATAGATATGTGCAAGCAATCAAATGAAATGACGAGATAATTACACATGGATTTGGTCTTGGGCCAGTAAGTTAACAAAACCTAAAAATCTAATGATGTTATTATAATATTTTAATTTAATACAATGGAATTACTCATAGAATGACAAAGATAAATCTATAAAGATCATTATTAATATATCTTTTCAAGTTCAAGATCTCAAAAACAAAGTCCCAAACTCGATCCTCTATGTTCAATATAGAGTTGACAAGGTTTGGAGAATGATAGATCTTGGAATAATTAATCTAGATCTGATCCTTTGTAAGAAGATAGTCAGAGTTGACAAGGTCTATTTTCCCGTTTGGTCTTAGGACCGGGTCCGATTAACAAAACCCAAAAATGTCATATAAAAAAGCATCAAATTTGCAAATTGATATCTACATTTCAACTTAGACATTCATATGTCCATACAATATTTTAAAGAGCAGATACTCAGATGTGTTGAAATGTACATTTAAGAACATACAGTTAGATATAAAAAAATGAATAGATCCTACACTTCCCGGTTTTGGTCTTGTGAGTTTAGTTAACAAAACCTAAAAAAAAAAAACTTTTATCAAAACTCATGCTTGCATTTTGACACATATGTCATGCCAAACCCAACTAATTCAACTTAGACATCTAAATGTCCATACAACTTTTTTTAAAGAACAGATATATGTATTTATGTTGAAGTATTCATTAGATCAAATATCTAAAGATATGCAGTTATGAAAATGAAAAAACATACTACACTCCGGTTTGGTCTGGGGGGGTCCCAGAGAACCTAAAAATCCGATTATGATACTATAAGAATTTTAAGCTAATAATATCTGAAAAACTAATTATATCGTATAATTACAAAATATGAATCTACTGACATAGCTTCTGAAATTCAAGCCCTCATGAGGAAAAGTCTCAAACCCGATTCTCTATGCTCAAGTTAGAGTTGACAATGTTTGAAGGATTATACTTCTTGGGACAATGAATTTCGATCCTCCAGTAGAAAATGACAGTAAGCATTAACCAATATTAGTCATGATAGAAAAACGTATTATTAAATTTCTAATGATAAACGATTATATATTCAAATCTAAATCAATCATAAAATGATCAAAATTCAAATAAAATAACAAAATATAAATGAAATGAAATTAATTATTTAAATTAAAACTTAAAATCAATCCACCCTCTATTTGTTTTGACAAATTAAGAAAATTTCTTTGCTCAAAATGCAATTAAAACTATCTTCTCAAATAATCTTAAGCCGTGGGGCTGACGTGTCCTCGTCCAGCATTTTGATAAAGATAACATTGACCAGGCCGACCGGTGGTTTTCACAATACCACTAAATTATGGTCACGATCGTAGCCCATATGTTCCCCAACGGCTTTGCTCTTTGAGCTTTGAAATATAGACAATATTTGGTTGGGCAAAAAATCCCTATGTTAGTTAAGGTCAACTTTTATTTGTCCCCTTAGACAAACTCCACCCCAGGTCTACAAGGACACTTTGGACAACGTAACCCATGTGTTCTTGACAGGATCCTTCTCGTTGTCATTACTCCTCACTAAAAGCGGACCAAGGCGATGGCAGAGATACATGTGAGATCTAGATTGGGCGTCATTGCCCCGCTCCCCACCAAAAGTTTTAAATTAAAATAATAAATTTCATAAATCATAAACTCCACTCCTTCTTTATATACCGTTATTTAACGATTCATCGACCTTAATCAAAAGTGTCTCGGGAGGATAATTAACTTATGCGAACCCACATCTAAAAAAGTTCATAAAATGAGGGCAAATCTCAGTAGTGTCTTCTACTATTCATCACTTGAAATTTTCACCGACATTTAAAACACTCTTTTCATCCAAAAGAGGTCGGTGGCGAATTTTCGGATTCCACAATAGTGTTGTGACATTGGCTGAACAAGTCATTAAAAATTTGAGCGATTCAGATATCTAGGCTTTATTGTTCAAAATGATGGTGAAATAGATGGAGATGTTATTAGTAGAATTCAAGTCGGATGGTTGAAGTGGAGGAATCTCGGCCTTTTAGATAGAAAAGTCGCTTAAACTTGAAAATTTTATAAGATGATGGTAAGATACATGATTTATGTGCAGAATGTTGTAATAAAAGAAACATAAAGTTAAGTGTTGCATAGATGAGGATGCTCAGTGGAATAGTTTACTCTTAAAGATAAAATGCAAAATGAGTATGCTTGGGAAAAGTTGAGTAGCTCTAGTGGCGGTAAGAGTAGAGAAATTCTTAGATGGTTTGGCCACATAAACGTCTGTCCAATGACCCGTTTAGATTAGATGCATTAGATTTTACTTATGTTAAGAAATGTAGAGGTAGACCTAAAAGACTTGGTTAAGATGTATAAAAAATGACCTTAGTATACTTGAATTAAATGATAATTTGATACATAATAGGACACAATGGAGATGAAGGATTCATGTAGCCGACCTAGGATTAAGGCTTGTTGTTAGGTCTATTTTGGTACAGATTTTGTAGTCCATGCACATCTTCATGGTTTATTGTCATTCTTTAATGCCTTTAGAAACCTCATTAGCAGAAGCAGAATAATTTTGATGATTTTCAGCTAAAGCTGTAATATTCTGATTTTCTTGAAATTCTATTCATGCAGGTGAAGTTGGTTTGGTATTATAACAATGCATTAGGAAGGCCAAATAAGAAGAAATTCATAGCAAGATCAAAATCGTAGGTGACATAAAAGGAGGAATCAGATATTTCTGTTTGCATTTTTTGCACTAGACTTATCTGTGTGATTTGGTGTTCTTCATGGAGGGTACTTTAACTGACTTATATTTCATGTTTTTTTTTCTCTGCAGATACCATGGGTCAACATTAATAGCAGCAAGTTTGTCTGGGTAAAACATCAAACTTACTATTTCTTTTCAGATTTTAATCAAATTTGATTCACCCTTTTGAGAGGAAGTGAACTTGGGTATTTGCACACAGGATTCCTAGGTTGTGTTAAGGAAATTATGTATTTGTCGAATCTATTTTGCATTTATTCATTAATCAGATCATTTTCAGCCTTCCTGCTCTACATCAGAAATTTGATCTTCCTGTTGCTTTTGTATTGCACACTGATTGCCCACATTATTGGCGCTTCCATCTTCCAGGTCACCATCTATTTATGAATATTTATCTCGTCTCCTTTTTTTGGCCTTTGGAATATTGTAAGAGTTTCAAGCTGAGCTACAGGTGAAACCGAGGAGGAGTTTTCAAGCAGGCTGGCCAACAATCTAGAGAACCTTATTCTCAAGGAGGGCCCAGACACGGTAAAATCTCTCTTGGTTAGATGTTAGACAACATATAGAATAAAACCAACTTCGTATGCTGTTTGCACTTTTTATCAGATTGCTGCCTTCATAGCAGAGCCAGTCATGGGTGCTGGAGGTGTCATCCCTCCACCAAAAACCTACTTTGAGAAGGTGACGAGCCTCATTTTTCTTTGTATGATCCGGACTAATAGTTGTGCTTGATTGTTTGTATAACACGTCATTTACGCTATTAAAGAATCTCTGTGGAACCTATATAAGGAAAACATGCTTGATATTATGTAACTGATTGAGTAAATGTGCTGCATTTGGGTCTGGGTTGCATATTATGGTAAAAGTTTACATTTTTCCCTCCTTTTTAACACAAACGGTAGTGAAGTTGAAATAAAAAACCTTTTCGTTTCCGAGAGGGAATTTGCCTTTATGATTTTAAACAACTACCACAGCTATGTGCTTACATCCAACTTTCTCATATCGACTATTTATACTGGTACATACTGCTTGCTTGACTCTTGTCCTCTGTAGAATATTTATATGTTCTTTAGATAGGAATATACTTGATGAAAGAGGAAATAATAAATAATATTTTGGTGGATCTTTTATCTGTTAGTGCCTTCATCACTTTTCTCAAGTTTAATTGGTATCCACTTGCGCTTTTTATTTTTCTTTAAAATGAGGTACCTGTCTAGGCAACTATTGTGGAATGATTATTGAACTATGTGGAAGACTCTAGATGGTGATACAGGAAGACTTCGGTTAAATTTCCATTCACATTTTTATTTTTATGAATTTATTGAAGAATTGATCATTTTTTTAATTGATTCCTACATGGAAACCCTTATGTTCTTGAGCTACCTGTCCAGCTAAACTATTTCCTTATGACATTGCCTGTATTTAGATTACTTTTGAGTGATCTAATTAGTAGTTGCAGGCTTTCCTAATATGTTTAAGAAAGTGAGGATGGGTATGGAGAGATTAGATTTGTAGTGGAGTTTAGGTTAGGCTTAAGATATAGCTTAATACAGAATCTGACACATTTCCAAAATTTAGTAAAATCACTACAATACTCAAAATAACTTAAAATAAAGTAGAAATTATATGGAAAAATGTCTAATTTCAATCTGGAAAGTTTCTCAATTTTTCAAGAGGTTTAAGCAATCTTTTTGGAATCTCTCCCAAGATTGGTCATGTAAGGATTTTCTCTGGTTGACTGGTTCAAGTGAGACTTTGGCTTTAGAGGAGTCAGTTTTTGTGGATGAAATCTCTTAGGGATCGGATGGAGGAATATCTTTGAAACCCAACTGGAGAGTTACAAGTGATTTGAAGGGGTTTAAAGTCACCAAATACCTTTGGAATGATACTAGGTAAGATTTTATCAAGGTGTGGCTGACTTCTTCAAAGTGGGTTTTGTAACTTCAAATTGGGTTTTGCGAAGGATAATGTGAGGATTATTTTGTAGAATAATTTTTCTAAGATTGAAAGAAAGTAAAAGTGCTAAACCACAACAAACATTTGTTGACCTACTACTATGTGCCAGTTAAAATTAAATAAATATGGTGAAAATTAACACCCCCCTAATTGCGATCGAGATAGATCAAATTCGCTTCGACTTGAAAATTCGACTTCGTAATGCGTCGAAAATATTAAAATTAATTAAATGGGAAGGTATCAAATCAATTAATGATCGATCCAAAAATTAAAATTATTTTTTTATGAAATTACACGCATATCGAAGTCAAGAAGCTCGACGATAAAAGCGACCTCGTTGAAATTGATCGGCGTTGTGTCAAAGACCTATCAAACGACACCTTCCAGACTCATTCGCAAGTGTGTAAATGTCGATCAATTCAATGCGATGCGCAAATTGTAAACCTAATTTCATCCCCGACCGTCGACGTTGTCCACAGCCTCCGATCGAAATTGATCGGCCGTTCGTTCGGCATCAACCTAAAATTGACACCCATATTGCTGGTTTAGTGCATAAATTAATATCACATAAAATAATATTTAATTATAATTGAAGGGTAATGGCTGCTCTTAAACCCCTTTAATTCCCTACTAACCAGCTTGCTTCCCCAATCGGAGGAGGCCGCTAAAGATCGAACGATCGTTGACCCTCATTTCCGCCCTACTCTCATTCGACTCTCCCTCTCTCTGCTCGTTTCCGGTCTCTCTCTCTCTCGAAGCGATCTCTCTTCGCTCGGCTCGATCGCTCTAGGAGCGACATACTCCCTCCTTCCTCTCGACATTTCCCTCCCGTTTCTTTCTCTCGGTTTCCCTTCTCTTGCGGCCTCTCTCGTTCCTCTCGGCATTTCTCCCTTCCTTTTCCTCGCCAGCTTCTTGAGCGGTTCTCCTTTCTCTCTTCGTCTCTGAGCTTGGAAGTTGAGCATTGAGTCTTAGTGGCTGCTCTTCTTGAGCTAGCGAAACCCTTTCCTCCTTTCCTCTTAGCATTCAAACCTCCAGGTTGTTCTCTCTAACCCTAAGCTTGTTCTTACATATGAGTTTCTTTGGAAGTTAGGGTTTTGCTAAATATGCTATATCTTATGCTTGGGATTATGCTAAGAGTTTCCTTTAGGGATTTGGGATGATGTATTTAATCTCATCTCTTATTGCCATTATTCACGGATTTTGTGATGCTTAGCTAAAATGATTTGGGATGATGTATGGCCCAAATATTGTGTTGTTCTTTGTTGTTTTTCATGGACCCCTATGTGTTTCCTTTGCTGAAAAATTTCTGGATATGGTAAAAGCAATTTATGCATATTTCTTATCCCTAAAGGCATAAAGCTTGCTGAAATTTCATTTTATCTAGAAGAAATTGCATTGTTTTACTAGTAAGTGAGTGTGGTGCTTGCTGGAAATTATCTTTATCAAAGGGAATGTTTGCTGAAAATATTTTTTTCTCTAAGGGGGAGTCAATCATTTTGTTATCAAAGGGAATGTTTGCTGAAAATATTTTTTTATCTAAGGGGAAATCAGCTAATATGTTATTTGATGAGTATAAGGCTTACTAAACTTTCTTATCTAAGGGAAAAATCAATTAGTTTGTTTGATGATATGATCGTTCTCCTATAAATTTCATGCTTACTTTTCTTCAATTGATTTCTATGAAGGGAACTATATATATATCATGCCTCTTTCATATACAAATCGAAATAGAAATTAGAAAGAGGGATTTTAAATATTGCATGGTTTAAATCTTGGGCCCTGTCATGATTGCTTGTTTTTGGATATCTATACTTTTATCTTGTTGAAAATAATTCCTTCTTGGGATAGAAAATAGAATTCCTAAAAAATCCGTATTTCCTATCCTCAATGTTCTTATCATATGGAGGAGTTAGTGTTTCTGAAATTGTCTTTCTTGCTACAAAAGAAAATGATGAAATCTGAAATTTAAAAGCATAAAAGGGTTTGGTGTTGTGAAATCCCAAAATCAAACTCAAAATCAAATTTGTTTACTTTCCTTTATGGGCTTCATTCTTGTTACTTTGCTTAAATCAATTCTTGATGATACATTATGCAAAATCTTGTGAAAGGAAGAAAGGAATGATTGGCTTTTGAGTTTAATCCCTACTTGCATACTTCTTTATTTCATTATTGATATCTTGCGAAATATGTTTTCTATAATTACCCGTTCACATTGCTCCAACGAAACTTATAATAAGTGCTTCACGTTGTTCCAACGATGGCGAATATCTTTTATAAGTGCTCACATTGTTCAATGCGGGGGAAATTTGTAATAAGTGCTCACGTTGTTCCAAGCGTGGGAAAATATCTTATATAAGTACTCACATTGTTCCAATGTGACTTTAAAATAAAGCTTCACGTTGTTCAACAATATATATAAGTGCATTCGCGTTATTCGCGTAAACTAATAAGTCGCTCACGTTGTTCCAAGCGTGTGAGAAATATCTTTCATAAGTGCCGTTCATTGTTCCCGTCGGCGGAGAAACTTTATAATGCCTACGTTGTTCCAATGTGAAATATCTTTGTATAAGTACGTTCACATTGTTCCAATGCGGTGGAAACTTAATAAAGTTCGCGTTGTTCCAACGCGTGGCGGAAATATGCTATAAGTGCGTTCGCTGTTCTGCGGAAACTTTGTAATAATTATCGTTACGTTGTTCGCGTGGCAGAAATATGATATAAGTGCCGCTTGTTGTTCCAATGCGGTGGAAACTGTAATAAGTGCGCATTGCGTTATTCCGGCGTGGCAGAAATATCTTTATAAGTCGCGTTCGTTGTTAATGTGGGACTTTAATAACATGCACGTTGTTCCGCGTGGCAAATACTTCTTATAAGTACGTTCACATTGTTCCAATGCGGCGGAAACTTTAATCTGTTCAACGTTGTTTCCGCGTGGCGAGCTGATATGATAAGTCTTGCTCACGTTGTTCGGCGTGGCAGGAAAATCTTTGTGTTATGCAACGCCTCTTGGCGTGGTGGGCAAATAAACCGGTAGGTGTCTCGACTACCATGCCTTTCTTGGCGTGGTGGGGCTTAGTCTCGGCACCCATCGGGGATGATGAGGAGGTTCGAATAAATAAAAAAAAAAAGTGAAATGTGTCATATATAAATGTTTATACTTTAATTTCATATACATGTGAATCTTATTGCTCTCTATAATTCGTTCGCATTGTTGTCGCCATGATAAATCGCTGTTGTTCCGTCGGAGCATATGATAAAGCTGCGTTGTTAGCGTGTGAAATCTGATCTTGTGTTCGCATAACCTTTCTTGGTGTGGCAAAATAAACTTTTCTAGGTGTCTCGACACCATTACCTTTTCTTGGCGTGGTGGGAAGGCAATCTCCGCGACCCGATCGGGGATGGTAGGAGGCTAAATTTTTCTTTAAAAAAAAAATAGATGAAAAGAAATGATGAAATGCTTGGGTTAACATATGGCTTAAAATGCTTCTTTATCATATATGAATACGCTCAATCTATATAATGAAATCTATCTTATTTGTGACAAGTGACATAAAGTGGATTCTCTAGCTTGGCATGTTATAATACACATTAGACATATGCTCAAACTTAAATGCCTCCTACTTTACTTGTCATTCACACCATGATTTACATACATGAGACATAGTGAAGACTTGAAGCAATACATATAAATTAAATCTACCATATGACATGACATATATCAGAAGATATCAAAAAAAAAAAAAATGGTTGGGTTAGAAAAGAAACTCATAAGTATATAACAACTTAACCCTCTTTGCAAGATTGAAAGAACTTAAACCTTGTGGTATAAGGAGAAAGGAGGTAGAAAATGTAAATTTTGTGAAAGGAAATCTCTTATTTATAGGCTTCCTTCTTTCCCTTCTATTCTTATGGCATCGACACATGGCATGAATGCATGCAGGAAACCATCTAATGTAATGCCATTTGTCATATTGCATGCACATGCATGGACATGTGGCATGCCTTTTGTCTTATCTCTTTCTTTGAAGGAAAATAAAGTCTTTGTCATATCTTCTTAATAAATTTAATGAGTTGTCCCCACTTGTCACGAGCTTGCATGTGAGGTGGATTTTAATTAATCCACTTGCCTCTTTTAAATGACATATGACATTTACTCATATTTTTTTATATTCCCTCCCTTATCAAGAAATAAATGAGCTATGGGTATTTGATCATATGGGCCTTCAAAATGATTATTTCACTTTATGTTTGCTTTACATAAAAGAAAGGATTTTAACCAAATGCCTAAACTCATTCTAGGCCATCATCACTTATATTTGATCATATGGGCCTTCAAAATGATTATTTCAATGTTTTGATTTGCACATAAAGAAAGGGTTTTAGCCAAACCAAATGCCTAAACTCATTCTAGTTATCACTTTATATTTGATCATATGGGCCTTCAAAATGATTATTTCAGCCCTATTTTTTCTGATTTGTCACATAAAGAAAGGGTTTTAAGCCAAATCTAAACTCATTCTAATCACTTTATATTTGATCATATGTGCCTTCAAAATGATTATTTTAGCCATTTATGTTGGTGATTTGCATATAAAGAAAGGGCTCTCTTAAATCAAGTCTAAATTCATTTTAGGCCATTACTTACTATGATGATTAAATAGCCCAAAATAATTTATTTCCATATACTCTGATTTGTGACTTAAAAGGAGGGTTTTGGCCAAAATAATGCAAGTCATATATAAAGAATAGATCTTCATAATCGGTTTGGTCTTTGGTCAAGTTAACAAAATCTAAAAATTTGATATTATAAAATTTCAAATTAATAATATCGATAAGTTAATTGTCATATAATACAAGATATGAATCAACGACATAAACACAAAATTCAAATTCGTGAAGAAAAGTCCAAAACCCGATCCTATATTCAAACTAGATGAGGTTTTGAAGGATTATACTTTTTTTGAGATAATGAATTTAGTCCTCTGTAGAAAATGACGAGTAGACGAGGTATTAATCGATATTACAATAATCGAGAAGGGTAATTATAATTAAAATTTCAATGATAAATGATCATATATTCAAATATAAATCAATCATAAAATGATCAAATTCTAAATAAAATAGCAAAAATAAATATAAATAAAAATGAAATGAATTATTTAAATTAAAACTAAAAAATAAATAAAATAAATCCACCCTCATGATTGTTTGTCTTGGTGACAAATTAAGAAAACTTTGCTCGAAAGAGCCAATGTCAAATTAAATACATATACCTTCACACTCAAATATTCTAAAAGTGGGGCTGGCGTGTCCTCATGCGTGGTTTCATGACAATACATAAATGGTTCTGGCCGACTCGGGTGGTTCGCCGATATAACGCTAAATTACGGTCACTACGATATGTTCGCTTTGCTCTTTAAGTGAAATATAGAATGTATTTGGTGGGGCAAAAAAAGCCTATGTTAGGGTTGACTTATATTTGTCCCTGACAAACTCCACCCTGTCTAAGGACACCTTGACGTCGTAACATGTGTTGACAAGGATCTTTGGTCGGTTGCTACCTCCTCATTAGCGGACCGGGGATGCGGCACGGACACGGAACCATGGGATCTTGATCGGCGGCGTCATCGTTCCCCACAAAAGTTTTAAGTTAAAATAATAAATTTCATAAGTTCTAAACTCCACTCGCAATTATACTCGTTATTTTACGATTTATCATTTTAATCGAAAGTGCTCTCTCGGATTGGGTGGGGTATTAACTATGAGGCTTGCTTTATAGGAAACCTAGAGATATAAAAGTTCAAATGAGACGAAATCTCGTGTCTTATCTACTATTCATCTGCCTTCTGAAATTATCACCGACACTTAAACTTCTCTTTCCTTTTTTCCGAAAGAGGTCGGTGGCGAATTTTCGGATCCCACAACATTCAAAATATAATAGCATATAAGGATAGGAATCACTCACCCAAGTAATCCTTGCAAGGAGATCACCAAACCCCCTTTCTTCAATTGATAGGCCATCAAGCTCCCAATATTCTTGGATCACACTCCAAATTTCAGTCCAAAACCAACATTAAAATTTTCATTGCACATAAAAAAAAGTCTTATTTAAGTTTTACATAGATGGATTCAAAGTGCAAATTGAGGGAAAGGTTGGAGGAAGGGGGGTGACCATAACTAATTCTACTCCTCTCTCTTCTTCATTCAAATTTAATTTATTAATTTAATTAATTAATTAGATTTTTATGCATTAAACTATCTACTTCTCCCAATTTACACATACAGCCCCAAATATCTAACAATTATATAAAAGATCATATATGACACATAACCTAAGGTTGAACCATACATAATCATATTACATAAGAAAATGTAAAAAACAAAGTATATTGAAGGCCCTTAGTTTTTTCTCTTTGATTTTTTTTTTGTGACTAGACCTTCCATATTAACTACAACCCTCCTTGTTTGAGCCCTGGTGTGGGCCCACCTCCTTTTGTAACATTTGGTGCTACACCACCTTTTATGTTTATTTATTTAAATATAATGGTTATTTGGATGAGATAATATCCACTCACTCTTATGTAGGTTCATCTCTGCTTGCCTTCTCACTTGTGCACTTGGTGCATCTTCTACTTGGACCGTCCACATGTGAAGCTTTGCATGTTATCTCTGCTTCCTCAAAATTGACCTGTCATGCAACTTCTTTTTATTCTTTCATCATGTCACATTCTGCTTTGCATAAATTGACCACTCCCTTAACGCTAAACCCAATTTCATATATCTTCTCCACTAAGTAGTTATAGAATTTTGTTGTTAAAAAAAAAAAAAGCAACTTAAGGCATAAATAATATTAGGAAATGAGAATGTTAGGGATGGATTCTTATTAAAATTTTGTAGGATAAACTAACGATGATAGTAGGAACAGTGTTACTGTAAGGTACTAAATCATATTTCTACAATAGTATATCCATGGCTTATATTGCATCAATTGATGATGAATTTAAAATTTAATCCTCCTATTATTTTTTTCCTCTTTCTAGTCCCTCACTCCTAATACTTCTTCCTTTCTGATCCTCTCGTCAACAACACTCTTGATTTTGTTTGCTAAAGGCACCCCATTGTATTTGCATCTTGATTTCTCATGCCATCATACTAGTGTAGATCACCCACTTTAATCCTGATTCTTGCAAAATATCATGGGCTTTTGACTTTGGTGCATATCCTCATTTTATATTTTTGATTTTAATTCATGACCTTTTTTTATCTACATTGCAACCTCTTGATACCACCATGAACACCTTTTTGTTTGTGATCTAGTCCCTTCCTTCAAACCACTCAAAAGTGCGGCCCATCACATGGTCTGCATCACTATACTTCATCTTTTGTACAAAATCTATAACAATAATTCCTTTTGTGATCCAAGAAATGCATCTTAAGTAAAGCTTACCATGTTATTCCAGTGCTTTCCTTCTAACACGCTTACAGTGTGTCTTTTAAACACATCCTGGAGCACTTGTTAACACACATGTTTTGCATTTAGTATGCGCATATTATATCACAAATTCACATTTGTTTTGTATACATCAAATGTATCGGTTGGTATCAATTTTTTAAAATTTAATCCCATGTTTTGTGAATTTTGTCATGTGTTATCCATACAACTAAAGATTTGTTGAGTATACAATGCTGGTGGAAAACGTGTCAAAAAACACAAAATCACACTTGTGAATTCCTAAAATTGTGAATATTTACTGTTAATTCGTTAATTTATTTTTATTGACATGTTTCAAGAAAATTATAAGCTTCTCCATTGGGTGTAAATTTTTGGGGAAGTGATTTAGACGTGGATCTTGGTGACTGAAAAATTATTACTTGAAATTTCTTAAGGATTATTCAATTATTAGCATTATAAATCATTATTTCCAAATCCAATGGTTCAAAAATATTTGTTACTTTCAAAAATTCAAAGATTATCCTTATTCTGAGATAATTTATGAAGGTTATTATTATGACAATCCAGGTTCTGTAAATGAATTATTAGATGTTGATGATGATGACATGATGATAATTAATTAACATTAGAAATCACTCCTAAGTATGATGATGTGATTGAATTTGAGCATGATTATAAGTTTGGTGATTCTACGATGAAAGATGAGCTTAAACCAAAGGTTGGACTTGAGATTTTGCCAAAGCTTAAGGAATCTCCTTCCACTACTTTTGCTCCCCAAATTCTATAATTGGAGGTACAACTTCTTTTAATACTGCTAGATCCTTGATAGGGTAATTTTGTCTATCTACAGTTGCTATCATATGACTATATTCATTACAAAAATTTAGATTTCATTCTACCATTGCTTCCTCCAATACTTAACCATGAGATCTTCTTGGAGACTATTTTGAAAAGATTTTGAGGTTTGAACTTCAAACCTCCAAATTTTATTTTCTATGTTCATTCTCTATATGTTGCATATTCAAAATATGTTCTTAAAATAGTTCCTCCATCTCATCCAAAAAGTGTCTTTAACTTTTTGGGAGTAGAATTCCGCCTTGAGAATTGATGCATTATAACATTATGTTTGGAATTTATTTCAAATTGTTAGAAATTTTAAATTTATTTAAGTTTGAAATAGGAATAAGTTATTCTTTTTGGGTAATGTTTTGTTAGCATTTTGAACTAAGTAGGTTTAAATAAGATTATATTTGAAATTCAAGTTAGTTTGATCTCATTTGTAAAACCTATTATTGGAGGTTTTTTCATGTGAGAAGAAATTCTACCAATTATAGGTGTTGTTAATTGAAGTGAAGAAAAAGTTAAAATGGTTTGAGGACTAGATAGGAGAGGCTATTTCAAATTGAACACATTTATAGTCTATGACTAAAATGGTTCTCTACAAATATTCAAGGGAAAATTTTAACTTTATTCTCATTTGAGAATGTTAATTATGGATTAAGGTGATGGAGGACCTATTTTGCATACCTTTTCTGATTTTTATGGTACACAAAAATAAATTTTTTTTATTTGTGTCTTGTGTTGTATTCATGGCAAGCTTTCACCAGCTTAACAGACTTACAGTTTGAAATAAACCTAACTAAATAACTTTATTTGTGTTTTGTGTGCATTCAGTATGTCTGGTCAACTTTTTGATTAAACCTGAATAAACCGAACTAAATAACTTAAAAAATAATCGTACAGGCTAAACAATGAATAAAGTTGAACCAACCAAATCAAATTATAATTCGGTTTATTTGGTTAAACCAAATAACATATAAAAAGGTAAAAACTTTCAATTTTTTATTGAATACTTAATTGAAACATTCTAATAAATTTGATACATTTAAATTTTTTAAGATAAATATGAATCTATCGATTTATACAAATAGCTAAGCATTTATAACCAAAATTATATACTTATGTTTGATTTCTAAACTATTTTGGTTTATTCCATTTAACCCATTTTTTTTAAACTGAACTGAAAACTAAAAATTAAATAGCTTAGCATTTCCAACAAAAAAATCGAACCATGAATTTTGCAAATCAAACCAAATCAATCAAATAATGTCGGTTCGATTTTTCAGTTTAACCTAACTAGTGCACACTCCTAGTTTGAAGCATGCACTGTCTTTAAAAGAATTAAGTTCGTAATAATTTTTATAACCTTGAAAATTTTATCTTATAAAGGTCAGCATAATAGAAAAATGACCATGTGTATCTTAACTTAAAGCGATATTCTGTTTCTTCCTTGGGAATTTTAATTTATTTTTTTGTGCATCTTAAAGGAAAAAAAAAGATGCTACTTCCTTGCTGATACAATGGCTTAAAATTTGTCAATATAATTGAAATTTTCCATTGTCAACTTCTTGTCGTGTTCAGCCAGGATTTAAGCTTGAAAATGATTGACTAATTTCTTTTCACTATTTATCTGCAGATTCAAGCTGTTGTAAAAAAGTACGACATTCTCTTCATTGCTGATGAGGTAGATCTTTATTGAAGTATGGAAGTTACTGTGATTTCAAAGAAATCTATTATGAAATGATTAATTTTTGATTGTAGGTTATTACTGCCTTTGGAAGGCTAGGGACCATGTTTGGGTGTGAGAAATATGATATTCAACCAGACCTTGTGTCGATGGCTAAGGTAAGTAAAAAAAAAAAAAAAAAAAAGAAGCACTTCTATTGGACTGCCAATATTTTCTAGACTTGTTTTGATTTTTGCTAAACTGTTTCCATAGGCCCTTTCGTCTGCTTACATGCCCATTGGAGCAATCCTTGTTAGTCCAGAAATTTCTGAGGTTATACATTCTCAAAGCAACAAACTTGGTGAGCTAATAATATCTCGTCAATCCACTTTGTGACGCAAATTGACATCTGAGTTGATTTATTTTTAGTTGATATATTTTGTTAGTTCTTTGATTTTCAAAGTTTTTATTTTAGTTTATTTGTGTCAATATATCTATATGATTATTTTCCCCATAAATAAGTTGTGTACTACAATTCCTATATTTGTTCTCTGATTTGCTTAACTTCTCCTTGGTTTGGTTTGGTTTGTTCTGTTCATTGTTGGGCTGGTTCATTTCTAATTGCCGGATGTTTTAATGTTGGTTGGTTGGTTGATACCAATTCCCTATACTTGTGACTTGCGGTTCTATTCACCCATATCTTAAAGAGTCGGGTAATGTAGTTGTTCCTTAGCATGATATATGGCTTTATGCCTTTCTTATTCAGTGTATTATGTTTTCTGAAGGCTCATTGTATCACATTTTGTGGTACTGTAGTAAGTGGGATATTTATATGATTCGCTGTTGACGGTTGTTACTAGAATAGGAATTGTAGCTTTTGTGAGATTTCAGGAATTAGGGACAACTGACCTTGGGAGAATTTGAAGATAATCAATATGGGCATATATGATGCATGAAAAGAGCAATTGATTGCTTGATAAAATTTCTATTATCTTATCTGTGATTTCTTCAAGTGCGTGCAAGTATTGATTAACAAATTTCAGAGGAAGTTATCTTCTATACTGACTTGAGGCCTGGATCATTTATTTTATTATTCCTTTTACTGACATGAGGTTTGGATCATTTATTTGATTATTCTTTATTCTAACATGAGCTTTCGATCATTTATTTGTTGGTTTCTTTTTTGGCATTTTTCATATATATGCATTATGGCTAATTCGTAAGCGTGATTGATTTTGGTCAAATTTATTATAATTTAGACTTTTTTTATTGTGGCAGGTCTCGATCAAAATGTGATTTTTATGATTCCAATTTTTTCTCAAAATTTTTGTTTAGACTATCATTAAATTATCATTTTGGGATGAATTTTATTTACTTATTGATTGTTATCAAAAACAACAACCTTTCCTTAAATCAAAAAGGTTGTGAACTCGAATAAAATTTTTTGTGCATCACATCTTTGGTAGTGCATTTGAAATCATTCCAAAACGCTTTTAAACATTTCAGCGTTTGGTTCAGTAGTAAAATTCTAGCATTTTACATCAAAAGGCATACAAGTTATTTTCCAATCGGCATTCAATAAAAAAAAGTGTCTAGGGGCTTGCTAGCTTGTATTTGCCGTCGGCCAAAACATTTATTGCTAAAAAAACTCAAATCCGCTTGCCACTTACTTATTTGCCGTCGATTACATTTCATGCCGTTTGGCCGGCCGACCAAGACGTACCCAATTCTTTACATTTTTTGTCAAAGAAAAAAATACAGTCATGAATTTGTAAACTCTCAAAAAACTATAAAAGAATCCTTTTATCTAATTCCTTTTTCGATTATAAATTATCAACCAAACAAAAGTTATGTGTTAAGAAATTCTAAAACCTAATATATCATGTATCATAATTGGTATTAGAACTTAAAGGAGGCATCACAGTCAACTAAGACATACAAGTTGTTCAATTTTCAATAACAACAGAAGTTGCAATTAAAAAAAAATTAGGTAAGCTATATTTCTAAACATTTCTAGTGTGATTATCATAAGATTCAAAATTATATTTATACATTTATTGGGAGGTATAATCTTAAGAAAATTTCAAATTAGATTGACAATTAAGAAGATTTCTTTGAATGCTACAATATACTTCACTCCCTAAGAGTTGAATGCTCTAAATCAAAATTAGTGGGACATGCTCAATCTTTTTGGTGAAGCATGGATGGATATGAAACATTAATTTAAAGGGAATTATTTCTTATTTCAGGATTATATGATCAACTAAATAATGAATTTGAATATTTTAAGCATGGTGATTATGATGTGTTTAAATGTTATGAAAAGTTCAAAAGCCTTTTGTGAATATTACTCGTCTTTTCATTACCATGTTATATTTTCTATATTGTTAAAGGTCATTGGCAAGTGATTAATCATGTTTATGCTATAATTATTCAAAGATTATGGTCTTGTATTGATCTTTGGAGATTGAAGATTATTTGAAACATTCTTCTAGGACTATCACACCTTTACTTTTATCTTTTTCAAAATCTGTGAAATACACAACAACACAGGTATTGTTTTGGTTAAATTTAATCCTGTGGAGGAAATTATAGGTCATGCATTCTTTTGATGATATATTAGATGCAATATTATTTGCAGTTACAATTTGGATCTACATTTGATCTTGTTGAATTTGATTCTGCATCTATATTAAAATATGTTCATGAGGTATTTTTACTGAAAAGCTAGAGAGTTTCCTCTCATTTTGAAAATAAAACATGAAAATTACAAAGCTGTAGAGTTTAAAAGAGAGAAAGAGGAACCTATCATCACTGAATTAGGAGGTCAAACTAAAATTTAAGAAGTTCCAATAATTTCTTTGGACTATTTGTAACTCTTCTCTGTTTTAAAATTTTTACACCTTATCAAGAGTAGAATCACCAGAAATAAGCTTAAGATAATTTGCTTAACCAGATGGTTTTATCATCTTTGGAAGAAAATGAGACATGTTTCATTTGCTCAAAATGCTTCAAAGAGTGGAGATAAGAAACGTCACAAACATGTTTAGTAATTTTGTTATATATTGATCTCTCAAGGAGGAAAAGAAGAGTTAAGATGTAAGCTGTCAGCCTGTCATCATTGATCCTAAAGAGAAATAGGAGTTGGTTCAAATTTGAAGGAGTAACTACAGTTGAAAAACATGTGTATTATTCTTTGAAAAAGAGTTAACTTGCAACCTTTATCAGAAAAACATTCAAAAGCAAATAAAAGAAATAAAGGCCTCTCATTTCCATTTATAAGCTGTAAAAATGCCTTATACGTAAGTTAGAAATTTAAAGAGCTGATCCAATATGGGCCATCAGGAGAGAGCATCAATATTGGCGAGTCAGAACTAGATTTCATGAACCGATCTAATTCCAAACAATAATTAGATATATTATTAGACTTGAAAAGGAGTGCTTACTTTTCAATGAATATGAAAACAATGGAAGAGTAATGTTTTGATTTTATCAGGCAATTAGAACTCCAAATCAGTTTCACTGTTATAAACTTTCCAGGGTCATATTGAAGAAAGGTGGAAAAATTTTGCTCTATTGAAATAAGAATTATGAGTATTTTTGCTCGACCAAAATTAAGTGAAGTGTTGAGCGTTAATGAATTACTTGTTTTTGATGATATTACTAGCTAAGGAATTAAAGTCCACATGAATGGATTTTTGGATTCATTTAGAGATGAGAAATATCATTAATTGAAGATCTTTAATACCAGCCCTTCCAAGATTTTTTGGTGTACAAATGTTTTTCCCTTGAACCAAAAGTATGCCCTTTCCATTGTCATTGCTTTTCCACAAAAAGCTTCTTCTAATCTTGTTAATTTTATTGATAACCAAATTTAACACCTAAAGATGAAAAAAAAAAGAGGAATAAAATATAATATATAATTTGTCAAAACTGTTCTCCTATTGTAAGAAATTTGCCTTTCTAGGATGTATACTTTTTTCTTGTAACATGAATCCAAAGTTCCTTTTGCAATGCTTTAGAGCGAAGAGAAAGATCCGAATGTTTGTAAGGAAACCTTGTAAGTGAACATCCCAAAATATTAGCAATGAAAAAAGGATCAAAATGATCTCCCAACTATCTATACAATAATAACAACAACAAGCCTTTATCTCACTACGTAGGGTCGGCTACATAAATCCTTTATCTCTATTATATCCTATTAAATGTCATATTTTCATTTTATTTTAATAAAATAAGGTCAATTTTTATTCTTCCTAACCACACCTTTTTAGGTCCACCTTTATCTTTCTTAATGTAGGCCGAATCTAATACATCCACCTCTCTTAATTATCTATGAAGTGATAAAATATCAAATTATCTAAAAAAGTCAAATTTAGTCTTTAACTATTTAAAAAGTGGATCAAGTCAATTTCACTATTTAAACTTATAAAAATATAAGATTTATGGTGTTAAAAGTAAGGACTTTTTAGAAATATATATTTTCATCTTGATTTTTTAAATAACTCTAATTGTCCAGCACTCTTCTACTTTTTAATTATACATCCCATATAACCTTAATTAGATATCCCATGTGCTCTTTCATTTATTTGATTTAATTTATTATATTAATGAAAATAATTAAACTATCAAAAATAATATTTTATTCTTTAAAAATATAATTTCTATAAAATCAATATAACTCTTTTATAGTTTTAACACTTTGGGAAAAAAAAAAATAGTGCATTTCATTACAATAAAATCAAAATAATAAAGAATAAATAAAATTTTGTATTATAAAAATTAACTCGTTTCAAAAACTACACAATCTTAAGTCAATTTTGCTCAATATGATTGTTAATGTTGTGCATGAGGAAATAAAATTAATAGAAAATTGGATTTACTTACAAAATTAAGAAGAAAAAATAAATAATTTAAAAGTACCTTCATTTTTACCACCTTAAATCTTAAATTTTACTTAGTTTAGATGATATGATTGATTTGATCTCATTTTAAATATTTGGGTGATTAACTTGATCTTTTTTGATAGTCTAGGACTATTTTCGTTCTTCAGATTATCGAGTATATTGATGGTTGAATGAAATATTGAAACTTTAAAATCACATTATAATTAAAATAAAATAATTATTTGCTACATTTTAAATGGCCACTAAACACAAATATGTTCTTTAAACTAACATAATACTCCAATCTAACAACCTATAATACATCTATTTAAGATATTTATTATGTTAGCTAAGAAAATATTAATAACTCTTAAATTATTGAGGTTTAGATGTTCCTCTCATATGGTATACTAGTCTTTCTCTATCACCAATTCACAGTCAAAAAATCTTTCATGAAAATAGTTCATGTATGCAGGGTTAAGTTATACAATAAATTAAATGAATAATTATAGTTCATGTTATAGAAATTATGAAATATGAAGAAACATGCATGCATAATTCATAAATGAAAGGCAATAATGTCCTTGAAGAAGGAAATTATTAATCATCATTTAATAATAGTCATCTTATGAAGGCTATTTAATTTATGATATATCTCTATTTTATTTATTTATTTTTGTTTGTCGAAGGAGCATCGTCTAATATATGCATATGGGTAGTTTAGCATCCCGAACTATTATCCTAAGCTGATGAACTCTTACATATAATATGCATAAACATTTCTTTCTATACATTTATGTGTATGCAATATGGTTCATGCATAGAAGTTATAAGTTTACATTGACTATCATGCTAACATGAAAACATTGATGCATGAAAAAGATTATGATCATCAATATAAACATTTCATTTTCATAAAAAAGATTTGTCATTGCTATAACGAAAACTATAATCACTTACCTCAATTTCAATGCTTCCCGTTAAGTATGTCTCTAGGCTCTTACTTTTTTTGATTTGACACCTACAATTATCACCCAAAATATTTGAGTTACTTATACCTCTTTTATTAAAATTTATTCATATTGTTTATTTGTCATCATATTTTACTTTATATTATATAATTGTATTATACTCGTTCTTAGTTTATGATTTAAGTTCTCAATTTCTAGATTCTTTTATTCTTAAATATCTTGATTTACTAAGACTTAACTTGATACTTAATTAATTGCTTAATTTAACAAACATATTATTAATTTTTTTAACATAGGATATCATATTTAATTAGCTTAAATTAATTAAATATTTTTCTACAAACTTCCATCATTTTTTCGTTTTAATATGTACTTGTTTATTGTTCCTAAATTCTAATGAAAATTTCTTTCTTTGCACTTGAAATATAAACCTAAGATTTACTCATGTAAAATAATAAATTCTAAGTTGATCTTATCAAATTTCATTAAATGAAAATTTATGTGTCATACATATGCTTTGTTCTCCTATAACCTCTCTTTTAAACTTTAACTTTAAATTTCATTTAAACTTACTTTGATTGAAATAAAAAATAAGTTTTTTTTTTTTACTTGAAATTTGTTGTATACGTCATGCCTCCTAAATTTGATTGTTAGCCGCAGGCGATAAAATTTTTTTTTAATATGCCTATAATCATGCTTAGTTTAAAAATTTAGCCAGTCTTTTCCATTTTTCTTTCGATTCTGTGAAATCGATTTGTTGATTCATCGCCTTGTACACAAGCCTCGATCTAATCCACCATCTCTCTCTCTCTCTCCTTCTCCTCTTTGGCCCTTTTTTCCACTATTCAGCTCTCTCTTTTTTTTCCTCTTGGCTGGCCCCTCCCTTTCTTCCACTATTCAGCCTCCCCTTCTCCCATGTCTGCCTTTCCCACACCGAACCACAACGCCAATTCTGTGTACCGACAGTCCAGGTTTAAGTTATTTTAGTATTTTTTTAGAATACTTCTATTACAATAGATGGGGATATTTTTAGTCCTTTCTATTAGCAATAGAAAAATCTTTCTTTATTTTGACAACCATCAAGATAAATTAAAGAAAGATTTAGAAAAGTTTGTTTTAACATTGTAAACATCTTGTAGAATCAAAATGTTCTTACCAGCCAAAAATTGGGAATAGACTTTATAAAATAAAATAGTGTTATCTACAAATTAAATGCTATTAATGATGGTTTTGCTATTACCACATTTGCTCCTTTCAATGCAGTCATTTTTTGCAAGCATTCTGTGAATAAAATGGCCACTGAATAAAGAAAAGATGATTAGAGAGAGTATCATTTTGCTTGGACCTTTGAAACATTTAAACTATTTGTTGAGTTCCTCGTTAACAATTATTTGCGAGCTAGCATGCGCTAGGGACCAGGAATTGTAGTTTTTGCTAATTTTTAACAATTTGGCTTGTCGACTTGGGAGCATTTGAGGAATATAATTATAGGAAGATCTAAGGATTAATAATAACAGTTGCTTAATAAAAATTCTTATTTTCATTACAAGCTTGTGTACTTATTGAATCTGTCTTCTTCGAGTGTGAGGCAAATCTTGATTGACAATTTTTCGGAAAAGTCTTCTCCTTGTATCTGAGGCCTGAGTAGTTTATTTGTGATTTCTTATCTTGTTACTTTTTTGTCTCTTCCCCTCTCTCCCTCACATATCTGTTACAATATGGATTTTTTTGATTGCATTGTGTATTTGGATTGAGATGTGTTTTTCATGATTTCATTTCTTGCAAAAATTTTTATTCGGACTGTCATGAATTAATTATTTTGGGGTTAGTATTATTTCTTGATTTCCATTAAAAGGGCAATTATCCCTATATTATTAGTTTTGTTGGTTGTAATTTTGATTTTACGTGCATGTTTTTGCATATCTTATCCTGAATATATTTTAGAAAATCCTAGGCCCTATGATATCTGCATCTCCCTAATTAACATATATTTGGTTGCTATCGGATACAACTGAATTATCTGTAAATCTCAGGTTCATTTTCGCATGGTTTTACTTACTCTGGGCATCCAGTTGCATGTGCTGTTGCAATAGAAGCTCTCAAGATTTACAGGTGCAATATTTGGAAATATGTCGGTTCATATTTTCTAGCAATGATTGTTTTATATACGCACATCTTGGTGATATCTTAATACCTAATATGATGCACTATTAACTCCTTTATTTCAGGGAAAGAAATATTCCGGAGCACGTGCGAGCCATTTCCCCGAAGTTTCAGGAGGGCATCAAAGCTTTCTCAGATAGTCCCATTATCGGGGAGGTACTTTACTTCTATTGATTTAGTGGTCTGTTTGTCCTACCATCTATGGGTATTTTCTCTCATATTATCTATTAGCAATTGGATAGCTTAAGCATTACATAAATGCTAATATTAAGATGAATTTATAGCAATAGATCGATAAATAATCTTATTTATAGGGTGGTCGGAGTAGCATATATTGACGATAAAATAGTGAAGAAAAAATTTATTATAAGTTTGTAGAACGGAATTTAGTAGATGCAGTTGATAAAATTAATACCAAAATATTTAAAAAGAAAAAGTAAACTAATGGTAACATAGAAGTTGTACAGAAAGATCTATGCAAATTAAATTTAACACTTCATACAATATACAATACTTAATTGGAATAAACAAAGAATGAGGATTTATAAAGTTGATCTTAAATGCTTGGGATTAAGTAAAGGTTGATGACGGTGACCCCTAGGATTTGAACTTAAGGATGCAAATACTGACTAATAAATTTCAAATTTGATTTTTTTTTACGTCAGCGTTCTTGAAAGCAGGTGGATTCTCATTTATTTAATTAATATACAAAATATTTGTGTTTCAGATTAGAGGCACAGGTTTGATTCTTGGGACTGAATTTACCGACAACAAATCTCCAAATAATGCTTTCCCTTCTGAATGGGGTAAGTACTGAAAAGAAGAAAGAATTATCGTTTAAACTTTATGTTTTAATTACTCATCACGATACTCTCCAGGCGTTGGATCCATTTTTGGAGCAGAGTGTCAGAAGCGCGGATTGCTAATCCGTGTTGCTGGAGATAACATTATGATGTCACCTCCACTCATCTTTACTGAAAAAGAAGTTGATGAGGTACTCACTAAACATTTTTTGAGTTAGACAATAGCATTTTATGGATTCATTATTTGAAATTTGAAATTTGAAAATAAGTTTTTGTTTTTTTAATGTTAATTTGTTCTTTCAGAACGGTTATGTCCACTTTGATGCCTTAGCACAATAAAATAGGTGATAGTCAACAATAACAACATGCCTTTAACCCACTATGTGGGATCAGCTATATGATTCTTTTTTCCATTGTGTCCTATTAAGTGTCAAATTCTCATTTAATTCTAATAAAAATATCATTTTTATACTACTTAATCAAATCTTTTTAGATCTACCTCTATCTTTCTTAACATAGGTCGAATCAAATACATCTACTCACTGAATTGGGTCATCAGATGACTAATATTTTATGAGGCCAAATCATCTAAATTGACTCTCTTCTTTATCTGTCACACACACACACACACACACACACATATATATATATATGTATATTTGTTTTGTATTTTGTCTCTAAATGTAAAACCACTCATTCAGTTGTGCATCTTCATCTCTGTGACACTTAATTTTATATTTCTCTTTTACTGGTCAATATTCTACATCATAAAGCATTACAGGTCTCATCACCATCTTATATAAATTAGGTGATAGTTATTATTTGAAATTTGAAAAGCAAGTTTTTTTTATTAATGCTAATTTGTTTTTTCCAGAACGGTTTAATGGCTTTCTTTATTGCTACTTTGGTACCTTTCCACAATAAATTAGCTGATAGTTTTCTGTTATGGCGTGCTTATGCTTCAGTATTTTCATGTGTTTTTTCCAGCTGATAAGCCTTTATGGTGAAGCGTTGGAGAGTACAGAGAAGAGGGTGTTGGAGTTGAAATCCCAAGCAGAGTGAGTGTGAGTTAAAAGCATTCTGGTGCCGCAGAAACTTAAAATGGATTCTCTTCTGTGAGTAAAATAGGAAGAATTGCTTGCATTGTTGAACCGCTTCAATTAATCTGAAGTTTTTCTTATTCTGTTGATGAAATATATGCACTTAACAATCATTTTGTATTTCTTTTAATTATTTGAAATTTTATGTAATGTTAACTGTTTTTTTAATGTTGCAGATGCAGTCCATTTTCACCTTCAACATATAGTTTTTTCTAAGTAGTATTTTATGAGGTATATCATTATAGAATGTTGGAAGAGTATGCGAATTTATCTAAGGTCAAATGTTATGCATCTGGCTCTGTCTAATTTTGAGTCCCCAAAGGGCTTGGCATTGTACTTTGAAAGGAAGTTGCTTGTATGATCTATTGTGCATCGATCAATCAAATCACTGATGGATAGGGCTGCACCTATATTGTTGCATTTACTTGAATCTTGATATGGGATCGGGCTGTTAGGGTGTAAATGAATCGAGCATTCGACAGGTTACTCATGATTCAGTTTAATCAGAGTATGATTAGTATGATCGTTTGATTAATTAATTGAATAATCTTGAACACTTTATGATTATTCAATTGTTAACAAATTTGAACAATTTGTTGTTCAACAAGTAATAATATCGTTTAATGCTCTCGATTAAGGTTAGATTAATACTTATTAAGCTCAATTTCATTTTTTTAAGTTTAAATTATCTTTTATGGTGGTATTTAGTCTCACATTATTTTGATATTTTAAAGTACTATTTATAAGCTATAATGAGTAAGTTGAATTATTGAGTTTGTAACGCAAGTGGCCTTGTAGGAGGTTCTTTAAAATCACATTTTAAAATATTAATAAACTTTTTAAAAGAATTAGCTCGGTAAAGCTTAATAAGCTTAGTTTGTTATAAGATAGATTTTAATCCTTTAAATTTAAAAATTATTTTCTGAAGTACAATAAGATTTGCTTGTTAAAACTCAGTTGGTTTGGCTCTGTAAAGCTTTATATTTATATTTTGAAATAAATTGCTTGTTTAAAGTTTATTGATTATATAATGAATGCTTGAGCTTAGTTTAAATCAAGTTTTAATAAATATGAATTTAAATAGATTGAGCATGAACTTCTCACATGAACTTTAATTAAGCTCAAGCAATTTGAAAATATCTTAGGTAAATAATATTGAGGGTGTATTTGTGATAGCTTCTATCTGTTTTATTTATTTTTTAAAATAAAATAGTTTTATTAAGCTATTAGTTTTTTGGTTTTCAAAATAATTTTTTTATCATTAATTTGACAATATATAACAGTCTCTTTGATTACGACTTTTGATAATTTTTTAGAATTTTCTATGACGAAAAGTTGTTTTTTTTTATAATTAAAAATATTCAAATTGTATTGATGGTTAAGAAAGTCATTATCTAATTTTTTAAGATGGTAAAAACTATAATATTTACAATAAATTTTTATTAAACAAATATTCTACCCTATTAAATGGTCCCTGAATTCCCACGTTATAACTGGATGGGCTTTACATGAAAGTTGGCGTGGCATGAGTGAGAACAAGTGAACAACAGTGGCAGACTTACTATTTTTAAAGGTTTTATCTTATATTTAGGGCCAGGTCACCTTTAGCAACCAATTGATAACTTCTATTATGATCTAATGTGGTCATAGTTATTTAAGGATATATTTGAGACAGATACAGCTTATTAAAAAATTGATTATAAATTTGTTATGAGAAAAATAATTTTTAAAAAAAATTATAATATGTATTACAAATATTTTTCTTTTAAAAAAATTTAAATAAATATTTTCTAACGATCACCACACTTTAATAACTCTTGTTCTCAAAATCAAATTTTTATCAAAATTTTTTTTAAAAAATAGCTAAAAAATTGATAGCTAAATATAATTGTTATTACTTTTTGTTTACTTTTTGAAAAGTAAAGCACTTAAAAAACTATCTCAAATGCACCTTAAGATTTTGATGCTCCTTCTTCTTGTAAACTCATTTATAAGTCAGAAAGCTATCTCAAATACATCATAAAATTTTAATGCTTATTCTTCTTGTACATTCGTTTATAAATAAGAGGTTAAGAAATGAGAAAAATAAATGAATCTTCCTAATAAAAAAAATAATAAGAAGATAGGTGGAGGCCATTGGAGAAAATGTCATAAATGTGGTTTTTTATCTCCATGGTTTAGTATCCTCTAATTTTGACTTACATTCATAAACAAATTTTATTCTATTCAATCTTTCTACTTATAATCTATGATGCACTGACATTCTCAAAAAATAGTAGTATGCAGTATTAGACAAGTGTCGGGCACTAACACGCCTTCAAGATGTGTCAGACATGTCTCTTAATCTGTCACGTGAGTTAAATATAAGCATTGTCAGATTAAAATTTAAATTAAATTATTTTAAATATAAGTTATAAATTTATAGCATAATAGTATACCCATGCCTTTTATTCTAGTTCAATTAGGTTAATAATTGTTTTGCAATGTTTTCCTTGTGCAAGTATGGAGATTAAAGGAGGGTGAATGAATATGATGAGCTTTCAACTTTGTTGATAAATAGTGAGCAATTTTCCATGCCCTTAGCCTTATAGCCTAGGTTTTTAGTAGGTTGGACATTAGACCGGTGAAAGGAAGCTTTATAGTTCAAATATTCAATTTAGAGTTTAAAACATGTTGAAATAAGTATTGTTAAAATTAATTAAATAATTTAAATGATGAAATTTTTTTAATAATAATAATAAGTGAATGTATATATATATATATATATATATATATATATATATATATATATATATATATATATATATATATATATATATATATATATATATCATAAAAATATAGTATATATACTTGAAATGTTTAAAAATATTACATCTAAATATTAAGATATTATCTCTTCATTGCAAATTCCACCCAAGTGGCTCACTTGGTTCCAGTTCAAAATTCAGCAATTCAACCATTTTTTTTTTAATGAGTTGATATCGATTCCTTAAAATTTATTTGTTAAGTCAGATGGAGACCATTTGAGGAACTGCTAATGATCTGATTGGATCAACTACTTGATTTGATTTTTGTAACTATTATCATATCTTTATGGGGATGTTTGGATGCCTAAAAAAGAAACGTAATGTATTTAAATTACTTTAAGGTTGTTTGATTAAGAACTCTATAAATATATGAGTTTACTTTATTTTTGGTAGAATAAATATAATGTAATGTATTTTGAAATTATGAGCTGTAGCTAGGCGTGAGGCGGCTATGGCGGCAAGCCAGGCGGGTGGAGGCGAGCACTGAACACTTTACGCCTGTATTTGGAATTAGTTTATAATTTTACTTTACATCTTGTCGCAGAAATAGTATTGTCATTTGGCACCATTCTTGATTATTGTTATTGTTGTGTGAATAAAATAATGAAGGGACTTTATATTAATTGAATCTTAGAAGGATATTAAGGGTTTCATTAAGCCATAATAAAAATAAGATGAGAAGAATTAAATAACTTCTCATGTGAGATTAAATATGAACGTTATTTATATAAATATAAAAAGTTCATTAAGTATGTGCCCAATTCAAGGACAGAGGTACAATGGAGACACTAGGGTTCATTCCCCTGCTTGCTCAGCCTCATAGAAACAACTAATATATATATATATATATATATATATGATATGATATGAGAAAATTTCTTTAGTCGGCAGAATCTTGATGTTAAAAGCAAGGCGATCCGTTGGCGGTGAGATCAAGCTCTTAAAATATCCTTGGAAACTTTGAGATATCGGTTAAATCCCTAAATAGCTCTCAAATATGAAGTGTTTTATAGTCAAATCGGCGTCTCGATGAGGTTCCAACAAAGATCTTACAATTCGACTTCATTTGAGCATTCAAATGCACAAAATACATCATATGATCAAGGGAATCATCATGAGCCGTCCAGATGGAGAGGTGGTTGGATTTTGCATGTATTTCTGAGGCCACTAATCCAATCTATAAATAGCCTCATTCCTTATATGAGGGAGGCCAAAATGAAGGAGAAGGGAAGCAAGAGAGGAGAGCTCTAAAGATCCCAAAACCTGTCGTACCACTCGACGGTTGTCAACCACCGCCGTCGGCCACCACCATCAGCCCCCACTACTGATCCTCGCCGTCTTTGACCACTGTTGCGGTCATCATCACCGACCACTATCGTTGACATCATCGTCAACATCGTCGTCAACATCGTCGTCAATATCGTCGTCAACATCGTCGTCAACATTGTCTATTACTAGCAACTGTTGTCCCTTTCTCATATACAATTCTGTAATCCCAGTATTGGGAAGATCTTGTACTTTGAAACAGATACATAGTGAAGCTTTTCTTGGGCTAGGCCAGTGGTTTTCTCTTTTGATTTTAGCGTAAAATTCAGGTTTTATTGTTCACTCTTTAAATATTTGTGTGTGTCTTTGGAATTTCAAAGCTAAAGTAAAACTTTTACTCTACATGGCGGTTTTCTATAGCAGTTTGGCCGTCTGTGGGAAACTCATTCCCATTATTTCATCTTGTATGGCGACCAAGTTTTCCAACAAGATCAAAACCACCACCGAGGTGGAGCATTTCAAGCTTTTAAGGGCATGGCGAAGAATGAAGATTCATCAAACTTAGTTCCTTTGATTACTGCCGAGGCGGGGGGCAACTCTTAATCTCAAAAGATCACCCATGTTAAGCATCTAATCGATTACCATCCCAAGAAATAAGTCAAAGTTGGAGGATATTTCAACATTGAGAAGAGATATAGCTTTGCAGATTATGTTTTCCACTCATACTCATGGAAAAGCGAGAGGTTAAGGAGCAACTTTGGCTACAATCATGAACGGATGTTTTAATTCAACCTCTTCCATACAGGTTAACGTCATCGAGCAAAGACTTCGACAAACCTAGGATAGGTCAAAAGGTCCTTGGTGGACTCCCGACCTCTTATCTGAGGTTGCGTCATGGTAACACTCTGACAAACAACCTAGGATAGGTCAAAGGTCCTTGGTGGACTTCCTACGACCTCTTCCATACAGGTTAACGTCATCGAGCGAAGACTCTGGCAAACAACCTCGGATAGGTCAAAAATCCTCAGCGGATTCAATTCAACCTCTTCCATACAGGTTAACGTCATCGGGTAACACTCGGACAAACAATCTCGGATGGGTCAAAATCCTCAGCGGATTCAATTCAACCTCTTCCACAGTTAGCGTCATCGGGTAACACTCGACAAACAACCCGGATGGGTCAAAATCCTCGGCAGTTTCGACCTCTTCCAAGTTAACGTCTTGGGTAACACTCTGACAAACAACCTCGGATGGGTCAAAATTCTCAGCGGATTTGATTCAACCTCTTCCATACAGTTGCGTCATCGAGCAAAGACTCGGCAAACAACCCGGATAGGTCAAAATCCTCGGATTCAATTCAACCTCTTCCCACAGTTAGCGTCATCGAGCAAGACTCGGCAAACAACCCGGATAGGTCAAAATCCTCGGCGGATTCAATTCAACCTCTTCCACGCGGGTTAGCGTCGCCGGGTAACACCGACGAAACAACCGGATAGGTCAAAATCTCGGATTCAATTCGACCTCTTCCATACAGTTAGCGTCGCCGGGTAACACTCTGAGAAACAACCTCGGATGGGTTAAAATCCTCAGCAGATTCAATTCAACCTCTTCCATACATGTTAACGTCATGAGCAAGACTCGGCAAACAACCTCGGATAGGTCAAAATCCTCGATTGATTCAACTCTTCCACGAGTTGCGTCGCCGAGCAAAACTGCGGCAAACAACCGCCGGATAGTCAAAATCACCGGATTCAATTCACTCTTCCACAGTTGCGTCGCCGGGTAACACCACGATAAACAACCTCGGATGGTCAAAATCACCGTTGATTTGGCGTCTTCCATACGTTAACGTCATGGGTAACACTCGACAAACAACCTCGGATGGGTCAAAATCCCAGCGGTTCAATTCAACCTCTTCCATACAGCGTCATCAAGCAAAGACTCGGCAAATAATCTGATAGGTCAAAATTCTCGGATTGATTCAACCTCTTCCGGTTAGCGTCGCTCGAGCAGACTTCGGCAAATAACACCGGATAGGTCAAAATCCTCGGCCAGTTGATTCAAACTCTTCCATCAGTTGCGTCATGCCGTAACACTCTGACAAACAACCTCGAATGGGTTAAAATCCTCAGCGGATTCAATTCAACCTCTTCCACACAGGTTAACGTCATCGAGTTACACTATGGCAAACAACCTCGGATAGGTCAAAAATCACCATCGTCGTCGGTCATCCCGTCGACTAAAGCCAGCGCCGTCGCTTCGCTCGCCGATTCGCGCGCCGACCACCCTCGGCCACCAACATAGCCGTTCATGCGTACCGTCGCGGTCACTGCCGACCATCGCAAACCAATCGCCGGTCATCGCCATTGTCGCCGTCATCCGCCGCTACCGGCGTCGATCGCCGCCGTCGACAGCCATGCGTTGCATTGCCGTCACCCGTCGGTAGCCATAAGCGGTCCGTAGCCGGCTACCGTCGGCGTCCTTCGACCATCGCCGGTCTTAGCTATCATCTTATGCCGGTCATCCGTGCCCATTCGGCGTCGTCGCCGTCGAGAGCCGGTCGATTCTTTTACCAACAACCCGTCGGTTTGCCAACCATGGCGGTCCGCCCCACCATTACCGTCGCCGATCCTTACCGTGACCATCGCTCGGCAATCTTCACGGTCATCCGCCGACCAGGCGTCGGTCGCCGTCGACAGGTCGCCGATTCGCATTGCCGATAACCGTCGGTAGATCAAGCGTCGGTCCGCGCGTAATCGCAGGTCCCTTACCGGCGACCATCGGCAATCTTCACTTCGACATCGGTCGCCCGCATAAACTCGCGTCTCGGTTGCGTTGGAATACCGTCGGTAGCCGACATCCTCTTCGTCGCCGGTCATAGCCGCCGACCATCGTCGGCAATCTCCTCCGGTCACCACCATCGTCGCTGGTTATCCTCACCGACCACCATCGTCGGTCGCCATCGTCGAGCATTGCCATCAACCCAGTGTCCGGTTATCATCTCCTTGATTGCCTCCAAACCCGGTCGGTCCGATAAAGACAGTCAACGCCTCTTTCGAGGGAAAACTGGAGCCTTGCCGTATGAACTACGGGCGCTTGAGCCTCACAACCTTCTCTCAAGAAGAAGAAGGTGCCTTCTCCCCTCAGGGAGTTTTATAGACCCAGAAAGAAAATACTTTCAAAGCGGAACCACCGAAGCGATCAAAATATTCGGGGCCATGGGGCGGCGCCCCAGCGCGGCGCGGACCAGCCATAGCGGTCCGGTCGCTCCAGTCAAACCAGGCCCGGCAACTGCTTGAGTGACCTTGACCCCGACGTTGGCCGTCATGACCCATTCAGCAGCCGTCGACCTCCGAGTTCAGCCGCGACCGATCCTCCGTGCGACCCGAGCGATCGGGAATCAGCGACCGCAGCGGCCCGTTCTACGTGCCTCCGTAGCGTGCGTAGACCGATCGCTACACCCTTGTTCAGCGACATTCATTCATGACCGTCCGACCTTTTCACAGCCATTAAATCTATTACCAGCGAGGCCCATGACACCTTTCTTGACTTTAGTATAGCCCTATGATTTTTTTGCGGCCCGTTCTCGTAATCAACCTAAAACTTTGTGCGCATGAATGCAGTAAATGTCGCGTGATTAACCTCGAAATTTTGCGCTCGCACATACCTACACATATTTGTGGCTGTGCATCTACCTCCATAGTCATAATCTTATGCTTACATGAAGATCTGTTCTCTCAAAATATGTGGTTAATGGACTTGCAGATTTCGTTGAAGAATTTACTATTTTGAAGTACTTGGCACATATATTTTTTGATGATTGAGATAATATCATCCAAAAAAAAGGGGGCAACTGATATGAACCTGAAAATTCCTTTAGTCAAAGCATGAATCTTGATGTTAAAAGCAAGGCGATCGAAGTTGGCGGTGAGATCAAGCTCTTAAAATATCCTTGGAAACTTTGAGATATCAGTTAAATCCCTAAATAGCTCTCAAATATAAAGTGTTTATAGTCAAATCGAGCGTCTCGACGAGCTGGTTCCAACAAGCCAAAGATCTTACAATTCCGACTTCATTTGAGCATTCAAATGCACAAAATACATCATATGATCAAGGGAATCATCATGAGCCGTCCGATGGAGAGGGTGGTTGGATTTTGCATGTATTCTGAGACGCCCACTAATCCAATCTATAAATAGCCCCTCATTCCTTATGAGGGGAGGCCAAATGAAGAGAAGGGAGGCGAGCAAGAGAGAGGAGAGAGCTCTAAAGATCCTCCGACAACCTGTCGACCTCGGCGGTTGTCAACCACACCCATCACCCACTCTCGATCTCGCCGTCTTTGACCACTTGTTGCGGTCATCATCGCCGACCACTATCGTTGACATCATCGTCAACATCGTCGCCCAATCGTCGTCAATATCATCACAACATCGTCAACATTGTGCATTACTAGTCTGTCCCTTTCTCATATCTGATTGTAATCCCGATCGGGAAGATCTTGTACTTTGAAACATACATAGTGAAAGCTTTTCTTGGCTAGGCCCCATGGTTTTCCCTCTTTTGAGATTTTTACGTAAAATTCGGGTTTTATTGTTCACTCTTTAAATATCTTGTGTGTCTTTGGATTTCCCAACGAAGGCTAAAACTTTTACTCTCATGGTTTTCTAGCATAACATATATATATATATATATATATATATATATAAAATTCTTGATGTATCCACTAGCCCAACTATTAATTAATATAAACACAATATATGATAGGTATTCATTTTGTAAATATAATAAATGACAAATAATAAAATATATTACTTAAATCTATAATTTTCATAATAAAGCTATTTTGATTAATTAATGAGCTATATATCATTTCATCATAGTTTTTTTAAGAAAGTTATATATAATATATAACACACAAAAATAACACTTTTTCTCTGCATATTTAACACCTAAAATTTAGGTTTGTTTGGGAAAGCTGTAGCTTTTTGAAAAATTAGTTGTGAAGCTGCTATGGAGAAAGCAGCTTTTTCTGTGTGTTACAAATATTTTTCTTTTTGAAAAATTCAAAAAACAACTTTCTCACAACCACCACACTCTAACATCTATAGTTCTCAAAATTGTTTTTTCACCACAAAATTTTCTGGAAAAAAATTAAAAAACTGGTAGCTAAACTACTTTACTTTCTGGCTTATTTCTGAAAAAATAAAGCAACCAAAAAGCTGTCCCAAACGCACACTTAATATTTTCAAAAATATCACTTTTCATCTACATAAAAAAGTGCATTTCACTTTTAAAAAAGGCGAAGATAGCCCTATGCATAAAAATTACTTAAAAAAAGCAAAGATAGTGTTGTTTTTATTGTAATAATAATAACTAAATATTATTTAAGTAAACATAAACGTTTAAATATGAGATGTATAAATATATAAAAAGTTTTGTGCTATGTATGTAAATGCCCTCACTTGTTTATATTTCTCAATTTTGACATGCACCACATATGTAATCTTGAAGATTGATTATAAAGCTAAGGAAGAATTTTTTAAAATAAGTATTAAATAAATATTAATTATAATTTTAAGTAGATATAAAAAATTTAGTTTAGGTATAGTCGTCTCATAAGTAGGCGACTGGCCAGCCATCTCATTGCTTAGGTGGTTTAAAGCTAGTCGACCGATTATCGGCGATTCATTTCTAAATATTTAAGTCAGTGTGTAGACCTGCGAGCAAGCTATCAGGTCTTTCCTTTCTGACCCCACGACGATGACCTAATCCCACTCATTCGCAGTGCTCTCGGCTCCACCGCACATTGAAACTTCACGTAGGACTCTCGGCTCCACCTCTTACGCCCAACTTCGGTTCGCACGACCCGTTCCACAAAGAATATTTTCGGTTTCCCTAGTATTCCATTTTTTTGGCGTTGTGAAAGGAGCAAATTCATCTTTGATTTGGTGATTGATTTTTAACTCTATGTGGGAGAAATAATCATTCCAAGTATCTAAAGAATGAGAAAGGTGCAAGTTTTTCTTTCTCTTTTAAGATTTTTGTGATGTGAAACGTGCAAGTTTTTCTTTATCTTTAATGAAAATAAGTAGCAATTTCATGTGATGAAGCACCAATTTTTAATATGTATAGCTATTTATGCAAGGCTTGATCAATGATCTAAACTTATTAGCTACACACCATAGATTGTATAATAGTACATGTGGCATTAATTATGATGTTGGTAAAAAATTAAAATATATATAAGCTTGAATTAGTATGATTGTGTATGTGAGATTAATATTTAAGGTGTGGTCCTCATGAAAAGTACCATAGATTAAGAGAGGTACTTCACAATGTACTACATTTGAATCAGTGATGCAATAAGTTTGATGAGTGATGAGTTTGAAAATTGTTTTAGGATGCGTTTGAAATTGACTAGATTTATTTTGAGATTAGTGAAATATTAGTTTTGCATTTTGTTCATTCAACACTGTAGGTTCATTGCTGAGTATATATTAGGATGAGTCAGGAGCTCGTTTCCTTGATCCTCTTCTATGATGGACAACTGATCATTGATGATTAATTTATTCCAAGTTATGTCGGTGGCAAAAATAGTCAAATGCGAGTCGCCCAAGCTTAGAAGATTTAAAATAGAAAGTGCTTAGATATCTACGTTATGACATAGATAACTTTATAATGGAGTTAACATGTCATTTCCCTATCGGCATGGGATACATAGCATCTACGATTTCTGATGATGAAGTCTGCAGTACTGTACTAGATGAAGCTTCCCGTCAAACATTAGTTCTTTATGTAGAAGTCAAAACAATGTCGCCCTTTAATCGATATTGATCTCATGCAGCATAATATTTCATCTGATTATGCACGATGATTTCACTTTGTCAATAGCTGTTGTATCACAACACTACTGCGACGACTCAGAATTAAGGTTAGCAATTACCTTAACAGCAGTGTTAATGTCTTCATTTTATAGTTCATCCTATCTCTCATTTTTTTTAACGATGTTGACTTTTTTGACACTGAACTCAGATGCCTGTTGAAGCATGATTGTATGAGCAAGCTAGTGCATCTAGAGTATTGTCTGATGACCAATACGGCACAATGAATAGCGAATCAAGTAATGCATCTGATGATAGCGATTTGAAGAGAATTCTTTCCCTAGTAATAACAATTTATGTGACAACAACGTTGGTCACGAGCTTATTCGGAATTATTCAATTTGGAATTCTTCAAATGATGATGATATGATCTCCAATAACGACTATGTCTGCACATGTCAAACCACAAAAGATTGGGATGTAGATATTGTGTTTGATGGTTCATCTGATAGTTCAAGTTTAGCATATGGCATCGAAGTTCCAGTTGACCTATAAGAAAGTATGTGTTTCTCAAATACGAAGGAGCTTTAGTTTGCAGTCGTTGTACTTGCTTAAGGTGCCTATTGATCCACCGACGACATACTACCCCAAAGCATCTGCCGAGCGAGCCTATGTAAAATAATATTACAATCTATAAATTTTCTTAAGTACCATGTATACAGATTTTTATAGTAACATTTTACACTTGTTTCATATAGGTGGAGCATATCTTAGCGACGAAAGATTTTTTTTCAGCCTTTCTTTGGATGTTCAGGTGATTCGGACTTTCAGTTGGCTATAAATAGGAATGAGATGATATGCCATGATTTGAGATTGCACACACACATTAGCGACTACAGACTCCAGCATGTCACAACAGAGCATATATCACATGAGTACGATTCAGCTCTAACTACACAGGAAGCAAACATGGGTGTGGGTCCATCTACTTATGCTGATTCAAGGCCTTCCACTTTTCAAGAGAGTTCTCAGTCTCAGTACCATATGGACGTTGCACCTTCACAAAGTTGGATACCTTTAAGAGACTCGCAGTCAAGACTGGGTTCTGATGTTAAAGACTAGGATCAGGGACCACATGATGTCTTTCATGAGCTGCGTGATTGTCCATTGCAGCCATCTACGCACTACACTCCAAGTAGTGTTGCGATAGCATATGGACGTCGCCGTAGGCGATAACTTACTTTGTGACTCGCTCTACTTCAAATATGAATGGATACTCTTTTGTGTATTTTGTATAGTTCTGTATTTTCTGTATTTAAAATTGAGTTTACTTAAAATATGAATGAAATTCTTTTGTGTAATTTGTTTAGTAGTATAACTAATTCATGTAAAGTAATTTTAATTTAATGCTAGTACTACTGTTATTATTGATATCCGATTGAATTTATATTTATAAACTATAGACAAATACAACTTTTGTAAAAAACACTTCTCATTTTTCAAAAAAAAAAAAAAATATAGAAAGTCGCCTTATTAGCGACGGCTTCTTATATAAAGTCGGTCGCCAACCTATTGATGCTCTAAGACACCTCAGCGATGAGATGACTAGCGAGTCGCCCACTTATGAGGTGACTGTACTTAAACTAAAATTTTGTTTATATATACTTAAAATTATAATTAATCTTTAGTTAATACTTATTTTAAAAAATTCTTAGCGGCTGACGCTTTTAAATTCTTCTTTTTAAATTAAACGCGTTTAAAAGTAAGTAGGAAATATGCATTAAAAAATTAAACTAGACCTGGACCAGGTTTAACGGTGTGTTTACGTGCTACCGTCAATCGGTCGCCGTTAAACGGAGACTCAATAATTATTTTTAAAAAAAATTGTAGACCAATTGTGATATTTTGGCCATATCAGAGTCATCCTTTGTCGGAATTGAGCGAGCTTAGTATCGTTGGAATAGTCACGGAACTCCCCATGACTTTCAAGTTGACTGAAAAGGCGATTGTGGCCCTGCGTAGCGATTTTCATCGCGAAAAAAAACCGCGATTTTGAAAAGTGCGACCAACGTCGGTATTTTGGACGTATCAGAGTCATCCATTGTCAGAATTAAGCGAGCTTAGCATCGTTAGAATCGGCATAAAATTTTTCACGACTTTCATGTTGACCAAAAAAGGTGATTATGGCCCCTTGCGTAGCAGTTTTTGCCAATGCGCGAAAAATCTGCGTCGCGGTTTTGAATAGTGTGACTAGCCTCGGTATTTTGGCCGTATCGGAGTTATCCGTTGTCAGAATTGAGTGAGCTTGGTATTGTTAAAATTAACATAAAATTTCCCATGACTTTTATGTTGACTAAAAAAGGTGATTGTGGCCCCTTGCATAGCAGTTTTCACCAATGCGCGAAAAATCTGCGACGCAGTTTTGAAAAGTGTGACCAGCTGTGGTATTTTGACCGTATCAGAGTCGTCTGTTGTCAGAATTGAGTGAGCTTGGTATCATTGAAATTAAAACAAATTCTCCACGACTTTCATGTTTACTAAAAAAGGCGATTATGGCCCCTTGCGTAGCAGTTTTTTCCAATGTGTGAAAAATCTACTGTGCAGTTTTGAATAGTGTGACCAGCCTCGGTATTTTGGCCGTATTGGAGTCATCCATTATAGGAATTGAGCAAGCTTGATATCGTTAGTATCGACAAGAAATTCCTCACAACTTTCATGTTGACTCAAAGATACAAATTTGGACCGTTGTGCAACAATTTTTTGTGGATATGGGTGAATTCAAAATAACAATAGTGGATGGATTTACTTAGCATATGAAATTTGACAGTTGAAGACATTAATAAAAAATAATAAATGTTACAATCTCATTACAAAGTTTGCTAGTTGAAACATTTACTTAGCATGACAAATTCGTAGTTCTTGACTACTCCAAAAATTCTAAATTTGACAGTTTGATACCAACAAGATATCTCTTATATTCCACAGACCAAAATGCAATTTACTCAGAATGGAAATATATAACATAGAAAAACAGTGTCATGATATACAATGCACATAGAAAATATATAACATCGAGAAAACAGTGTACATCAAGCTATCATATGATCTACAAATAAAGACGACAAGTAACGATTTCTACGGCGGTGTTATGGTGGAAGTGCTCACTCCGGAGTATATTGGCGAGGTGGTGCGTCGAGGGGCGTCGGTAAATAGTACTATCGATGCTGCGCTTCATCTTCAGCCTGGTCGGTGGTCTGCTCTGGATCATTGAAGGGTGTAACATCGGGTATCTCTTGTGATGCTCCTGGTTGGAAGGGGACAGTGTGGTACACTCCGTGCATATGCGACATATAGATTGGTGGGTGAGGATACATGGTAGGGCTTGCTACCTGCCATGATTGAAATAGACTAAACATGGCTTCCTGATATGAGTACGGAGCTGGTGTGTCCAATGGGTAACTGTATGGACTAACATCTGGTATGGACGATTGACCTGCATCAAATCCTATAGTATGTGGCTGAGAAGACGAAGGTGCTGCAAAAGAACTACTGGCTTCATCTGTATCCCTATACCTGCTATCTGAAATGTGCATATTCTTGCGTAGTTCCCTACATAACTCATCACAAGTGTTGATTAAATGCTGAATATCAGTGTCCTAGTCTCTCTCAAAATAAGGCTGAAAAATATCTTGTGTTTCTAAGATATGTTCTCACTGTAGAGGCAAATATGTAATTCAGTACTCATTACATATAAATATTTGGTTAACATACAATTTTTCAGTGCTTACCATCAATCTCTCTCCAGGAGCTCAAGGATAGTAGGTGGAATGGTCGGAGCCCTCAGCATGTACAAGGAAGCACATTACCGATACCACCTCATGTATCGACTGATAGCCGGGTCAACATGAGGCATAACATCATCCACGATAATAATAGAATCTTGTTTGGCCTCCTACTGTGATATGTAGACCTGGTGATAATCAACCCAGTCAACATCGACCTTCCCAGGACCATCGACTCTCTGAAATGAAGGATCTATAGGTGCCACGTCCACTTTAGGTGACTGACCAAATTGTTTGAGCACACGATCTAGGAGATACCACTCAATTCTTTTCCAACTGATCAAAAGTATCCTAGCGGGCCAAACAGCCTGTCCAGCCAAGCAGACAACAATTACTCTCGTGCGTACCTGTTGTCCGTACGGCTCCCATATCACCTACAATATGAAAAAAAAAAATTATATGTCATACATAGGATTGTAGAGGTGATCATATGAACAAATTGTGCTCTTAGTCATACCTGACTCTGTAGTAGCCCATCAAGCTCAACTTTATACACTCTAACATGGACGTGTGTCATCTCTCGTAGGTATCTCTCATTCCACCTGCAACCAACGCTCAACCCATCCAACTCTGCCGAAAAGGGTACCTGCAATGTGGGTTGCCCATCATGTTTATGCTCTCATGACCAAACCTGAAGTAGGTGCAGACATCCTATCATGTTGGTCCACTTTGGCCTTGTGGCCTTGTACAAGTGTGCTAACATAGCCGCTCCAATAGAGTACCTGCTGAACAAGCTCAAATTATTAAGTAGCGGTAAGCACTACAAATGTGCCTCAAACCTGGACGTATCTGACAGAAGGAAGCAGCCAATAGTGAACAAAATGTAAGCTCTAAGGTGCATCAAAAAAGTCAGCATTCGGTAGATCCAAGTATGAGTCCCTTTGAAATTTCCACCGTAGCCAATGTAAAGGTAAGCATGTCCATGCATGCGCCTGCCCCATACGAAATGTGGATGTAATATGTGGTTGTACTGGATAATGATATATAACATTGGGCTCTGTATGTCTGTCGATGAGCTCATCACAATAATTGGGCCAAGATAGCCATCGTCTCTTCTCTCCTATCACTATCGGTCTGATAATAGGAGGCCCATCAATTTGTACTCCTAGAATCATGACCACGTCCTATAGTTTGACTATAATCTCACCAATTGAAAAATGAAAAGTGTTTGTTTATGGTGATCAACGCTCAACTAAAGCTATAAGCAGGTGGTGATCAAGTCGATATCGTAGGTGAAACACAATCTAAGCGGCTCGCAGTCCATCCATAAATGCAGGCGGTTCACGGCCACTCTTTGAACATCAACAAGTGTGATGCTGTCTTAAGAACTGTCACTTGCAAAATATGAATTGAGGATTTAATTTAAAAAGCATTTCGTTTAGGCTAGCTTTGACAAATAATAAATATTACCATATCGGTGTAGCCACGTATGCATAGCGAGGCAATCTTTACCTGTTGCGGCTCGTTCTATGGGCTCTCCTTGGTTTTGGCGTCGGCGTCACGCATGCTCCTCCTTCCTTAGATGCCATTTCACCTATCTAGCAAACAACTTCTGAAAGTACATGTCAACACCAAAAATAGAAACCATCAGAAGTACAGTACAGTAGTGTGGATAGAAACATAAAACAACATAAGTAAACACAGCCAATACGTACAGTAAGTTCCTACATAAATCAAACTACTTACATAAACCAATGAAGAACAAACATCTTATAGCAACAATATAGAGAAAACTACAGTGCAGACATACACATAAGTAAATTGTTCATGCACATAGTAAATATGTCCTATATACACAGGTACAACAAATACATGTCTAAAAAGGCATAAACAGAAAAAATAGCCTGCTAACAATGTATATCTACTACCAACAGCATAGCGAAAACACATAAGTCAACTATCACAAGAACTACACATTACCGACCAAGGAAAACACACCCTACACTAGCAACAATGTAAAGTAAAATACATCAACAAAAAACATACATGAGTAATAGCAGTACTGAGAAAACTACATTGCAGACATACACAATAACAAGAACAAACATCTTCTAGCAGCATCACTAGGACAGAATAACAGTCTACCGCAATCACACTAAGTCCTATGTAAACGATTTTGTGGACAAGTGGCTCTGTTGTGCCCAGCATTTTTTGCATTGTCCATATATTCTGTTACTTCACTGCACATTCTCATTCATTGTGTTGGTATATCTCTGTCCGGTTTTCCCCACCTTCCGATATTCGGTGCTAGTTCAATCGATGACAGATATGATGGCACCAATATGATCTGAGATGATATGGAATTGAGCTTTGTACGTACTGTGGTACATTTGCAATGTGTAGTAGTGGGATACATACTGTGAATGACTTAAATGATGTTGCCCTAACACAGCAATAACATGCGAACACAGAATGTGAAGTAATTGGGGCAACCTACATGTACAACTACAACTATCTTATTCTTGTAGTTCAACCTTAAATAATATCGAGGACATACTAAACACCTGAAATTCATTTAAATTTATCCTTGTGGCTCTGGGCATCTCCTAGCTTCACGCTCATTCTGTTGTAGCTGCGCCTTGATACGTGGTGCGAATATCGAATCACTCTGCCTGATCAAATCAGAAGCTGTCTCAAGGCGTTTGGTGAAAATTGATATAAAATTATAATACATTGATGTAATTAGAGCTTATATCGACAACCCACATGCCCTCTTCAACACACCGTTGAAACACTCTGATGCATTAGTAGTCATGGTTCCATAATGATATTCGCCATCATGAGTCAATGACCACTTCGCCACATCTCTATCAAGCAACAACTCAGCAGCCTCTGCTTTGATATTCCTGATGTCTATCATGTAACTTGTGAAGGTGTGAATGTTAGTTATATATTACCTGTCACGTACATCTTCTGGCACACAAACTCAGCATCAGAAATTCTCATAGTTCGGCATGCCTTCTTGAAATTCTCTTTAAGATGACATAAGCAGTTGTGATGCTTAGCCCGGGGAAAAAATTTGTGGCATCCACGTACTAAGCATGAGTGTTGGTCAGAGATAATGTTTAAATCAGACCGAGTACATAAAAGCAGAATCAAGTCCTGTGATGTCCTAATAAACCAAGCCTAAGGTTCATTGCACTCTGCTTCAATTATTACAAATGCCAGATGATACAAGCCATTATTTGCATCAATCTCAACTGTAGTAAGAAGAGTCCCTCTGTACTTTCCCAATAGAAATGTACCATCAAGACTCAAGACTGGTCTACAAAATTGCCAACCGACAACAGATGGCCTAAATGACCAGAATATGCATTGAAAGCATTCATATTCACTTGACTGAATACAGTACACTATGTCAAGCATAACTACACATATAGTAGCCACGAAGTGACCCAGTGAACGGTATGACTCTTCCCAACTATCAAAAATAGCCTATATGACCTTTCTACGTACATCCCAAGCTTTTATATAGAACACCATAATGTTAAATTTTGATTTCATACAACCAATAATTTCCTTAGGCTTTAAATTCAACTGGTATCTAATGACAGGTCGGATATAGTAGCTAATAAACCGCGAGCCTATATCCGACTCAATATCGAATGAGTACATGTGTGTGCCATACTAGATATCCTCGTGCACCACCTATCCTTCTTTTCGCCGAGCATGTAGATGCCACATGCACGGTCTACTGGAATGACTGTTATGTATGCAAAGTACAGTGAACACGTCTTATTGGAGTCACATATTACATAATTCACGTTATTTGTTATGAACCAGCCTTGAACAGTAATTTTAAAGTGTCTTTTATCATGGAAACACATCCCATCATTTAAGTCTACTGGAATGAAATTCTCTTCTAGAAAAATAGAATCTTCTGAGAGGCCATCAAAATTCAATTGTTCATCCCATTCTTGTGCTATCTAGGCAGGCCTAAATATAATCATTACTACTGAACATGTGTTCCTCAGCACTGTTTATTTTGTTAGAGTAATCTCTTAGCAAATGACCATTCTTAGAGTCTGGACATTGTTCTTCTCCAATGTCACCTTCACTATCTGTCGAACTCGGCGCTAGGTATTGTCGTAGCCCTCATCTTCGCCAAGAATCTGCTACATGATCGCCATGGTATTCCATACTAGCGTATGGAGGCAATATGATGAACATGAATTGGAGATGTAGTAACATCTCTCTATCGCACGCATTATGATGCGGTATAAGATTAAAATGGAAAAGATTAATTGGATAATGACGCATGTAATGCATTCTGCGAAAACCTTTATCAGGTCACCGATATGGTTCTGGATAGTATAGTGTGTGGATGCTTGGATGAAATTCAACTCTAGTGAAATTATGAACTTTGCTATCCTCTTATTTCAACTCAACAATATACAATTACATGTTGTATATTTTGCATTAATGACTCACATACTTCATCGCCATTTAATGGAGAAGCAATGAAACCGCACCAAGAAAATCTATATGAGATTAATTCTAAAACGCGAATCAACTTTCGGTGACCTCATGATTCGATTATATGCTTAAAATCAATCCGTCGTGAAACTTGTATATGATTATTTTTTCCACCAGTATACGCAGGGAAGAAATCATTACTAACACTGAGTTGGTCGTCGTAATATAATGCTAAACAAACCGTGTCAGAACTCATATTTGAATCTAAAAATGTGTATTAGAGACAGAAATGCTGAATAACACACCTCTTTAAATCAATCAGATTTATAAGAACTGTATGGATCGTACTATGTAGATGTATATTACAACCTAACTCTAACAAAATGACTCAAATTATCTAAAAAAATTAACCCTAATTCGATGAATAAAAAAGTACAACACTGTGACTCGATTTTTGTTAAAGTAAAGACAACCAAAATGAATACCACATAGAATTTCAAACTCCAAATCTTAGTTTCTATTCTGGACATCTAATCAATTTATTCACAACATAAAACACATTCCTAAACATACATGTCCAACAACACATTCATAAATCCTAAAATATAATTACACTCCAATAAAGTTACTTATTGCGAGTAAGTAATTATAATAACTGATATAACTATTAATTCTCCCAATCATCCATGAGCACAAAACAACACATGACAAATAAACATACAATCATATTCAATATTTAGAACGCAAAAAAAGTTACTTAAAATACACATAAAATACACAAAAAAGTTACTTAAAATACACATAAAATACACATAGAACATTACTTCGCAAAATTAACATTTCCCCTAAAATATAAGATGTCAAATGTACATTTTCTTTGGAAAATGTGTTCCTCATATATTTGGAAAATTTACATTTTTTTTCCTAAAAATATCAAATCCAACAACACATGCATAAACTTAAAATTTACATTTCATTGCAAAATTAGCATTTCCTCTAAAATATCAGATTTACATTTGAATCTAAAAACGTGATCCTCATTTATTTGAAAATTTTATATTTTTCCTAAAATACCAAATCCAACAACACATGCCTAAAACTAAAACTTACATTTCTTTGCAAAATTTACATTTCTTCTAAAATATCATATGTACATTTCAAAATCTAAAAACGTATTACTCATTTTTTTTTGCAAAATTTATAGTTTTCCTAAAATATCAAATCCAATAACAAATGCCTAAACCCTAAAACTAGCTAATCACATGATAAACTAAGCAATCAAATGTTAAAACACATAAAATCAACATTTCAATGCTTTTCACTAAAAAAAAGGAGTTCCAAAAAATGCCTAAAAAATCCATTTAAAAAATTTAAATCAACTCCAAACTTTGCCTAAGTCCTAAAACTAGCTAATCACATGATACATTAAGTAATCACGGGTTAAAACATAAAAAATCAACATTTGCATGCTTTTCACTTAAAAAAAAAGAAGATCCAAAAAATACCAAAAAACACCTAAAAATTGTCCGCCGGCCGGAATGTGCGGTCGATTTCGCTGGAGAGGGCGGTGGCATAGTTGCTGGCGGCGGGGCTTTGTCCGACGACTTCATGGGTGGCGAGGCGGCATCTCAACCGAGGGCTTTGGCGGAAGAGAAAAAACTTCTATCCCTATCTTGGTTCCACTTTTAAAAAAAGATTTAGCCACGCCTGCTTAACCGCAATCAACGATAAGCTATATGCTAGTCGCTATTAAACAGTGACGTAAATTAAATTTTTTTAATGTCTATTTCACTAATTACAATTTAAAATATACTTAATTTAAAAATTTAGTTAATTCTCCATCTCAATGTTATACATACGATAAGGATAATTTGTATCGAAGTTGTAACCTGACATCAGAGTTGAAATAACTTGAAGAAAATTTTAAATTAACTATTAATTAATTAATAATTAAGAGATTAAGTACCATAAAAAAATTTAATTATAGTATAGTCCAATAAGTATGATCACACCACTTCATCGCCGAGGGCTACCTACTTATAGGCGACAAACTTAAGCTACCACCATAAGTTAATCGCTTCACTAGGAAGCTAGCCAACTTATCAGCGACCGGCTTCTTATAACTGGAAACTGCCCCACCCTCCGGTGAAGCTTGCTTTTAGTTTTAGGTTATGATCGGTCCCACGCCCTCGGCCCCCCTCCTCCTCCTCCTCCGTACTCTCACGAGTCATGAGTGATCGACCCTCCCACAAGCCGCTATCGGGCTCCATCACCAGAAGCCAAATTTCCACCTCCATCAGAAGCCGCCGAGACCGAAAATTCCATTCGCTAAGGTAAAGTTTTATTTATATATTTTGTATCTTTTTCCTTTCCTTTCTTATTTCAACAATGTAGGGGAAGTTTTTCATATTTTCATAATTTTTCTCCTAAAAGATTAGGTATAAGAAATGCTTGGATCGTAATTTGGTTGCTCGTTTTTTGCTTTGCTAAATTATTAGGTGTATAAATAGGTGAGCAATATATACAGTCCGATTGATATTTTTTTTGACAGATTATGAGTGAATTGTTAGGTTTTGTTATATCTTTGGTTACTGAGCTTATAGTAGAATGAGTCGAGCTTGTTTCTAATCTTCTATGATAGAGAACCGATCATTGATGATCAGCTCATTCCAAGTTATGAAAAAAATCGGCCCAAGTTTTTGCCATGCAAGCTTAGAGATTTAAAAGTGCCAGTCTTTGCGTTATGACGCGTTGATAACTTCGCAGTGGAGATTTCATGTTTTTCGCGGATGGATACATACTATTGATGATGATGATATCGAGATCAGATTGGACTAAGTTTCAAACATTGATTCTTTATGTGGAAATGAAGCCACAATATACTATCGCAGTAAAACCGAGATCGCCATATGCACACTCGATTACACACTCATGAGTTCCTTTGACAAATAATCGCAACAAGATATCAACAAGAGATAATGTAAGCATTTACCTCGACATCACTGTTGGTATTTTTTATTTTCTTGGTTTAGGGTATCTTCTATTTTTCAAAAGATTATATCATTTTAAATGGAGAACCGAGCACCTGTTCAGAACTGCATGAGCAACCTAGTTCATCTAGACTAGTACCCAATGATGAGTACTAAATGATGAATATCGAATCAAACATTGCATCTGATGATAGCGATGCTGACGATGATTCTTTGCTGGGTAATGCCAATTTATGCGACAATAATGTTAGTCATAATCTTCTTCAGAGTCATTCTATATGGAATTCATTAGATCGCGATGTTATGATTTCCAATAATGACTACGTTCGAATATGTCAAACCACGAAAGACTGGGATACAGATATTGCATTTGATGGCTCTCGATAGTTGGTTTTTCGATGATGTCAAGTTCCGATATAGTTATATGAAGGTATGTGTTTCAAATAAGAAGGAGCTTCAGCAAAGAATCGGCGGGTCAATTCTTAATAATGTTCGCCATTACCGTCACATCGAATAAGAATTTCATTGTTATATGCATGTATCGTAGAATCCCGCACCTTGCCACTTGTGCATGCACTATAGCAGAAGCAAGACGTTGGGAGGTGCCTAGAGGATATCAACTTTAGGTTTGCCGCACACATGCGTTGCCACCATCAGTGGTTCAGGATATCGACAGTGCACTTCTAAGTTTATTTATTACTTTGTAATGCCAGTTATGCGATTTCAAATTGACTTGAAATCCAGAGAGATCATAGAAAGAATGTAATCAAAATTTAACATCAATGTCTCTTACATGAAGGCCTGTGATGCGAGACGTAAGAGTATCAGAGCAATATTTGGCAGTTGAGAGGAGTCATACCGCTCTCTAGCCTTATTTATGGATTCATTATGCTCTGTGCTACCCAACACTGTTTACAAAATCTTGTCATCAGATACATGCTAGTTTCAGAGATTGTTCGGGCTTTTGGACCATCTATTACCGTCGGGATATTGTCGACCTATTCTGATGGATCTGATGTTCCTATTGGGCAAGTATCGGGGTACTTTGCTCACAGCCATTGGTATTGATGCAAATAACAGACTATTTTCCGTTGCTTTTGCAGTGGTTGAATCTAAGAATAATGAATCCCGGCTCTGGTTCATTATGTGCCTACAATAACTGCTGCCAATTGTTTCATCAAGGGGCGATTTATGTGTAATCTCAGATAAGCATTGAGGTTGGTTTCGGATGCCGCTATTTCCATGGGCCGCACATCGCCATTGCTGGACATCTTAGGGAAAACTTTAAGAAGTGATGTTGAGTTTATATGCAAGAAAATGTACGACCGAAGATGACATCAACATATTTAACCGCCACATGTCGACATAAAAAAAATTAAACCGAAGCGACAGTTGATGTGGAGAAGTGGACATTGATTCATGATGGTGGGAAGTGTTATGGTACCATGACCACAAATGCATCGAGTGCTTTAATTTTAAACGCGTAACGGGACTACAAATTCAAGCATTGAACCGCCATTTACTATAACATCGCGAGTTTATTCTATAAGCGGGCAAGTACCATTGATCTGCATCCAACCACAATTCACATTCTCTCCTTGGACCCAAACAATCCTAACTAAATTTGAGCGTGAGGCTAGACATTTCCCACAACTAATCAATATTAACATGAATGAGGTGCAAGTGTTGGACAGGAATTGTCGTTCCTTCAGAGTTGACTTCATGGCGGATCAATTCAGCTCATGCAGTTGTACACGAACACTGATTTATCACATGCCATGTTATCATACTATAGCAGCTCTTGTACATAAGAGAATCAATCAACTGGCTTATGTGTCAAGCTATTACACTATGTCGATGTACGGGCATATATACTCTTCCAGTTTTCATATGTTGCATGATGAAACACGACCGAGTACTGCGTCTCAGATCCTTTAATGTCTCCAGTGGTTAAAGTTAGATCGGGGAGGCCACGATCACGTAGATACAAGAATACAATGGATGAAAGTGCAGTGCAAAAAAATCGCATATGCAGTATCTGCAAATCATACGGTCATTACCAGACATCGTGCTGACATAACCCTACTAGTAGGAGGTGAGTTTAGATTATGTTGCGAAATATCTTAACTGAATGTACATAGTTTTTCTTTTTTCTGTAATTATTTTAGCACTCTAATAAATTGTATTTTTATTGTACTTGTCCACGGGTCGAGGAGCCTTCTAGACCGGACGCTGTGAGGAGGCGTCGAGGCATGGTGCACTGGTCCGGTAGTGCGATAGCATATAGACGCCATCATCGACGATAGCCTACTGACAAATTTATGTTCATACATCTTTACATTTTTGACGAGTGGAAATTGTATGGGAGGAACAATTATTTTGTAGATATTGAGTTTTTACAGCTATTTATTTCAGTTTCCCTCCAGAGCATATGATTATCCTCTATTTCATTGTGAATGACTAATTATTTCATTGTGAGTTTCTCGAGGGGTGATTTCTTTAAAATGTTGGGGAGGAACAGGAGTGACTATGAGTGTAGTCTCTGCTACTGATGGATCTATGATTATTTTAAAGTAGGTGCATTGCACCCTACCTTCAAAAGCAGATTCAAACTCATAATCAGAGTCAAACTGATTTTCCTCGATCAGTGTTTTACTGGAAGATTCGCATGGACCTTTGGATTTAGAAGGAACACATTCATCTTCTTCTTCAGTATCACTACCTAGATAAGGGACAACGTTATTGATTTTGGACCTGTTCTTTATATCCCTAGGGATATTTGGAACAATTTCTTTTCCTTTATTCATTTTATCTTCTCCCTTCTTCTTAACTTGTTCTTTTATTTTTGAAGTAGATGATTTGCTAGTTGTTTTGTTAGCTTTGATTCCCTGGAAGGAAGTAACTGGCATCTTGATAAATTTTCATTTCATGCACTGCAAAAGGTTGCATGTCACCCACAATTTGGCATTCTTATCCATCCTTTGTATATTTCATACATTGATGCAATGTAGATGGGACAATACCATACTTATGAAGCCATGGTCTGCCCGAAGGGCTCAATGAAGTATCTGAGATCGATCACATGAAATTTGGCTTCGTGCGTGAGGTCTCCAAATTTAAGAGAGGGACGAATGACGATAGTTTTCTCCCTTCTCATTGAAACCTTGAACCATGACTTTATCTCGTCCCATATGTTGTACATCTAGAGATAGCCATCTAAGAGTTCTCAAGTTCATAAGATTCACGGAGGAACCAGGATTAATTAAGATCCGCAATATTATAATTTCATCACTTTCACAATACAGAGGGCGACATTGTGTCGAGCATTAGATCATCTTCAAAATGTGACGTGGAGGCTCTTGAACATGCAAGGTCTCCGTTAGGCGGCTCAGAAAAATATGTGGCCGGATAGCTAATATTATCCGCGTGAAAAAGAAGAATGGTCGACTGTATCAGACGACTCGTGGATTTAAACAAAGCATGTCCAAAGGATGACTTTCCGCTTCCTGTATCAGAACTGTTAGTGGATAATACTTCAAACCACGACATGTTCTCATTTATGGATGGATCATCAGGCTACAATCAAATTAAGATGGCTCCTGATGATGAGAAGCATACCTCATTCAGACGCCAATTGGCATATATTAGCTGCCATGCCCTTCGCTTGAAGAATGCCGGAGCTACATACCAAAGGGCTATGACATCTTTGACGATTCATCAACAAGTAGAATGTTGATGACCTCGTGTCAGTATAGATTGCAAAGATCATCTCGATGATTTAAGGATTGTCCTTGAAAGAATCGTAAAATATGATCTCAAGATGAATCCTCTCGCGCGCTTTGGAGTTTCTTCGGAAAGTTCCTTATGTTGTGCGCCGTGGAGGGATTGAAATCAATCCCAACAAAATCAAAGTGATTGTCGAAATGCCTCCTCCAAGGAGTTCACAACTTTGCTCCAGGTGACATCTCGCATTCATTAGAAGATTTATATCAAACTGCGTGATGTCGCACCCTTTGAAAAATTAATGAAGAAAGATACTCCTTTCAAGTGGGACTAAGAATGTCAAGAGGCCTTCGACAAGATCAAATATCGTTGAACCCACCCATTCTTGCATCCCGTGAAAGCCTCTCATCTTGTACACAAGAAGATTGGAGGAATCTGCTTTGTCAAAGATAATGATGAAGGAAAGGAGAATGCTATACTATATTATAAGACTAATAGAGCAAGTTATTCTCCAATTGAGAGCATTATTTGATTTAATTTTGCTACCCAAAATCTACGCATTACATGCTATCTCATAAAATTACCCTTATCTCAAGGATCGATCCGCTGAAGTTCTTGATGACAAGACCAGTGTTGATGTCCGCACGATGGGTCTATTACAATTTGATATTACATATGTACCCCAAAATGCTGAAGGGGCACCGCAGATTTTCTTGTCATCCCATACCGCAGACTCATTGCTTAACGATGATCTTCCCGATGAGCAAATCATGCACATATATGAAAAAGAAAAGCAACAAATGTGGGAATTGTATTTTTATGGAGCTGCCTATTAGATACACTCAACCCTCAAATCTCCCAAAGGCTCAAGCATCGGCCTCATCTTGATCACACCAAGGTGGCACCGAGACATTCTTATAAATTAACTCAACCACCAACAAACAACGTAATGAAGCTGGTGGTGTTTAGAGGAAGCCATTTCCATGGGAGTCCGTAATCAAATTTATGGCATTCTCAACTTCATTAATCAAGTGTTGGGCCTACAAAATCAACAAGCTTGAATTGGCCTACTATCACAAATAAGTTCTCGAGCTTATGAAGCAAATTCCAAATGTCATTATGACTGAAGTCTCCAGAGCTGAAGAAAAGGCATTGCTTAGCTAAATTAGCTAAAGAAATGGCGAGTATGGATGACGCATTTACTACATACTAATTAGTGTGTGCACTCGAAGTCCTAGAGCCAATAAGTTTAAGATCCCCACTGGAAGAGGGGACATCAAACGCAAATCAACAGGGTGTAGCTCATGTTGCTCCTTACACTCCCTTACAAATTACTTTCCAAAGTCAACACAACTTCAAACCATTCCGATGAAAGACCTCAACCGAGGAAGTGCGATGAAATTCTTACAAGAAAAGAGAAGGAAGACTGAGATGCCTTCATCGACTACTTCAAGGCAAATTGCCAAGTAATAAGTCGATAGCTCGCACAACTTGAGAAAGGCTTCAATTATATGCTTATGTTGGCAATACTGTATCGTAGATCCTTCAATAGATGTGCGCTGTTTGGGAATAGAAGAAGCAGTAATTGTTGAAATCCATCAAGGACTTTGTGGTACACCAATCGTCCTAAAATGGCTTTCAAAATTAAAAGAATTGGATACTATTGGCCGTCTATGGTAAAAGATTATATCAATCACGCCAAGAGATGCCATGAATGCCAGGTCTATGGTAACATAATTCATCCTCCAACTGCATCCAATGATAGCATCTCTTGAATGGGGATGTAATTGGACCAATTGATCCACCATCATCGGTCACCGCTTCATCTTAGCGCCAATCGACTTCTAAAATGTTCAAGCACCATTTAAAGAAGTTACAGCTGAACAAGTGACTAACTTCTTTACCCACAATATTGTTTATAGATTTGGTGTACCACACCAAATCATTTTAGATAACGGATCAGCCTTCAAAAGTACTAAAGTTTATAAATTTGCTGATCGACATAAGATTGATCATATATTCATCAATTTATAATCCGAGAGCAAATGGCTTCGAGGCATTTAATAAAACACTAGTCAAATTACTTAGAAAAATTATCACAAGAAATAAAAGGGAGTGGCATACCAAACTTGTGGAAGCTGCACTTACTCACTTACAAGACTCCTACAAAGTCCTATGCACTAGTGTTTGGGGTCAAGCAGCTTTGCCACCTTGAACTACCTTCGCCCGAGTAGCCATTCAACAAAATCTCACCCAAGATGAGAATGCTCATCTACCTGATGGAAGAGTTCCATGCGCTTGATGAGGTGTTAGGCCTCCAAGCCCAGCAAAATCTAGAAGTCTATCTGCAGAATGCCCGTAGAAAGTATCTGATCATACAAGACGCCCTCAGCTTTTCAGGAGAGTTGGTCACAGTGGTAATCATCCCTCATCGCGAATTGGCGGTAAATTTGAACCTAATTGGGAAGGACCTTTTGTTATTGAAAAGGTATATCAAGGGGAACTGTCGGCGTTGACTTCAAAGGTGAAAGACCAATGCCGCCAATCAGCGTCGTATTTAAAGAAATATTACACATGAAAGTGTGATTGGACAAATGCATTTGAAAATCTTTATTGTCAAACACTTATGAAAATTTTCATTGGAAATTCTCTTGTAACACAAGAATGCATTTCCAAAATAAAATAAAATCCCTGTTAGGCGGCATTTTAAAATTTTTATAGTAAAGTATCGGGCGTTCCTGGTAAGGCAGGGCATTTCTTTCTCTTTGGGTTGACATCATGCCTAGTGTGAGATCCCCATGCATACTCAAAATTATGTATTCAAATTCTCAAATTTAAAAGTCTTGCGAGAAAACTTTCAAGTCGCAAACTTCAACAAACCAAGTTGGATATACATTTATCATCCCACAAATCTAAAGGCTCGAGTTGGTGTATAAGGTGGGACTCAACCGCCAAATATGGCAGTCATCGGCAGGTTACTTACTCAACGCCACAAAGGCCGTAGTAAGAGATCCCATCGTTAGCAGAGGATAAAATCCTTCATCAATTGCTCAAGTCCACTCAAGTGGGTGTATAAGGATTCAACATGCCAAAATATGATCAGTGTCAGATCTGCTTACTCAACGCCACAAAGGCGTAGTAAGGGATCCTCTGCCGTTAGTTCAAAGAAAAGAGCATCCAAATCCCCAAATCTCTCCAACTTGGTGAGTTCAAGTGACCCAGGCGGGAAATTATCCCTATTCGTGGTCATCTTTCAAAATTCTACAACAAACAAAGATATCCTTACTCGAAGGCACTAAGCCGAGTTTGGAATCAAATACAAATGTAAAATCTCAACTCCTTGATAAGTCTATCAAGCGAGAAAGCAAGATCGAAGGAAATTCTTCTTCATAAGTCCAATCAAGCAAAAGCGGGGGGCCGAAGAAGCTATCCCAATGTGTTAGGTATAAAGCTAAATCGAACTAAGGGAGTTTTGTCATCAAGATGTCCATTACATGTGCAAAGCAGGGGACTCTTTGCCATTGATCCAACATCGCTCGAGAGCTAGGTCATCGGCATTTATCCTTCTACAAGCGCGAAGCTAGGCGGAAGGTAAATGTCGCGACAAATCTCCGGATAATTGATTTTACTCCATCAAATTCCAAGGCATGAAGCCGGGGATAAAGGAGGCACAAGATATGAATCCTCGAGATGAAATCTTCAACAAGTCCGTCAAAGCACAAAGCAGAGGACCGAAGACATTTCTATCTCATCAACTCCATCAAGTCCATCAAGGCACAAAGCCAGGACAGGAGGAAATCGCAAATCCCAAAGTTCGAGATGAAGTCTTCAACAAGTCAAGCACAAAGCACGGACCAAGACATTCTTATCTCGACTCCATCAAGTCCACCAATGCACAAAGCATAAAACCAATGGGATTTTCATCTTTTCAATAGACCATTAAACCTTTTAAGAGAAGAGATCATGAAACAACATGATTGTTGGTCTAGATTTTATTCATGAAAATTGCAAGTACATATGAGATGACGTAAAGTAAAGAGAAAATACATCAAGGTAGAGCGAGGATTGTAGGTCTCTAGGCGAGATACAATAATAACAAGCCTCACTTTAGTCTCGGGTTTGTAAATCCTCTACATTTCGAGCAGTCGCTTCAGCATCGACCATAGCGATGTCGGTCACGAAAATCTTTGCTCCCTCTGCTTGCCGAGTTCTCTATCTTGCTCCCTGCAGTCTCTTGCATGACACGAGAATGCTTAAGCTCCCTCGAGGCTTGAATCTTAGTAGTGATGCTTTCAATTTGAGCACCAATGTCGTAGACTCACCACAGTCCTCTTAAAGCCCAGAGCTCTTTTAATTCATCATGAGCAAAGTCATCCGCTTTGAGTATAATGTTCTCTTACTCGACAATGAAACTCTGTGATGAATTATGCTAAGGGTTTTCATTTGTCGGACTAGAAATTTGGCCTCACGACATAAAGTCTCCCAATAGCAATTCCTCTTCACCTAATCGAAATGAGCCAAGAAGTTTGACGGTATTTGCATCTCTTGAAAAGCGGTCAGTGATATTGGTGAGCGGTCCAATCGACTCACGTAAAAATCACGTTCTCTTCATAAATACTCATTGCGTGAGTCCATATGATGCATGCCTCCAATGGATTTGATAATCGATCCCGATGCTAAAAAAAAAGAGAGAGGAAGGGGGAAGAAAGATAGTAAGAAGGAAATGTAATGTTATATTTGAGAGTAAAAAAAAAGAGGGAGTTATCGGGTCATACGAGTCAAAACCTCGGTTGAGGCAGTACTCTTCATGGTGGGCACGGTTGGCGTTATGACGCCTACTATCATTTCATCATGAGTAGGTATGGCAGAAGTCCCACCATACTCTTGATCTCTCATTCCCGATGTTTCACTGGGGTAGAAGCTAGGAAAGAAATCCATATAAGGACTAGATCCACAAAAGGGCAAGTGGTTGGAGCAAGAGGTTCCACCATTGCTTAGGAAGATCGACCAAATCTTCAAATGGAATCACATACAGCAAGCACCGTGTCAGAGTCAACTCCAAAATCCCCAAAGGAAATGGCTCCATGCTACAGACATTCTTGGCCAGATTTGCTTCTTGAGTTAAGAGCGTCGTGGAATGGGGCTGACAATCGGTTGAAGCTCTTGAGGATCTTCATACGAGGATGTCTTTGTCGATGAGATGAAGATGGTACCTCCACATGACTAACAAAAGGTTCTCGGGGAAGTGAACCTATTCCCGCTGTTGATTTGACACGTCCTCTCTCACCTATCACACGAGAAAATATAAACATCATTATGTTAGGAATAAAGGGGCTTAAAGGAATTAAATAAAGGGTTAAATAAAGAGACATAGAAAATCATACCTCTAGAATTGCGAGCTGTTGCCTCGAGGGCTCAAGTCTCCGCGCACGTTCATATTTACGAACTCCACGCTCCAAGGTCGGTGCAAAGATAAGCGTACCCAAGTTAAGCGGTATAGCTAACTCCCATGTGGAGGAGCGACGGGCGAACTTTGAGTTTGTGCCAAACCGAGTAAGTGAAGCCATATCAGCGAGAAAATAATCTAGTCTCGGCAGAACGGCATCCATTTGGCGTCGGCCACACGGAATGAAGGGTCTACCTTCATAGCGGTTACTATGAAAATCCAAAGCTGTCATTTTAGGTTATGATATCCTTCTAAAATAATTGAACAACCAAATCGATAACATAGCCAGCCAGGACGCATGCTAATAAAGTATTCAACAATTGGCAAGAATTGGCCGGTATGAATTAAAGTGCATCTGCCTCTATGGTCAATCCCATCCACAATATCTACCTCCATTAGGCTATGAGGTAAATTTGTAATTTTGAATTGATGGACGAGACGAAACCTATCAATAACTAGATGAGGGGCAAAGAAAAATAGGCGTACTCTTTCACGCTCCAAGGTAGAGGAGGCTTGTGACAATTGCATGACTACTGGATAGTTCCTTTCTAAGAAGTATGAAGGGCATTCAAGGCAAGCGAAGGCCCCTTCGACATGAATGTGAATCCAAGCATGAATGTATTGCCAAGGTAGGACCAAATCATGAAACTCAAGTTTGCTAGCCTCTGAAATAATTTTTAAAACCCTATACATCCTAGCAAGGACAGGAGGAGCCAAGGAAAGACGCTCACCTCGGGAGATCCTACTTGCTGCCAATAATGTGCTGGAATGGATAGATCCCTCCTTGATGGGCAAGACGAAAGAACACAACCAAGTAACTAAAAAGCCAGCTAAAAACAAGTCTTCGTCCATACCTGGATGCGATGGAGAAAAATGCCCATGTAGTAAGAAAGGCTCGGCAATATCCTCAGATAAATGACCAAGCGCACACCCATTTGAAGGGTCATATAATAGAGCCGAAAGAGGTAATAAGCTATCCTCTCTTAGAAAGCTACAGATCCAGATCTCCATAGGCATGATCACTTTTGAACGCATGGATAGCCCAGTAGCTTCATAAGTTCACCGATAATGATTAAGCAACTCAGGGTAAACTAAGGGTAGAATCATCCCTCCCCTATTCCCATCTGAGGGGCACCGAAAAAGCTCATTATCAGAAGGAATATATTCTTCATAACGTCTTCCATAAATAGGAAGGCCCGATACCGTCTGCAAGTCATTCAATGTAATGGTCAGTTCTTCGGGTCCGATCCAACAGGTGTTATTCCCAGCATCCCAGAACTCAATAAAGCCTCTTACCCAAGAAGAAGGAATGTTCCTGAAATCGAGCATGGAAGCATAAAATGCGTTATAAACACCGGCCTTTAGAATGTCCTTATGAGCTCAAGAATGTATCTAGCCCAAGCAACATACCCCTTTCTTTGGACCATGAATTTGGCTATGGGAGTCTCGAGGCCACTCTAATGAGGTGGTTGTAAGATGACTCGGTAAGTGTGATTGCCCTGTTTGCTTGATGATGTCAGCGGCTGGTTGAAGAATTTCACATAAACCGTGACTCACCTGATCAACGGTACTATCGAAAGGATTATACTCTCCGCATTTACGGCGGTAGTCACCCATTAGGGATTCTCGAATCGTTCTTCGAACAATGAAGGCGAGAACGGGTGAAGAAGTTCTGAAATATATCACGCTCCTCTAGCATATCATTGTGTTGCTCTAGTCTGTCCAAAATGTCCACGTTATCGTGAGGGTCATGTGAATCAATCATAGACCATATAGCATCCTCGCTCATCAAGGCAAACTGATCTCCTCCAGTTGAACATTTTCCTGTAAGGAGTCAAAAGACAAACATATAAATATATAGATGACTACGTGAAATAAAAAAAAGGAAGAAGGAGAAAGAAGAAGAAAATGGAAATGAGACAAGAAGAGTGTTCCCTTGTCTGGCATATGATGACCAAATAAATCCCATGAAAAGAAGAGAAGAAAAGATCCCGTACAACAAACACGGTCCGCTCCATGCGCGCACCATGTTTGTTGGGGGGCATTTGTTGACCTACAACTAGGTGTCATTTAAAATTAAGTAAATGACATAGAGGTTAAATACCCTAATCATAATCGAAATCAATTAAATTCAATTTGATTTGAAAATTTGGCTTCATAATGCATCGAAGCATCAAAAATAATTAAATAGAAAATATCGAATCAATTAAGGATCCAAATTTTTTAATGAAATTACACGATATCAAAGTCGAAGCCTCGACAACATTCAACGAATTGCTTAAAATTGATCGCTACCGTTGCCAAACGTCAAATTCTATCAAACAACCCCTTCCGATCGATTCGCAAAGTGGACATCAATAATGCGACGCGACAATTTAGACCTAATTCCTTCATCGCCACCGACGTTGTCCAATGCCTCCGATCAATAAATTGATCGCGCGCTATGCTCGCACAATAAACCTAAAATTGACACCCATATTGTTAGGTTTATTGATAAATTAATGTCACATAATATTTAATTATAATTAAAGTGACTAATGACCTAATCTTAAACCCTCTAATCCTACCTAATCCGCCTAAACATCTGAATTACCAGCTAATTCTATTGTTGTTGCCAATCGAGGCTGCAAAGAACGAATGAGGCGTGACTCATTTCACGATCCTCTCTCTCTCTCATTTTCACTCTTCCTCTTCAACTCACGACATTCTCTCTCTCGGATCCTCTCATTTTTTTCGCTCTCTCTCTCTCCTGAAGGATTCTCCTTCTCCGCTTTCCGATCAAGCTCACTTCTCTCCTCTCATTCCTCGCTTCGACGATCTCTCCCTCTCTCTGAAGCTCTCAAGAGTGCTCCTTCTCTCTCAAGCATCAACCCTAGCCGAGCAAGAGGACTCGCCCTTCTCACCTTTCCAACCAAACCCCCTGTGTTGTTTGCTTTCAATCTTGTTATATTTTTATGTGGGTTTCTCTTGGAAATGGTTTCATTCCAGCTTGGTTGATTTTTATGCACTAAGATGAAAAGATAATGTGGATTTATGGTAATGCAAGTCGCTTGATTTCCTTCTATTTCTGGCCACCACTTTGAGCAAACCAAGTATCTATCCCTTCTTTTGCTTATGTTTTATCCTTCCCTTGTTTAGGTCTTGCCATCTCCTAACCCAACATATAAACGATTCTAAAAAAAAGAGAAGTCTTCTGCATACAAAGATAAAAAAAAAAAAATATTGGTTCACACTTTTGTGATGATAGCTTTAGCTTCCTTTTTATATTCTAGTTCATCATTTGTTTTATGTATCCTTTATTAACTTCGATTTTGTGAAAGATTGCATTTGAAGTAGTTAATTGACAAAAAAAGTGTATTATGAGGAGTAAGGAAAGGGCAAGGATATTCTTGAAGAGAATGTTCAAACTTCACCAAACTGGAAAGAGATAAAGAGTTTCATGAATTTAATGCTTTATTTCCTAGTGCTGTTTAATCTCTCACCATTGTGGAGAATCAAGTTGACTACAAAGATTCTTTTAATTTTTATCAAATCAAGTCCATTTGATATAAAAAAAAGAAGGGAGTCCTTACATACATGTTCATATAACAAAAAAAAAAAATGTTGAACAAAAAATTAAATCTTCTTAGATTCATGTTATGGGAATGATGCAATGTTTGCTGAAATTATTTTACCTAAGGGAAATCCATTGATTGGTTTTTCTAAAGGGATAATGCATGCTGAAAATATTTTACTAGAGAGAAATTAAATCATTATTAATATGATGCTGAAAGTATTTTTATGAAAGGGGAAAACTATTAGCTTGTTGTTTAGAGGCATAAAGCATGCTGAAATTTATTTTATGCAAGGGGAAATCAATTAGTTTGTTACCTAAAGATGTGATGCTTTGCTGAAAATTTCTTTTATTTGAGCCTGAAGTTTGAAAATCTGATAAGGAAGGATGTATGGCTTAAATATCATACTATTTGTTGTTCTCCTATGAATTTCATGCTTCTACTTTGTTTCAATTGATCTATGAAGGGAATTATATATATCATGCCCTTTCATATGCAAGTTTGAAATGGATATATACACCATGTTCTCCAACAAGGGAAATGCTATGCTATCTACAGGTGTCTCACGACATACACCTATACATGTCTTTCTGACATGAGGGCAGCCCAGCCTTCATGGCAACCCCACATGTGGGGAGAGGGAGGTTAAAATTTTGATTATTATGCTCTAATCAAATATACATGCGTGCACTTTCTTTTGTTTTATATGCAAATGTGAGCTTTAAATTTGGATATATACCTACCATGTTCTCCAACATGGTAGGGAAATGCTATGCTATCAAAATTTCGGGGTCTCACGACATACACCATATATGTCTTTCTCGATTGGTGTGCCCAGTCTCTCATGGCAACCCCCACATGTGGGGGGAGAGCCGGGAGGCTGTCGTAAATTTTGATTATTATGCTCCTAATCAAATATACAGGAAATGCAGCTTTCTTTTTGTTTATATGCAAATGCGAGCTTTAAATTTTAGGATATATCCTACCATGTTCTCCAACATGGTAGGAAATGCTATGCTATCAAAATTTCGGTCAGGTCTCACGACATACACCTATACATGTCTTTCTGACATGGGGTGCCCGCCTTTCATGGCAACCCCACATGTGGGGAGACGGAGGTCATTGTAATTTTGATTATTTTCTTAACTAAATGCAAATGCAAGTTTTAAATTTGACATTATAAGTACTCATTGTTTCTCCAACATGGCGGGAACTGTTATGCTACGCTAACCCATTAACGCCTTTCTTATCTTCTCACCACACTACCATACACACTTTTCTTGGCGTGGGAAGACCTAGTCCCAAGTAGCCCCCTATTGGGATGACGGAGGTCAAATTTTAAAAAAAAAAATAGATAGAAAAGAAAGGATGAAATGCTTAGGTTAACATGTTGGCTTAAAATGCCTCTTTAGGTCATATATGAATACTCATGCTTCAATCTCTATATAATGAAAGCTTTGTGGCAAGTATTACATAAAGTGGATTCTATCTAGCTTGACATGTTATGGAATACACATTAGACATATGCTCAAACTTAAATGCCTCCCTACTTTACTTGTCATTCACACCATGACATACATGAGACATAGTGAAGACTTAAAGCAAACACATATGAAATAAGTTAAATCTACCATATGACATGACATATATCAAGAAGATATCAAAAAAGTTATTGAGTTAGAAACTCACAAGTCTGTGGCACAACTTAACCCTTAATGCAAGATTGAAAGAACCTAAACTTGTGGTATAAGGGAGAAAAGGAGAGTAAAAATGTACCTTATAAAGGAAAATCCCTCTATTTATAGCTTCCTTTCTTTTGCCATCTATTCTATATACACGCATATGATCATGCAAGAAACTATCTAATGTAATATTTGTCATATTGCATACATGCATGATCATGTGGCATGCCCTTGGCTCCTTCTCTCTCTTTGAAGAGGAAAATAAAGACTTTGCCATATCTTCTTAATAAATTTAATGAGTATTTGTCCCCCACTTGCCATGAGCTTGCATGTGAGGGAGGTGGAATTAATTTCTCTTAAATGAAATATGACATCCTCATATTTTTATATTCCCCTCTTATCAAGAGAAATAAATGGGCTATGATCATATGGGCCTTCATTTTATTTTAGCCCCTTTATGTTTGCTGATTTGTCATATAAAGAAAGGGTTTTTAGTCCAAATCAAATGCCTAAACTCATTCTAGGCCCATCATTTTATATTTGATCATATGGGCCTTCAAAATGGTTATTTATTTATTTGTTTGCTGATTTGCCACATAAAGAAAGGATTTTTAGTCCAAATCAAATGCCTAAACTCATTCTAGGCCCATCACTTTATATTTGATCATATGGGCCTTCAAAAATGGTTATTTAGCTCCTTTATATTTGCTGATTTGCCACATAAAGAAAGGGTTTTAGCCCTAAACTCATTCTAGGCCCATCACTTTATATTTGATCATATGGGCCTTCAAAATGATTATTTTAGCCCCTTTATGTTTGCTGATTTGCCACATAAAGAAAGGGTTTTTAGTCCAAATCAAATGCCTAAACTCATTCTAGGCCCATCACTTTATATTTGATCATATGGGCCTTCAAAATGGTTATTTCATTTTATGTTTGCTGATTTGCCACATAAAGAAAGGGTTTTTAGCCCAAATCAAATGCCTAAACTCATTCTAGGCCCATCACTTTATATTTGATCAAGTAGGCTTCCAAAATAATTTATTTCAGCCCCATACCCTGTTGATTTGTGACATAAAAGAGGGGCTTTTGGCCAAAATAATATGCATATCATATTTTCCAAAGAGCAGATGTTATTCATCCCGGTTTGGTCTTCGGACCGGGTCCGGGTTAACAAAACCTAAAAATCCCGTATCAAAACTCATGCTTGCATTACAATCAAGTCAAATACAAAATGACAGATTACATCTTCCGGTTGGTCTTCGACCGTCCGTTAACAAAACCTAAAATGCCATATTGAAACCTAAACTTGCAAATTGAACCACGTTTCAACTAGACATTTAATGTCCATACAACATTTTAAAAGAATGTATGTATGTTGAAGTGTTCAAACAATAGAACATGTGCAAGTTAGGTATAAAACAAAAGAACGATGTTACATCCTGGTTTGGTCTTCGACCAGTCCGTTAACAAAAAAACTCAAAATCAAAATTTGACATCGAAACTTCAACATTAGACATCTTAATGTCCATACAATTCCCAAAGAACAGATATCCGTATGCATGTTGGAGTAAATACTAAGTCAAATACAAAAGAACAGATGTTACATCATCCCGGTTTTGACGTCCCGTTAACAAAACCTAAAAATGTGATATTATAAGAATTTCAAATTAATAATATCCGAAGTTAATTACATATAATACAAGATATGAATCAACCGACATAGCTTCTAAAATTCAAATCGTGAAGAAAAGTCCCAAACCCGATCCTCTATGTTCAAACTAGAGTGGACAAGGTTTGAAGGATTATACTTATTGAGATAATGAATTCAAATCATCCTCTAGAGAAAATGGTAGTAGACAAGGTCTATCAATTGATATTAACCCTAGGATCAAGAAGGGTAATTATAATTAAAATTTCAATGATAAATGATCATATATTCAAATCTAAATCAATCGTAAAATGATCAAAATTCAAAGAAAATAACAAAATATAAATAAAAAGAAATAAAAAAATGAAATGAATTATTTAAATTAAAACTAAAAATAAAATAAAATAAATCCATCCCTCCGCAATTGTTTGTCTTCGGGTGACAAATTAAGAAAACTTTTGCTCACAAAGAGCCAATGTCAAATTAAATACATAACTACCTTCACACTCAAATATTCCTAAAGCCCGGGACGCGGGTCTGTGTCCTCATGGATTTTGCCGCTGATATGGCACCACATAAATGGTTACGACTGAGCCCTCGACCGGGTGGTTCGAGCGATATGACACCACTAAATTACGGTCAGTATGTTCCCCAACGGCTTTGCTCTTGAGTCGTGAAATGTAGAATGTATTTGGTTGGAAAAGCCCTATGTTAGCTAAGGTTGACTTATATTTGTCCCCTTAGACAAACTCCACCCCTGGTCTACAAGGACACCTTGGACGACGAACCCATGTGTTGTCGACAAGGATCCTTCGCCGATTGACTACCTCCTCGACTTGCGGACCAGATCGTGATGCGGATGACGAACCATGTGATCTTGATCGCGCCATCGCTCCCCACAAAAGTTTAAAGTTAAAATAATAAATTTCATAAGTTCTAAGTTCCACTCACTGCAATTATATACTCGTTATTTAACGATTCATTGATTAGCCTTAATCGAAAGTGCTCTCTCAGTATTGAGAGGGGTAATTAACTATAGGGGCTTGCACCTATAGGAAACCTGAAACCAGATATAAAAGTTCTCACCAAATAAGAACGAAATCGGTAGTGTCTTATCTACTATTCATCTGCCTTCTGAAATTATCACCGACACTTAAACAACTCTTTCCTTTTTTCTGAAAGAGGTCGGTGGCGAATTTTTGGATCCCACAATTGTTATAGAAAATTGCTGATTGTATCCACTGTACACACACACTCGCTCTCTCCTCTTGGTTATACAGTTGTGTGGTAGTGAGGTGTATGAGCTGCACGTCCAACCTTTCTCTGAAGTTGATTGGTCTAAGTAACATATTAGTTGCATACTTGGTAAAGAGTTATGGTTTCTTTATGAGACTAGTGTAGCAAGGACATCAATAACTTAAAGTGAAAGTGTCAACCGGGATAAAAATGATATGCCAAAATCTTATACAAATTCAAAAGAGAAAAATACAACATGAAGGATACCGAGATTTAGTTGATTCAACATATGTTAAGCTTATGCCCATGAGAGAGGAGAGATGACCCAATCCATTTGAAATTAGCCTCAGTCATACTATACAAATCAAGAGTACTCACTAGCCCTTTCCTAATTTTCAAGTACATGCATAATTAAATTAAAAAGCACTAAGAATTTTATAGCAAGAGATTGTTTCAGCTTCTCACGAGCTAGTCCTCAAAAAACCCTTGATTTGAGAGATGTATGAGGAATTGTGAGAAATCTATAATATCATCTACAAACTCTATATGAGAAAAATCTGTATAATTTGGCCATTTTATCCCTTTGAAAGGAAACTCATGCATGCATGAATCTCAAGAGTTCATTCCATCGATCTTGCTTATGTCTCTAAGGCCATCTGACTTATGGCATAGATCCTAAGATTGTGATTCCTTTCTATCACATATGCTAACATAAATTGAGCAGAATTATTGATATAGCAAGTGCAAATTATTAAGTAAGTTGATCAAAGAAATATCCTGATTTGTAAATCTCCAAGTTTTGATCATTGATGTTCCATGTGGTTTAATCTAGGAAGAGATTAATTTATTAATATTCCATCAAATCAAGTTGAGTTTAACAAAATTTATTCTTTAGTCAATATTATCATGTAATTAGATCTTCATTTTCTTCCTTCAAATTGAGCGCTTTTAGCCCCCAAAATCTTAAGGGGTCAAATTAATCTCAAGTCTAAATGTCACCTGAATTAAACATTTGCAATGGCGTTATAGCTTATGTATTGCACGTTAAATTGGTATCGTAGAACGTGAATGTTCATTCACCTTTAAATTTTGTACCCTTTAAGTGACCATCTCCTCACTTGACTGTAATAATGCAACTACTTGACACTACATAGATTGTATAATGCAAAATTGATTCACTTAATCACCTAAAGTTTTTCCATTATCAAATGTTTAAACTTATTCCAGACTTTTTTGATAGTCATGAACCTATTCTTCTTTACTTCTCTAAAGTATGATGTTAAAACACATGTGAAGAAACGACTGAAGCCACTTCTAAAGTAGTCATTTGACCCTTTTGACTCTCATGGCAAACTAAATAATGCATGCAAATCTTGAAGATCTCATCATTCTAAAAAAATTAATTTATAACTTGCATTATTCACAGATGCAAGTTTTATTCTCAAATCGGGTGCATAGTCTACCCCCTCCAATTTAATTATACCATCTTGTGTTTTAATGCAAATTTTGTTAAGACTTGTAATTTGACATGCACCATGATTTCTCATATATACTCACATATTACAATAAAATAATGATTTATCATGCTACATATGAAAAGAACATGCTATGTCAAGTACTCATCGATCATTCCACTTATATTCGTTAGTCACAGATAGGACATCACTGAAATATATATCAATCATGTCTTGTCATCCTTATGGTTGCCACCTATTTGCTACTCACATTTTTGCAATGTTATGCAATTTTTGTTTGTGTGCCCTTATCTTATAATAGAAATAATCTTGTTCATGTCATCAAACTTGTCTCTAGAGATGGGCATTTTCTTAATTTCTTCATTGCCCCTCCTTGCGAATAGTCCCTCAACCTATTTTTTTTCATCAACAACTTCTAGCATAGAAGCCACATCTTGTAACAATAAGGGTATCTTCATATCTTCCAATCTTATTGTATCTTTTCCATACATTATGGTGCCATGAAAGTGCCAATAAGAACATAAAGAACATAGTTATAAGAAAATTTGATCATCATTCTTAAATTGTAAAAAAATGAACTAAACTAATGCATATGTGATTAGCGGCATATCTTGGTGCATGTGAAGTAAATATAACTGCTTTTGATATCATTTGTTAGAAGGGCTTTAGGTCATGAACAATGACTCTAACTTAAGTGATAAACCTTTCGTGTTGGATTCCTCCAAGTGCTCTATTAAGACTTTATCTATAAAATGCAACTTGATCTTTCATATTTGCATTCACATCTTCACTCATCATAGCCGACATTTTTGGGCACATCATGAGTGCCTTTACATGACCTTGTTGGAATAAAAACTTCACATCTTGATTCTTCAAGAGGCAAATTTATTTGACTAATCAAATTTCTTGACCTTGAAATTCAATCATTCTAAATACTGTGCTTTGATACCAACTTGTTATAATAATGATGATAAATAATTTGTAGGCAGAAGTATTAATTAGGATCAATCAATGTTTAAAAATAAGAAATCGGGAACTGAGGCGTTTTATCGTACTGAAGTGAGGCATAAGCCTCGAAACAAAAAAATAAAAATTTATAAAATAAAAAACAAATAAAAAAAATGTCAAACTATCAATATATTCACCTAATTCATTATTATGAAGACACAAATCACTAATCATAAAATTAAATGTTAATATAAAATATAAATTGAAATAAGATTTTATGTAAGCACTCGTTTAAAATTTTAATGTATTGTGAGAACCAAGATCTACAATAATATCATCATCACTTTATCATTTTTAGAAAAATTATTATATGTAACTATCATACTTAGAATATATTTCATCATATTCAAAATCTTATTAAGCTATTACAATTTTCTTTTTATTTATTTATAACAATTAATAATGTATTTAATATAATTTTAAATAAAATAATATATTAAAAATAGGGAGTCAAATAGAGGTATTAATCTAGCTTGTGCTTCTTGGAGATATGTTATTGCCTAGAGATTCTGACTTGTGCTGCTTGGAAAAGAAAAGTAACTCTAACTTGCATAATTTGAAAGAATAGATCGCTCAAAATTAATAACTCTAACTGGTTAAGATAGTGAGATAAATAAATAAAATAAATAGGTATAAAAAATTATAAGATAAATTAATATTATTAAAAAATAAATTATATTTATTATTTATAAAAAATAAAGTGAGGCACCACCTCAAAGCGCTTCGAGGCATACGTCTCATATGCCTTTTTAAACAATGAGATCAATAACTATGTACTAGAAAAAACACAATATAGAAAAGGTCGAAACTTACTAGGATTGGGTTCAATTAAGCTTATAGCCATGGGAGAGAAGATGAGATCCAATAAATTAAAAAATTAAGTACATTGTGGTGTACAGATCAAGAGCACTAACCTCTATTTTCTAATTTCAAAGTGTACTCACACTCAAAAGAAGAAACTCCAATAATTTCACACCAAAAGAATACCTTACACAAAAAATCATCTTCTTCTCATTTTCTTGTGCACTGCTGAAGCCTTTAAGCTTTTAGAAGCTGTAGACCTAATAGTGAAGGCATCCTAGATTCAAAGGGGTATATGAGGGATGAAGAGGATCTCCAATATCAAATATAAACCTTGGACAAGAACTGCCCATACATATAGCCATCAAATCCCTTTATGAGGAAACTAACAAAACACAAATCTCAAGAATCGATGGCATAAATCCTCAAATTGCATTACCTTATTTGTGCAAATCTCGATGTCAATATGCACAATTCCTTTGCAAGTACTTATAACTTCAATCATTGCAATCCTATATGATCAAATAAATGATAATAATTTGGGAATCTTCAATTAAATTGAGTCAAAATATAAGTTGATTATCTTGAAGAGGCATAATTGTAATGTTCCATGCAAGTGGTCTCAACTAGGCAATGACTTTTGATCTGATTTTGTAAATTAAATGTTATCTTTTTGATTATAAATGTTGAATTAACATTGCAATTAATTTTGAAATTTAGCTATCAATTCAAATGGGAGAACTTTCATTACTATTGTACTTGCCAAATATATATTTATTTTTAAAAGGCTGAATCTTTACCCGTTTTTATTTATGATTTTAATGTGTATTTCACTTTAGATCATTGCATGATCTTTTAATACATGCATTGACTGTATTTTGTTAGCATTTGTCTTAAATTATACTCGTGGTATTTGAAGGTGGAAATGAGCCTCGTCTTATTGCAGCGGCAACAGAACAATTGAATAAATTGCCATTTTACCACTCATTTTGAAATAGGACCACGAAGCCACCCTTGGTACGCGTAATTTTAAAACTCTTACTTTTTCTTATAGCATGCTATTAATTTGTCATCTTTGGTTTCTATACTTTCATCATAATAAGTGAAACCTTAAACTTAATTTGAGCAAATTCTTGTACTAAATTGTACTATTATTGTTATTAATTTTGCTAAAAAATAAATATTATAAATTTCAATGGTAACCATTTAAGCTTGTAGTAACAATTTCTATGTTGCTATTGGACATCTTGCAAACATGCATTAAATATGCAAAATTCTTGGGACCCAAATGGTTAATCCAAGATAGTGAGTAATTATGCTAGTGAAAATTGAAAAACAATAGAATTTTACCTAGAAGAAAGGGCTAATGGCTTTCTACTAGAAATTAATAACTTAAATAAGATTCAAGAAAACCATGAACAAGTTCAAAATTCATTCATTCAATAGAAATATAGATTATGATAACTATGATTGAGCACAAATAACAACCGCACTTTAAAAAGCGACAATGAAAACACGTGAGAAGGAAGAGAAGAAAAATAATAATATGGGTGATTGGATTCTGATGCCAATATAATATTGGTAATGATTTCATTTTTTATGTCTCAGAGCATGAAAATTCCTTCTTTTGATTGCAGAGGATTCATAAAGGTTCCTTCAAGACTAATAAGCATTGTAAAGAATTAGTTGCAGGTTCAAGAAATAAAATATTACATAATAATAAAAAAGTGATTCATTTAAATAAAATGTAAAAATTAGAATTCCTAAAATTAGATTTTTTTTTTGTAGATGGAGATTCGAGAAGTCTGAAACATGGCAGTAAACAAGATGCCATAAATCTTTTAATAAATATAAATAATTAGTTCCACACTATTATAATCTTATGAACAGAGTAAAGTTATTGATAGCTAGCACCATGTAACTAAAATAAAGATCAACTGAAATTAACCAAGAGATTAAGCAAAAATATCCATTTTAGGGACTTTCTTAGTAATAGTAAGATAAGGATTTGTTGACATTAATATGTTGGCCACAAGTTTGGCATCAAAGCTGTTTAATTTGTTGAAGATTCACATTTTGTTGTCTGAATTTGTGTGCTAATATGTGTAGCCATCAAGATCAAACCTAGGCAATTAATCTAACCTTTTGTGTTATATTCTTTGTATCAACCATACATAAGTTGAGTTTTACTCAGTCATCTATCTGACCTCAATAAGCCAATATAAGTTTGTGGAAGCTTTTCTCTTGTATGATCAACATTGTCACTATATGCCATAATCATAGGGGTTTCTTGATAATGTGTATGCCACCTATTGCATCATGTAAAACAAAACAAAGTATTTAGAAATCATAACTTACCTAAATGAGCAAGGTTATCATAAGATTATTAAGAGGGGCCAATATTTATGTAAATCTCAAATGCTTAACAAGTAAAAGTTTCAAAGGTTAATCATTTAACTGGCTGTAAAACTTCAAAGATCAAGCGAAAATGACTTTAAAGTTCGCATAGCCTCAACAAGTTGAACTAAAAAGTAAAAGCATGACTATTTAACTAGCATAGGGTTGAGTGGGATAAAGTTGGTTGGGCTTCGAGTTGTTTGGAGTCTTCTTTGTCAAGAAGACAAAGTCATGCGGGGTAGGTTCCCACTCAATGGGTTTGATGGTTGATCTGATGTTTCAAAACTTCTCTAGTTTGTCAAGCCTTTATAATGCAAATTAAAGAAGACTTCTTAGTGGTTTATGAAGTTTATGATTGGATTAAAGATATCAATCTAATAAAATCTCAACTTCAATTTTGATTTTTGTGCCCCAATGTTGGGTTCAATCATCAAAATTTGACAATCTAAGGAGCTCTTTTTTAATATCAAGTTTTCGATCATAAAGATATATCTGAAAATAAATTTCTTATGATTGGTGTGCCTATCTTCTTCAATTATAATCAAGGGTATCCTTATCATAAAAAAGCTCTATCTAATTTGTAGGTAAATATATTTCTAACTTTTTTTACGATGATGGGCATAATCATTGCAAATTATAATTGGAGGGAATTTCATTCAAACCTAAGTTGCCTTCAAAAAGTAAAGAAAAACAATCAAATAGATTAACTTTTAAGTGGTTGCTTCATGCTTAGAGCAACTATCATTATGCCATCATGTTACAGTTAAGTCTAAATATTTCCTAATAGCTAAGCCTATGTGATGTGAACCATATGGCACCCTTGGTTAGGCATGAAGCTTTTTGTTGGTTAAGCTCATTTTAAAATTGATCCCCTTGGAAACTTTTCATCAATGGTTTATGAGGTCTCTTTGAACATTGTAAATCATTATTACTGAAAAAGATCTTCCAATTAGTTTTGGTGGACTACCTTTGTTTACTAAATTATACTATGGTTTTTGATAATTTGAGTTGACAATGGTATATCTTTTAATCATCATTTTCCTACCATTTACTCTAAGTTGACAATGGTTTATCTTTTTATTCCCAATGTAAATTACTGCTACTGTAAGCATCGTAGAGCCTATAGAGCAGCCTTAATTGAATGTTTTCTCTTACGATCAAGAGGGATAATTAATCATATACTCTTATGAGAAAGCAGCATCCTAGAAATGCTTGACAAATACCTACTAAAATTCAAATTCTAAAGAAAATATAAAACTGTAAGAAAAGTTCACATTCAAGAGTGATCGTCATAAAATTATTTAGATGCCCGTTCCTGTAGAAAAATTTGAAAATATGATTTTTTTGGGAAAATTTATGGTCAATTTATATAAAAAAATCTGAGAGTTACCCTGTTCTCTAGAACTTAATTATTTGTTTGGCTTAATATCTAAAAATATTTCATTCAATCAATATAGCGGTTATTTTAAATAAATGAATTTACATGCTCACTCAATCTTGAAAATAAATAATTAATGTAAAGCTCCATAAGAAATGAATGATTCCTAGTGTTTCAGTACTTATTAAAACGTTAAGATTTTCTGATCTGTATGCTGGGGACTTGCTTTTCTTCTCCTAATAATTTTTTTCTCCATTACTTGTGAAGCAGAATTTGATGTTTAACTTTTATGAGACTATCTGATGCAATACTTGGAAAATTCTTGGAAAGATGATGATGATGATGATGGAGAAGCAAAGAATATTAAGAAAAATAATAAGATAAGCAGACTACACATTTGGGTAAGGATTTTCCCTCTCCGGAAGGGTTTTGTGGTTTCACAATAGATCAAGGATCAAATTCACAAAATAGATGATAGAAATGAGGTCTAAACTTCCATAATTAGAATTTTATTAATACTGTAAAGTATTTTACATGTCTCAGAATTCATTGATATATATGGAAACATAACAAATTACTAATAATTTGCTAATAAATTACCAGTAAATAGTTAATAAGCTATTAATGAGTTGTTAAAAAACTTAATAATAGACTAAAATAATCCAAGCAGGATTGTGAAATTGAAAAGACATAAAATAACTCAAATAAATAAGGCTAAATAAATTTAGATTAATCAATTCCCCCCTGCTGCAAAAGCCCATGCTATAGTGAGTGATAATGATAATACAATCGAAAGAAACATTATGCTTCAACTATGGATCGTTAGATGATGAATGATACTTCTAATGAACTAGAGGATGTTATGATATTGAAGGAACATTAGTGATCTAATCTTGAAATAGTGATATATAATATGATGTTCTTCAAGAAGATTTACATCTCTTGATTAGAAGAAGCCGTTTTTCTCTTGCCTTCTCTTTTTAAAATTTTTTCTTTCTCAAAATAAGGCTTTGGTTAGTGTCACACGCTTTGAGATGCACGTATGATATGTGAGGAATTAAATGAGATAGTTACTGTTCTGGAAAATGTGATTTACAGTTTACAAACAGTACAAGTAGAGCAGTAGAAAACATGGTCGGTTTGGTGGAAGTTTGAGTTTTGTTTGGTTTTATGTTAGTCATTTTATATGACCATAGATGGAAGATTTAATAAACTATTAAAATTGCTAACAAATTTTTAACAAGCAGCTAATAAATTGTTGACAAAATGAAAAAGAGACAGAATGATCCTAGCAAATAATAAAATAATTCAAATAATTATGTCAAAACAAAATTTAGATTTTTCTACAGTGTTAACCAAAGCCTAAAATTGTCACACCCTAGATGACCCCTACCCTTATTCTAGGTCAATAGTATAATGTAATATGATAACTGATTAGACATAGATTCCAATCGACACGTTATAACCGCGATCATGAACCAGCAAGTGAAATTTGCATCTAATCAAATCATCACAAAATTGGAAATTCATATACTAATTAATTCATATCACAAAATTTGGAAGCATGAAATCTTTAAGTTTGTAAATAAATACAGAGCAACTAAAGACATCAGTATTAAATTTTGTACATACCCAAAAGCCTTTAATCTTCCCAAAATTATACACTCCAAAATTGTACAAATCAACAAAACGGACTAGCTTCTACCCACCTCGTCTTTTCCTGAAATTATCAACGGTAGCATCATAAGCTAAAGCTTTGTGAGACAAGAATATTAAAGTAAGCTCAGAACAAGACAGTAGGAACAATCGTGCATGTACATTTAAATTTGCAGAAGAGTAAAACTGGTAGACTATGCTGCAGAAATGTAACTGAACAATATGCTATAGAGTAGTAATGTATCAATAATTTGTCATTTAATGAAAGCAATTTCAGTTCTATATCAAATCCTTTTTCCTAGAAATGTCATTTATAATTGCATAGGTTTTGACTTCATAACAAAGGTCACACCCCGTCCTAAAGTCAAGGTAAAAGGTAGAACCATACTATTTACCTAATGTTGACACTGGTACTAACGGCTCTAACCTCATAAAGTCGGGGATACTAAGATCCCACCACTCATCTCGTCGAACTTTTGCCTATCTGCAGATTTATAACATAATCTTCCTATCACAATTTTTCTGGCATTTCCCTGTTTATCACATTACTGCATTTAACATTTAATAATGCATGTTTTAAACATTTTCATATGCCCAACAAAATCATATGCTATTAAGAAAATGAACTAACTGGCTTATAATCTATACTCATTTGTAATTGCATACAATATGACAGAAATATCTATATGTCATTCATATTATTTATAAAAATCAGTAAAAACAGTGGCATACATAGGACTATAGAAACTGAATTTAAATTAGCAATTATGTCTCACCTCGCGTCATGTGGATGTGCTACATTTTCTCGAGTACACAACCTATAATTGAATTACTCATTTGAATACATGAAACTCATAAATAAATTTAATGCAGTAGTATCACTAGCTTAAACTGTAATCTTACCTGAAATTGATGTCTCCTCATATAATCTTTCAAAATACCAGGAGCATGACTCCAATGTAGTCTACTAATGCCAATATTAATTACCTGATTAAATTAACAAACAAAATTAACAAAAATGCCAATACTAAACCCCCATTTGAATACACAAAATTTTGCAACTTACCTAACAACCAAAGCATTTCAAACACATTTCAACACAAGGAAGCTACCGAAAGAAAAGGAATGGGAAAGAAAAGTCACGAATCCCATAAGCATTCCTCAAGGCCAGAACAGAAATCCAGCAGCAAGCATCCCCGATCGTAGAATAGAAATCCCTAGCCGAGCCGACGGTTCACTGGATTTCCAACCCGAAAAAATTGACTTAGTGACGGTTCCGTGAAACCAAGGCAAATTACGTCCAAGCGGGACATGGGAAGAAGGAGGGACAGAGGCGGGTCCATCGCCGACGCTGGATTCCACGGTGTCGGCCACGGAGGCGGCAGAAGGCTATCAAAGCGATGGCGAAGCGGGCAGCGAGAAGCGGTGCCGGAAGGAAAGGAGGAGATGAACTCGATCATGGAGAACCGAGCATTATATGAAAGGAAAAGAAGTAAAGAAGCCGCGGGAGAGATCCAACCATACACGCATTAAATCCTTAATCTGGCCGCTGCATGCAAAGTAAAGTGGGTTTTCTACAGTAACGACGGGTTAATTAGCTAAATAAAATTAATCTAATTGGATATTACAAGTTCCCCCACTTAAAAAAAAATTTCGTCATCGAAATTTCTTCTCAATCATTCGAACAAGAAGGGAAACTTCTGCTTTATCTCTTGTTCAACCTCCCAAGTAGCTTCTTTGATTGGTCTGTGCTTCCATTTAATTTTAACATAGAAAATTTGTCTATTTCGTAATCTCTTCACATCAAATTCTAAAATCTTTTCTGGCTCCAATGCATAAGTCAAATCTGGTTGTATTTCAAACTTTGTATATGAAATCTTCTGCTCTGCATCTGTGATCCATTTTCTCAACATTGAAATGTGAAAGACGTTGTGAATATCTGCCAGTTCAATGGGTAAGGCAAGCCTGTAAGCCATATTCCCAATCCTTTCAATGATTTCAAAAGGTCCTATGTACCTAGGGCTCAATTTACCTCAATGACCAAATCTACTAACTCATTTCATAGGTTTGACTTTCAAGAATACAAATTCTCCAACTTGAAATTCTACACATGCTTTAAGTCGTACTTTGACGATCTGCGCCTTTCAATCAATCTCGATTAACTGATTTTCTCTGTAGCTTGATCAACCAACTCTGGACCTAACAGCTGTCTTTCTCCCACTTCGACCCAACTCAATGGAGTTCTACACTTTCGACCATACAATGCTTCATACGGAGCCATCTGAATACTAGATTGGTAGTTATTATTGTAAGCAAACTCGATCATAGGAATATGATCTTCCCAGCTACCTCCAAAATCTAAAACACATAGCCTCAACAAATCCTCTAGGACTTGAATTGTTCTTTCTGATTGTCCATCGAGGATGAAAAGTGTATACTTTGTAACTGTGCCAAAACCTCTCAATTCCATTCCATACGGAAGTAAATCTACCATCTTCGAGACGATCACTTTGGAACACCATGAAGTCTTACAATTTCTTTAACATATGACAATTTATCAACTGCCCTGTTTCATGGGTAAGAAATGACTTGGTCAATCTATCCACAACAATCCAGATACTATCACGACCTTGCCTGGATCTTGAAAATCCCATAACAAAATCCATTGCAATTTCTTCCCACTTCCACTCAGGTATAGGTAATGACTGTAACAATCCACCGGGTCTTTGATGCTCAGCTTTGACAATTTGACAAGCTTGACATTTAGAAACATATTCAGCTATGTCTTTCTTCATACCTGACCACCAAAATGTTGTTTTTAAATCTTTATACATTTTCGAACTACCTGGATGAATAGTATATCCTGCCTGATGAGCCTCCTATAAAATTTCTCAAATCAACATCACTTGGTACCCATAATTGTGAATTTTTCTTCAATAACACCCTCTGCATCTACAGAAAATTTCTTCGACTCGGATTTGTTCAATGAATTTCGATATCCACGATCCGCCAGGTGCATTTCACAAATAAAGTTGATCAGACCACAATTGATATAAATGCCCAGATCAATCTTCTAACTTCAGAGCTTCTAATTCTCGATCAACTCGACTTTTGAGTAATAATCCAACCGACACTTCCCATGGACTTACTTACTTAATGCATGCCACCACATTAGCTTTACTGACAAATATTTAAATCATAATCTTTTATGAATTCAAGCCATCTTCTTTGTCTTAGATTCAGTTCTTTTTCTATGAAGATATATTTAAGACTCTTATGATCAATAAAAATTTTGCATTTCACTCCGTACAAGTAATGCCTCCAAATTTTTAGAGCAAAATCAATGTAACTCTAGATCATGCACAGGATAATTTCTTTCGTGAGGTTTTAATTATTTCGAAGCATAAGCAATTACTCTTCCTCGCAAAAAACAAACCTTTTAAAGATGCATCACTAAATATTTGGAATCCCTCAGTCCCTGATGAAATAGCTAAAACTGGGGCAGTGGTCAAATGCTTTTTCAATTCTTGAAAACTCTGCTCGCATTCTGCTGTCCATTGGAATTTGACATCCTTTCTCAATAAATTAGATAGAGGCATTGCAATATGAGAAAATCTCTTGACAAACTTCAATAACCTGCTAAGCCTAAAACTGCAACTGTAACATTCTTTGGTGCGGACCATTCTAAAATTGCTTTTACTTTTTGAGGATCAACAGAAACTCCTTCGCCATTGATAATGTGACCTAGAAATGCGACGCTATGCATCCAAAATTCACATTTTAAAAATTTGGCATATAATTGATTTTGTCTTAACAATTCTAAAATAATACTCAGATGATTTGCATGCTCTTCGTCAGTTTTAGAATAAATCAGAATATCATCAATAAAGATGATAACAAACTGGTCCACCAAGGGCTTGAAAACACGATTCATTAAGTCCATAAAGATCATTAGTTAAACCAAATGGCATAACAAGAAATTCATAATGTCCATACCTGGTTCCAAAAGCTATTTTAAAAATATCAGCATCTTTAACTCTAACCTGATGATATCCAGATCTCAGATCAATTCTGGAAAATACAGTAGCTCCTTCCAACTGATCAAATAAATCATCAATCCTTGGTAGTGGATACTTGTTCTTGATTGTCACTTTATTTAACTCCCTGTAATCAATACACAATCGCATAGACCCATCCTTTTCTTAAAAAATAATCTGCACTCCACTATGAGTTGCTAGCCTAATAAATCCTTTGTCTCAATTCCCCGAATTCACACTTCCTCGCAATTCCTTAGAGCCATCCCGTAAGGAGATTTATGTATGAAGTTGTAAAAGTTGTACATCAATCCCAAACTCCACTTCGTTGGTGGTAACCTGTAATTCCTCCAAAAACACATCGAAATTCAAACAATTGGAATGTTTTTCACCAAACACTCCTTATTCAACACATCTAATTTACTAAATACAATTTCTCAAAGAAGACACGACATTCTTATCACAAGAAAAATAAAATGATTTTTCACCAGGCATGCAAAATTTCACTCTCCTCTTCTAGCATTCAATTGTTGCAAAGTATTTGATCAACCAATCCATACTTAATATAATGTCAAAATGTCTAATTGGTAAGATAATTAGTTCTGTAGAAAATTGTTTATCTTGAATGTTAATGTCAACAACACATTTTTTATTTGTATTCAAATTATTACCAGAAGGCATTACCACATTCAATACAGGTGTGAAATAAATAGTATCAACTGGTAAACTGGTGGAAAAGGTGTCACACCCCATATGACCCCTTTATGCTAGGGTCATACTAAAGTGTAACAGAATAGGATGACTCGATTAGACACATATTCCACCAACACATTCCAACCTGTGCTACTGCGGAACGAGCAAGTGAAATGTGTATCTACTCAAATCATCACAAATATTTAGAATTCATATACTACTTAATTCATATCACAAAATTGGAAGCATGAAAATCTTTAAGTTTTATACATAAATACAGAGCAACTAAAGGCATCAGTATTAAAGTTTTGTACGTACCCAAAAAGCCTTTAATCTTCCCAAATTTCCTACACCCAAATCAAAAGCGGACTAGCTACCCACCTCATCTTTTCACGAATTATCAATGTAGCATCATAAGCTAAAGCTTTGTGAGACAAGAATGCTAAAGTAAGCTCAGAACAAGACAGTAGGAACAATCGTGCATGTACATTTAAATTTGCAGAAGAGTAAAACTGGTAAACAATGCTGCAGAAATGTAACAATGTAGAACAATATGTGTAGATCTTGTATCAATGTCATGTAGGCTTATTTAATGAAAGTCATTTCAATTCTATATCAAATCATTTTTCTAAAAATATCATTTATAATTGCATAGGTTTTGACTTCATAATAAAAGGGTCGTCACCGTCACTAAAGGCGAGAAGGCGGCGGAACCATACTACTTACCTAGACACCAGGTTGGACCTAGGCTCCAACCTCAATGTCAGAGTCGAGAATTCTAAGATCCCCTGCTCTTCTCATCTAATTTTGTCTATCTGCATATTTATACTATCACTTCCTATCGACATTTCCGACATTTCATCACATTGCATTTAACAATTAATAATGTATGTTTTAAATATTTTCATATGCCCAACAAAATCATATGCTATGAACTAACTGGCTTATAATCATTATCAATCAGTAATCTATACTAGGTCAAGTAATAAGCATTTGTATTTGCATACAATATGATAGAAATATCTATATGTCATTCGTACAATTTATACGAAGTGGTAAACAAACATACATAATAGAAACGAATTTAAATTAGCAATTATGTCTCATCTCGATTACTAGCGGTTTATGATATGCTCGATGATTCCTCCTCGAGTACACAACCTATCATTAAATAACTCTTCTAAATACATGAAACTCATAAATACATTTAACACATGGTATCACCACTTAAACATTCTTACACAAATTGATATCTCCTCATATAATCTTTTGAAATCTTTGCACGACTCAAAGTAATCTAGTCAATATTAATTACCTGATTAAATTAACAAACTAAAATTAACAAAAATGCCAATCCTAAACTCCCATTTTAATACACAATAATTTTGCAACTCACCTGACAACCAAAATAGATTTCGGTTTGGAACTCCATAATCATGCATTTCAACACCAAGGAAGGTTGTCGGCTGAAAGAAAAAGAAATAGGGAAAGAAATTCAGCAACTCACAAACCTCCCTAGGTTTTTTCGATCGGTTAGGAATAGGAAATCCCTAGCCGAGCCGATTGATTCAAGGGATTTCCCAACCCGAGCAAGGCTTACGGATGCGGCGATTTCAGGCGAAACTGAAGGTGAAATCGGCAGGTCCAGGTGAAGTCGACACGGGAAGGAGGCGACACGGGAGGCGGGTTCTTTCGATGAAAGCGGCGAAGGTGAGGCGGCTCTGTGAAGGCGGCGGATTCCACGGCTCGTCGCGTTGTCATGGAGGCGGCAATCCCAGCCGTGGCGAAAGGAGGAGATGAACCGATCGATGATGAACCGAGGCCAGTATGAAAAAATGAAATAAAATGAACGGGTATTACCTTTCGATCGATCCCAGCCATACGCGCGTCGAATGGCTTAATCCAGCCGCTGCATGCTTAGGTGCTACAGTCATTGCTACAGTAACGACGGATTAATTAGCTAAAACAAAATTAATTAGGAATAAGCTAATTGGATATTACAAAATCGAAATGAGCGAATCTAAGCTGAATCAATCTCAAATAATGAAATTTTAAGCATACGACACCATTTCATTTGATTCCTTCACTTCTTCTTGGTGATGGCAAAACTCGCTTTCTTGGTGGGTTGGTTTACTCTGAAGTTTCTTCTTTTTTCTTGAATTTAAGGTTTTCCCAAAAATTGTGTGTTACCTGGCTTCCAAAAACTTTCTTTGTTGACCCTGTCCCTGATAATTGTATGATTTTATGTCCTTCTTCTTCTCCAATGGGCAATCTGTTGCACGATGTCCAATCTGACCACATCTGTAACATTTCCCAGATCCAGCCAAACATTGACCAAAATGTCTTTTTCCACACTTATCACAAATAGGTTTCTCCAACTGAATTTGTTTCTGTCTGTCATCAAATTTAAATTTCTTGCTAGAGAAATCTGGCTTTCGTTCAAAGCTTTTGCTTGCTCGCTTGCGAATCCTAATATTGCTTGGAAAAGTTCAACTCATTTTCAATTCTCCTAGCCCTTTCAACTAACACTGATTTCAACTAACACTAAGAACTCACTGATATCAAATGGTGCTAATGCCAACCTTAAGTGATCTCTGAGGCCTCGCAGAAATCTCTCTGAGGCCTCATAGAAATCTATGACATTTCTCTTCATGTGTACTAATATTATGTAGAGCATATCTAGAAAGAGAAGTGAACTCAGCTTCATACTACATTATAGTTTTTGATCCTTGAGTTAGATTAAAAATTTGTCTTGTAAAGCAAGTCTGGCTGATGGAGGAATAAACCAATCTTTGAATACTTTGACAAACTCATCCCATTTGATCAGTAATAGGTATCATTTCAAATCTTTCCGTGTTGAGCCTCCATCACCTTTCGCCTCCCTTCTAAAAGTAGCCTCTACTCTTCTATTTTCAGGGCAAATCATTCCATCCAATTTTTTTCCAATTTTAAGCAGCCAATCTTCCGCCATTATAGGATCACTGGCTCCCTTGAATGCTAGTGGTTTGAACGTTTGAAATATCCTCAAATGTTGATCCACTTCAACAACCTGATCGTGCCTTAGTCACATTTTTTCATAGATGCTAGCTTATCAACAACCTAGGAAATCAACTACCCTTTTCATCGGATCTACCTTCACCACTTACTCTAGGTTGTATTTCACTCCTGTTAGAATTATCTCCAGCATGTAGTTCAGGGTTTGCAGCTAGTCTGGAGGACCGACCATCTAACCTTTCTGGCATTTCTTCAAGCAAATTAATATGTAATTATAAGAATTATTTATTTGTTACATATTTATTAACTATCATACATGCATGAAGTTAAGAACATATGGATTCCTAACCCAAAATTAATCGTCCTATAGCTCTGTATTGATCAATTCAACACTTATTCTAAATCCAAATCATGCTTCCATTACTATTGCTCATCAATCTTTTTGCTCTGTTCTCAACCTTATTGCTCTGATACCACTTTCTGTCACACCCCAGATGACCCCCTACCCTTATTCTAGGGTCAATCTGAAGTGTAACAGAATAGGATGACTCGATTAGATACATATTCCACCCGTTCCAACCTGTATCTTGAACGAGCAAGTGAAATTTGCATCTAATCAAATCATCACAAAATTGGAAATTCATATACTAATTAATTCATATCACAAAATTTGGAAGCATGAAATCTTTAAGTTTGTAAATAAATACAGAGCAATTAAAGACATCAATATTAAAATTTTGTACATACCCAAAAAGCCTTTAATCTTCCCAAAACTATACACTGCAAAACTATACAAATCAACAAAATGGACTAGCTTCTACCCACCTCGTCTTTTCCTGAAATTATCAACGGTAGCATCATAAGCTAAAGCTTTGTGAGACAAGAAAGCTAAAGTATGCTCAGAACAAGACAATAGGAACAATCGTGCATGTACATTTAAATTTGTAAGAGTAAAGCGACTATCTTTAGAAATGTAATCAACAATATCTTTGTAGAGTAGTAATGTATCAATAATTTGTCATTTAATGAAAGCAATTTCAGTTATATATCAAATTCTTTTCCTAGAAATGTCATTTATAATTGCATAGGTTTTGACTTCATAACAAAGGGTCGTCACCTAAAATGAAGGTAAGGCGGTAAACCATACTTACCTATGACACGGTTGGACAGCGACTCCAACCTCAATGTCAGAGTCGGGGATACTAAGATCCCCTGCTCACGGCTCATCTCGTCAGAACTTTTGCCTATCTGCGCAGATTTCTATAACATAGCCTTCCTATCACAATTTTTTTTGACATTTCCCTGTTTATCACATTACTGCATTTAACATTTAATAATGCATGTTTTAAACATTTTCATATGCCCAACAAAATCATATGCTATTAAGAAAATGAACTAACTGGCTTATAATCTATACTAATTTGTAGTTGCATACAATATGATAGAAATATCTATATTTCATTCATATTATTTATAAAAATCAGTAAAAACAGTGGCATACATAGGACTATAGAAACTGAATTTAAATTAGCAATTATGTCTCACCTCAGTGTCTAGGCCAGTGTCGTGATGTGCTCGACGTTTCCTCGAGTACACAACCTATAATTGAATTACTCGTCTGAATACATGAAACTCATAAATAAATTTAACGCAGTAGTATCACTAGCTTAAACTGCAATCTTACCTGAAATTGATGTCTCCTCATATAATCTTTCGAAATACCAGGAGCACGACTCCAACGTAGTCTAATGCCAATATTAATTACTTGATTAAATTAACAAACGAAAATTAACAAAAATGCCAATACTAAACCCCCATTTGAATACACAAAATTCTGCAACTTACCTAACAGCCAAAGCAGATTTCGGAACTCCCCAAACACACATTTCAACACCAAAGAAGGCTGCCGGTTGAAATAAAAAAGAATGGGATAGAAATTCAGCAAGTCACAGAATCCCATAAGAATTCCTCGATCGGCCAGGAACAGGAAATCCCTAACCGAGCAAGCATCCCCCGATCGGCCAGGAACAAGAAATCCCTAGCCGAGCCGATGGGTTCACGGGATTTCCCAACCCGAGTAAATTGACTTACGGGTGCGACGGTTCTAGGAGAAACCGAAGGCGAAATCGGCGGGTCCAGGCGAAGTCGACATGGGAAGAAGGAGGCGACGGAGGCGGCGGATCTATCGCCGGATTCCATCAGCCGTCATCATCGGAGGCGGCAATTATTGTCAGCCCGGTGAAAGCGAGGCGGCGGTTTGGTGAAGCGACGCCGAGGCGAGGAAAGAAGGAGACGAACTCGATCGGAGCCTGAAAAATGAAAGGAAATGAAGTAAAGAAGCTACGGGAGAGATCCAACCATACACGAGTTAAATCCTTAATCCGGCCGCTGCATGCAAGGTAAAGTGGGTTTGCTACAGCAACAACGGGTTAATTAGTTAAAACAAAATTAATCTAATTGGATATTACAAAAAAATGTCCCTACACATAATGGAATAGCATGTCAACTAGAGTTACAAAAGACAGTAGAAAGTTAGTAAAACATCTTATTAAGCTCTTCCTTGATACTACAAAAGCTTCTGCCAATCATTGCTGATATCCATTTCAGCAATTGGCTGGTCCTGCCCTTTGATGCTAAAGTGTAGTGCTAATGATGGAGATGTGGCATTGAGTACTCCACTGATACTGCAATGGTGATAGTTTCCATCAGATCTGTGTCACTGGATTTAGGGTTCTATGTGTTGCAGCATCTCTTGCATTCCACTTTTCATCCAGATCTCAGATATGCAGTATTTCCTACAAAATTTATGTTGCGAAACCCCTGTCACCAACTTATTGACAAATTTCCTATCCTTGACATTCTTCTTTTGAGGATGATGAATGTCTTTCAGCATCATTGTCTTAAATTTATATTTTTTTACAGTTTGATTTGTATTCTCCTTTTGGATTTCATTCTGCTGCACAGGTATAGAATGTTCAACATGATGTTATCTGCTTTTTCTGCGTTAAATGTTTTAATCAATCTATTGCGGTCATCTTTTCTTCAATGCAAATGGCTTTCGAGTTAACCTTCCTACTTGATTGAGGAATATGACTTAGCCTTTCATGCAAAATTTGAATTATTATGCTGCTCTTCTTAGCTTTTAAAGTGACACACAAATCATCTTATATACCTCTTCATACTGGATCTCGCAAAGGAACTCCTTGAAATGTTCACGGTTAGAAAAATGGGAAAGGCCTTTTTCATAAATAGTGGTTCAGAAACCAATGAAACTCAGGTTTTTTATTAATAGTTGTAAAGTGCATTTGTTATTTCTTTGAAAGACTTGTATTATTCAGCTACCCTATGAAGCAAAATCGGTTCGTGTATGTTGGAAACACAACACATTTAAATACAATGAAAAGAAGAATGCTGTAATGACATCAATTCTAAACTTGCTTCCTTGAATGGCCATATATTTTATCATTTGATAGCTTTAGAAAATTATTGTGAACTAATCTTACATCCTTGGTCAACACCATTCCATCTATATCAACTCAACAATTTGTGGATATCAACTTTCCATCTACAATAATCTAGCAATCTGTGGACAACAACTTTCTATCTACAACAATCTACCAAATGCACAGCAATAATTTATTACCACTATAGTTAATTTAAGATTCTAAAATTAAATATTGATTTCCAAAATAGATTTGTCTTTGCCTATTTATTTATGGCTTCTTATCTTATTTTTTATATCAAACAAAAGAATAAAATTCAATCATATAATCATTCTTTTTTTACCTTTCTTTCTTATTTTATTTTAATATGTATGAGAGACATTAAGGCTTTACTACTTGTGAGGCCTTTGTGTTCTTTAATGTGGAGTATTTTTCTCTACATGGACGGTTATTCACTAATGCTGAAAGCAAGTCTTTGTTTATCATGAGTTTCAAAATTAGATTTGAAGGATTCTCTTGGAAAGATGATGGTGGAAACTATCATGAAGGAAACTAGTGGTCAAGAAGCTAATATTCATAATGCTCAAACTCAACCTTAAAATGAAAATCTAGATCCAGAACATAGAAATCCATGTTGAAACATTGGACTGAAAAATTCCACAGAGAATCAACAAGAAAGGCAAATCACAGTAACTATTTTTTTAAAAAAATTTGTAACATATAAGATAATAAACCAAGAACAATCAACTATTTTTCCAACAAAAGCTTATTTCAAAAAATCATCAAAATAAGCTTGAATGCTTAAAAAAGTTAATTTCTTCCTTATTGCAAACAATAAGAAAATTGCTACTAGGATAGTAGACTCAGCAACATCAGATCACATGATGAGATAAAATTTTCTTCCACTATTACAACCCATGGCACAAAAATTGTAATGCCTGCATTGCAGATGAGTCATTATCAAAAGTGATCGAAATATGTTATGCTATTCTCTTAACACTTGACTCTGTGCTTCTCATGCCTAACTTAGATTGCAATTTATTATTAATCAATAAACTCACTTGAGAATTGAATTTAAGGAGGTTGATTGAGAGTATGGAGATTTGTTCAATACTCCACTTTTTAAAGATTGATTTCTCAAGCAATATTCAAGATTAAACGTTGAGTTAAAATAAAAAATAAAAAAATAGACATTGAGTTGTGTATGCAAACCCCTATTCAAATTGTAAACACATTTCTAATAATGATCGTGATGTCTAACTTTGGCTGCATTCACCTAAAATTCAAATAATTTTTTAGTGTGAAAATTTTCATCTGGCTAAGCACAGTTGTATTTCTCATTCTTGTCAAATTTGTAAACCTTCCAACCTTTTTCTTTTATCTATTGTAATGTGTGATGACTATTTAGTGTCAAAATTATTGTTAGAGCTAGATAGTTTATTTCCTTCATTGACAATCATATCCATTTCACATTAATTTTTTTAATGATAGAAAAATTGAAAGTCAGACAAATTTTTAAACATCTCAACACTATGATATTTAGTCTTTGTGCATGGCATTGTCTAGCTAGGGGAATTGGAATTAATGAGGCAGGAATGGACAGTTTGACAATGAAATTTTCATCTGTAGATTTTTTTTAATTATATACAAATTTTAAAACTAACTACTACTACTAAAACGAAAGAGTTATAAATTTACTCTAAGTTAGTGTTATAAATACCTCTCTCGTAACGCCCATTAAAAATATAATAAGCTATCAATAGTTAGTGAATATTCATACCTCTAACTACAATAATATAATGGAAAAAAAAATATGCATGCTAGTTAAACATATAATAAATCTGTTTAAGAATAAATGATAATTTTTATTTAATTATGATCTTTCAAGAACGTTTAGCACATTGTATCGTACAATATAATATCATATCTTATCATATCATTTACATCTTTCATAGAAGCCATTGTTTAAAATTGTATCATTTAAGATGCTAAAATATTAATAACCTTTTTCATTTTGTGCGTAGATACTATAGCGTCCACAATTAGTACCATAAGAAGTTGAAACTCCATTTTTCAACATACATATACATGCATTCTATATATTTCATAACATTCATATTTTTCATTTCATGTAGTGTTTATCTATAATATGTAAAACTTAAAATAAATGTTAAACATTTGAAAAATTCTAAGACATTCTTTGCAATATGGCCAATACTTTTTATTTTTATTTTTTTAAAATCAGAGAATATTGTAATAAAAAAATAATGCAAATTATTTATATATGACACTACAAACAAGCAGTTTAGAAAAAAAATATGAGTACTCACTTTAAGAATTCAGAAAACTTAATTTTTAGTCTCCCTATTTAAATTCCACCTCTCTAAACTGGGCATCTATAAAAATAAACAAAGGCATATTATTTGATTTATATAGATTTTCTGAATTTGAAATCAAAACTATTCTATCTACAAGTAACCTAGCAATTAATGGGCACTAGTTTTGCATCTCCAATAATTCGGAAATCTGTGAACAATAACTTTTATCTATAATAGTCCAGCAATCCATGGGCAAATAATATTTTATTTCTGCTGTGTAGTTAATTGTAGATTCTAAAATTAAAGAATGGTTTGAAGAATTATTTTTTTCATGGGTAGTAGTTTCTTTATCTATTCATGCACAGCTTCTCATCTTTATTTTTGCACACAATGAAGGAATAAAGTTCACCTACAATCTCTCATTTTCTTATTTTTTTTCTTCCCATTCTAATTTTCAAGAATTGGCCTTTGTTGGATATTGAATTCAGAAGAGCAAGAACGATTCCTATGTCATGCCAATACGAGTACTTTTCATTTTTGACTATTGCTTCTATTTTTTTTTCTTAACCACATGTTGTTATGGATGTGAGAAACCAACTTGAGATGTATCATAGCTGTAAGCTCAGAAAAAAAGAGAGTTAAATATAACTCTTTACATTCTCTGTTGCATCATGACATACTCTATATTGATGAATCAATTGGAACTGGTACAAGAAGCTAATAATTTCTCAATTTAAACATGTAACTTTTTGTAAGCTCTAAGAGCTACCTTATACTATTTCTGTCACTAATGGTCTAGATTTCATTTTATTGACCAATTAAGCCGCCTAGAGTGGTAACTATCAAAATTATTGTTCTTTTATTGGACTATTAATTAGGCATCTGACTCCTGAATTATGGTACAAATTATGTAGTCCATGCATATCTTCATGTTTTATGGTCGCTCTTAAATTCCTTTAACATAGCTAAATAATTTTGGTGATTTTCAGCTAAAATTGTAATATTCTGTTTTTCTTGAAATTCTATTCATGCAGGTGAAATTGGTTTGGTATTATAACAATGCATTAGGAAGGCTAAATAAGAAGAAAGTCATAGCAAGATCAAAATCGTAGGTGACATAAAGGAGGAATCAGATATTTTTGTTTGTATTTTTTGCACTAGCCTTGTCTGTGTGACTTGGTATTCTTCATGGAGGGTGCTTAAACTGACTTACATTTCTTGTTTTTTTTTCTCTACAGATACCATGGGTCAACATTAATAGCAGCAAGTTTGACAGGGTAAAACATCGAACTTCCAATTTCTTTTCAGATTTCAATCAAATTTGATTCACACTTTTGTGAGGAAGTGAACTTGGGTATTTGCACACCGGGTTTCTAAGTTGTGTTAAGAAAATCTTGTATTGGTAGAATCTATTTTGCATTTATTCATTAATCAGATCATTTTCAGCATTCCTGATCTACATCAGAAATTTGATCTTCCTGTTTCTTTTGTATTGCGCACTGATTGCCCACATTATTGGCGCTTCCATCTTCTAGGTCACAATCTATTTATGAATGTTTCTCTTTTGTCTGTTTTTTTGTTTTGTTTTTTAAAGATTGTAAGAGTTTCAAGCTGAGCTACAGGTGAAACCAAGGAGGAGTTTTCAACCAGGCTGGCCAACAATCTTGAGAACCTTATTCTCAAGGAGGGTCAGAAACGGTAAAATCTCTCTTGGTTCCTGAGTTAGAAGTTAGACAATATATTGAATAAAGCCAATTTCGTGTGCTCTTTGTTCTTTTTATCAGATTGCTGCTTTTATAGGAGAGCCAGTCATGGGTTGTGTCATCCTTCCACCAAAAACCTACTTTGAGAAGGTGAAGAACCTCATTTTTTTGTATGATCCTAATAGTTGTTCTTGCTTGTTTGTGTAACACATCATTTACACTATTAAAGAATCTCTGTAGAAGCTATGCGAGGAAAACATGCTTGATGTTATGTAACTGATTGAGTCAATGTGCTGCATTTGGGTTGCATACTCCGGTAAAAGTTAACATTTTTTTCACTCCTTTTTAACATAAATGTCAATGAAGTCAAAAAAAAAAAAAAAAAAAAAACCTTTTCGTATCCCAGAGGAGTTTGGACCCCTCATCTCAACGTAAGGTGAGGGAAATTTTAAACAACTGCCATGAGCTATGCGTTCACATCCAATTTTCTTGCATCGACTGTACTTCTATTTAACACAATGATTTAAAGGATTCATGTCATGATTATTTCGACAAATTTTACGCTGACTGTCGACTACCTAACGCAACCCTCCACTTTTTGCATCCGGACTTGGGACCGGCAATGGTAGTGATTAATACAATAGATTAGATACCAAAGAAGGTGAAAGATGTATGTATAAGTTAGCCAAGCAAAGAGATAGGAGAAGTAAAGACATAGTTCAAGTGAGGGGTATTAAGGATGAAAATAATAAAGTGCTTTTCTTAGAAAAAGATATTGAAAATAGGTGGATGAGGTATTTTGATAAACTTTTCAATGAAGGATTTGAAAGTACGATTGATTTTAGTAACCTTAATACCCTAAACAAAAATAGAGAATTTTATTTCTATCATCGTATTAGTAAATATGAAGTTAGTGAGGCTTTAAAGAAAATGAAATGTGGAAAAGCAGTAGGACCGGATAATATTCTAATAGATGTGTGGAAATGTTTAGGAGATCAAGGAATTTCTTGGCTTACAAATCTTTTTAATGTTATTTTAAAGACTAAAAGATGCGGATGAGTGGAGAAAGAGTTTGTTGGTTCCTTTCTTTAAGAATAAAGGTGATGCACAAGAGTGTGCAAATTATAGAGGAATTAAGTTAATGTGCCATACATTAAAATTATGGGAGAGAGTAATTGAGCATAGGTTTGTGGGATCCAAAATTCGCTATCGACCTCTTTCGAAAAAGAAAAGAGTCGTTTAAGTGTCGGTGATAATTTTAGAAGGCAGATGAATAGTAGATAAGACACTACCCAAAGATTTCGTTCTCATTTGGTGATAACTTTTTATATCTGGTTTCAGGTTTCCTATAGGCGCAAGCCCCTATAGTTAATTACCCCTCCCAATACTGAGAGAGCACTTTCGATTAAGGTTAATCAATGAATCATTAAAGAATGAGTTTATAATTGCAGTAAGAGGAGTTTAGAACTTATGAAATTTATCATTTTAACTTAAAACTTTTTGTGGGGGGAACGATGACGCGCTCGATCTAGATCCCATGGTTCCGTCATCCCGGGCTGTTGTATGGACATTAGAATGTCTAAGTTGGAGTTTATAGGTTCAATTTGCAAGTTTAAGTTTCAATATGACATTTTTGGGTTTTGTTAACCCGGACCCGGTCCGAAGACCAAACCGGGAAGATGTATAGCATCTGTTCTTTAGAAAATATGATATGCATATTATTTTGGCCAAAATTCCCCCTTTTATGTCACAAATCAACAGGGTATAGGGCTGAAATAAATTATTTTGGAAGCCTATTTGATCAAATATAAAGTGATGGGCCTAAAATGAATTTAGAAATTTGATTTGGACTAAAAACCCTTTCTTTATGGGGCAAATTAGCAAACATAAAGGGGTTGAAATAATCATTTTTGAAGGCCCATATGATCAAATATAAAGTGATGGGCCTAGAATGAATTTAGGCATTTGGTTTGGGCTAAAAACTCTTTCTTTATGTGGCAAATCAGCAAACATAAAGGGGTTGAAATAATCATTTTTGAAGGCCCATATGATCAAATATAAAGTGATGGGCCTAGAATGAATTTAGGCATTTGATTTGGGCTAAAAACCCTTTCTTTATGTAATCAAACATAAATGGGCTGAAATAATCATTTTTGAAGGCCCATATGATCAAATACCCATAGCCCATGTTTCTCTTCATAAGGGGGGAGAAGAATACAAAAATATGAGTAGATGTCATGTGTCATTTAAAAGAGGCAAGTGGGTTAATTAAAATCCACCTCCTTCACATGCAAGCTCATGGCAAGTGGGAGGACAAATACTCATTAAATTTATTAAGAAGATATGACAAAGAGTTTAAATTAGATGATTTTCTTGCATGTAATTTATGAGGCACCACATGTGTCGATGCCATAAGAATAGATGATAAGAGGAGAGTGCTAGGGAGGCCTATAAATAAGGGAAGATTTCCCTTTCATAAAATACCTACATTTCCTACTCTCCTTTTCTTCCTTAAACCACAAGTTTAAGTTCTTTCAATCTTGCAAAGAGGGTTAAGTTGTGCCACATATACTTGTGAGTTTCTTTTCTAACTCAACAATTTTTTTGATATCTTCTTGATATATGTCATGTCATATGGTAGATTTAATTTATTCCATATGTGTTTTCTTCAAGTCTTCACTATGTCTCATGTATGTAAATCATGGTGGGAATGACAAGTAAAGTAAGGGAGGTATTTATGTTTGAGCATATGTCTAATGTGTATTCCATAACATGTCAAGCTAGATAGAATCCTAAGGTGAGCATTATACAATACATGTCATAATGGTCAAATAAGACAATAGCTTGCATGATATAGAAATTCAACACATAAGTAAGAAAATTTTAAGCCAACATAACAACTTAAGCATTTCATCCCTTTCTTTCTATCTTTTTTTTTTATAAATTTCGACAGCCTCCCGGCGTCATCCCCGCATAGGGGGCTACTTCGGGGGGCTAGGTCTTCCCACCATGCCAAGAAAGGCGTGTATGGTAGGTGTCGTGAGACACCGCGATCGAAATTTATTTGCCCACCATGCCAAGAAAGGCGTGTATGGGTTAGCATAGCATAGCAACAAGTTTTCCTACCATATTGAAGAAACATGAGTAGGTACTTATAGTAATAAATTTAAAGCTTGCATTTGTATATATAAATAAGTTTAATTAAGAGCAAAATAATCAAAATTTACAACAGCCTCCCGGCTCTCCCCCCACAAGTGGGGGTTGCCATGAGAGACTGGGCCTGCCCACCATGCCAAGAAAGGCATGTATGGGTGTATGTCGTGAGAAACCACGGCCGAAATTTTGATAGCATAGCATTTTCCTATCATGTTAGAGAACATGGTAGGTACTTATAGTAATAAATTTCAAGCTTGTACTTGCATATAAATAAAAAGAAAGCTGCCTGCATGTATATTTGATTAGGAGCATAATAATCAAAATTTACAACAGCCTCCCGGCTCTCCCCCCACATGTGGGAGTTGCCATGAGAGACTGGGCTTGCCCACCATGCCAAGAAAGGCATGTATAGGTGTATGTCATGAGACACCACGGCCGAAATTTTGATAGCATAGCATTTCCCTACCATGTTGGAGAACATGGTACTTATATATAAATTTAAAGCTGATTTGCATATATAAAAGAAAGTCGCTGCATGTATATTTGATTAAGAGCATAATAATCAAAATTTACAACCTCAGCTCTCCCCACATGTGGGGTTGCCATGAGGCACACCATGCCAAGAAATGCATGTATAGTGTATGTGAGACACCATGGCCAAAATTTTGATATAGCATTTCCTACCATGTTGGAGAATATGGTAGTACTTATATCACAAATTTAAAGCTTCATTTGCATATAAACAAAAGAAAGTTTGTGCATGTATATTTGATTAGGACATAATAATCAAAATTTACAATAGCCTCTCTCCCCACATGTGGGGTTGCCATGAGGCCACCCACCATGAAAGCATGTATAGGTGTATGTCGTGAGACACCACGGCCAAAATTTTGATAGCATAGCATTTCCCTATCATGTTGGAGAACATGGTAGGTACTTATATCACAAATTTAAAGCTTGCATTTATATATGAACATGTTTGCATATATACTTAAACAAGATAGCATTTGTTGAGCATTGCATTGAAACCAAAATAAGTTCATGAAAGCAATATGTATATTGAACATTTGTTGAAAATATATGAAAATCTGAAATTAATCTTAAAAATGAATTTCCTTTCACATTTTGACTTTCATAATAGCAACTAGTCATGCAATGAAGTAAGGTAACCCTTCCTTTCAATTTTAGATTTCAGCATATAGGTGAAAGAAATATAGAATCTCCCATGTGTTCTAGGATCTATGTCACATAACACTTCAAATCCCTCCTTACTTTCATGATTTAGCATGAAATGAAAGAAGCATGACATATGTAACCATACAATACTTGGAAACCTTCCTTTCAATGATTTCAACTTGCATATGAAAGAGGCATGATATATATATATATATATATATATATATATATATATATATATATATATATATATATATATATATATATATATATATATATATATATATAATTCCCTTCATAGAAACCAATTGAAACAAAGTAGAAGCATGAAATTCATAGGAGAATAGCAAATAGTATGATATTTAAGCCATACATCCTTTCTTATGATATTTTCAAACTTCCGGCTCAAATAAAAGAAATTTTCAGCAAGTATCACATCTTTAGATATCAAACTAATTGATTTTCCCTTAGAAAAAAATAAATTTCAGCAAGCTTCATGCCTCTAGACAACAAGCTAATAGTTTTCCCCTTTCATAAAAATACTTTCAGCATGTATCATACACATTAGAAGCAAATCGATTCAATTTCTCTCTAGTAAAAAATATTTTCAGCATGCATTATCCCTTTAGAAAAGCCAATCAATGGATTTCCCTTAGGTAAAATAATTTCAAGCATTGCATCATTCCCATACTAAATAAAAGAATTTCAGCATGTATCATAGTGAGAGGAAGCTAATTGAAGCCAATTGAGACATGTAACGAAGAACAACAAGTATGACATTTAGGCTACATCTAAACTTGTCATATCCCCATACTTCTATCTTAACTCCATCTCTCCTTGATTTTAGATTTTATGTGCAAGAGGCAAAAGCAAATGAAACTCATAGGAAATAGCAAGTACCCATACCTTACAAAAAATTTGATTCAACCTCCCTTAGGTAAAACCAATTTCAGCACCTAAAGAAAATGTAGGCATCCACTGACAAGAGAAACAACAAGAAAGAAAAAAAGATTTGGGCCATAGATTATCCCAAAGCATTTTCAAGCATGAATACCATAAAATCCATAGATAATAGGAAATAAAATGAGATTTGCCATACATCATCCCAAATCTCCAAAAAAAACTCTTAGCATCATTTCAACCAAAGAAAGGAAACATCCACTTCATTTTATCACAAGAAATGAAATTCTACATATATAAAAATAAGCTTAGGGTTGAAAGGAAACAACCTAGAATTTTCGATTGCAAAGAAGGAAGAATGAAAAGGGTTAGGCTCAAGAAGACGGAAGAAAGGAAGAATCGTATGGAGTAGAGAGAGCGAAGAGAGCGAGAGAGTTCTTGCAAGGGAGAGTCAGGAGGAGCATTTCAAGAGGCAGAGACTGCCAGGCTTGAACAAGAAGGAGCTTGGAGAGGGAGGATCGCGTCCAACAAACGAATGAGAGAGGAAGATCACTGGGGAGTCGCACTGAAGCGTGAGAGCACAGAACGAGAGGGAGTATGTGCCCTAGAGCTCGATCGGAACCGAAGCAAGAGGAATCGCCGAGAGAGAGTGAGAGAAAAATGAGAGAGGATCGAGAGAGGGGATGCGAATGAGTCAACGAGGGATAACCCTCGCTTCAGCCTTTTAGTGACCACTCTCGATCAATAACAGCGGTTAGGGATTAGGATTAAGAAGATTAAGCAGCTGTTGATTAATCTAATTGCAAATTAATATCATTTCGCATTAAATTTTATGGATTTACTTTATGCAATAAACCCTAGCAATATGGGTGTCAATTTTAGGTGTTTCAGTTGTGCCGAACGCAATGGCGTGATCAATTTCGTGATCAGAGGCTGTTCAGACAACGTTGATGATGGTCGAAGTGAAGTTAGGTCTAAATTGTGTGATGTCGCATTTGAATTGGCCGATGTTCACGCACACTTTGCCGAATCGATCGCGGAAGGCATCGTTTGATAGGTTTCGATATTTCGGCAACAACGGCATGATCAATTTCACGAACGGAGGTCATTCGGATGTCGTTGAGGCTTCTTGACTTCGATATGCGTGTAAATTCATTAAAAATTTGATTTTAATTATTTGATTGATCTTTAATTGATTCGATATTTTCTATTTAATTAATTTTTATGTTTTCGACGCATTACAAAGTCGAATTTCCAAATCAAATAGAATTTAATTAATTTCGATCGTGATTATAACATTTAACCTCTATGTCATTTACTTGATTTTAAATGACACATAGTTGTAGGTCAACAATGCCCCAACAAACATGGTGCATGGAGTACGCGGTTTTGTTGTAATGTAAGTGACCTTGTGGATCTCCAAGAGATTTGCTTGGATGTCACGCTTAAGTTGTAATTTCTACAACTCTTGATAATACCTTATCGTTGTCCTCTGATAGAAGCGAGTATAACTCTCAGGTTGGCCAAGCATTTGCATTTCATCAGTTCAGCTATAATAGCTCGTTGAATCGATATTTGTTGTCATTAGTCCAATGCTTTGTGCTTGATTGACTAGATGAAAGAGAGCTTTGACTTGTCGTCATCAACTTGTCAAGAGAATTTAGAACGTCTTCGGTCCTTGGCTTTTGTGTTTTGGCAGACTTGTTGAAGACTTCCTCCTGAGAGTTTGAAATTTATATTTTTCTCTTGTCCTGGCTTTTTGTCTTAGCGGATTTGATGGAGTTGATGGTTTGTTGCTAAGATGAGAACATCTTCTGTCCCGTGCTTTGTGCTTTGACGGACTTGTTGAAGATTCCATCTCGAAATTTGAAATTTGTATTTTCCTCCTGTCCTAGCTTTGTGCCTTAACGGACTTGATGGAGTTGATGAGATAGAAATGTCTTCATCCGCTTTTGTGCTGACTTTGTTGAAGATTTTATCTCGAAATTTGGGATTTGTATTTTTCCCCTGTCCTGGCTTTGTGCCTTGATGGACTTGATGGAGTTGATGAGATAGAAATATCTTCGGTCCTGTGCTTTGTGCTTGGACTTGTTGAAGATTTCATCTCGAGATCTGTATCTTGTGCCTCCTTTATCCCGGCTTCATGCCTTGATGGATTTGATGGGAGAAAGTCAATCATCTCGAGATTTATCGTGATAAAATTACCTTACCGCTTTTCGCTTATGGCTTGTAGAAGGATACATGCAATGACCAGCTCTCGTGAGCTTGTGTTGGATCAATGGCAAAGAGTCAGTCATGCTTTGCACATGTAATGGACATCTTGATGACAAAAACTCTCTTAATTCAGCATTTAGCTTTTGAACAAACATTGGGATAGCTTCTTGGTCCCTCTTTTGCTTGATAGACTTATCGAAGAAGAATTTCCCTCTTTGCTTTCGCTTTGATAGACTTATCAAGGAGTTGAGATTTCATATTTGTATTTGATTCTAACTGCCTTAGTGCCTTCTGAGTCAAGATTTTTTTGTTGTAGAATTTTGAGAAATGACCTACCACCAATGGGATAATCTCCCGTCACTTGAACTCACCAAGTTGGAGAGATTTGGGGATTTGGATGCTCTTGTCTTCAAACTAACGAAGTAGGAGTACCCCTCACTATGGCCTTTGTGGCGTGTTGAGTAAGCAGATCTATCAGCGACTCGGCCGTATTTTGGCGTGTTGAGTCCGACCTTATACACCCACTTGAGTCGTGGACTTGAGCAATTGATGAAGGATTTTATCCCGAGATGGGGATCTCTTACTACCTTGGTGGCATGTTGAGTAAGCACACAACACTCACCATATTTTGGCATGTTGAGTCCGACCTTATACACCAACTCGAGCCTCTAGATTTGAAGTGGGATGATAAATGTATATCCAACTTGGTTTGTTGAAGTTTGCAGACTTGAAAGTTTTCTTCTTTGGTTAGTAAGACTTTTAAATTTGAGCATTTGAACACATAATTTTGAGTATGCATGTGGGATCTCGACAGTACCGATGTCAACCCAAAGAGAAAGAAAGGCCCCTATCTTACTAGAACGCCTCGATACTATAAAACTTTAAAAAAAATGCCCCTTGTCTAACAGGGGGATTTTTATTTTATTTTGGAAATGCATTCTTGTATTACAAGAGAATTTCCAATGAAAATTTCCATGTGTGTTTGACAATAAAGATTTTCAAATGCAGGGTTTATCCAATCACACTTTCATGTGTAATATTTCTTTAAATAATGACCATTGATTGGCGGCATTGATCTTTCACCTTTGAAGTCCAGTGATAGGCTCTCCTTGATATACCTTTTCAATAACAAAAGGTCCTTCCCAATTAGGTTCAAATTTACACCTCATGCGATGAGGGATGATTGGTCTTCTCACACTGACCACCTTCCCAAAAGCTCGAGGATGCCAGTATGATCGAATGCCTGGACATCCTCACCGATAGACTTCTAGATTTTCGAGCTTGGAGCGACCTCAAGCGCCAAGCTCTTCCATCCGAGACGAGCATTCTCATCTTGGGTAAGATTTTGTTGAATAGCTACTCGAAGTGAAGGTAGTTCAACTTTGAGTGGCCAAACTGCTTCAGCTCTAAACACTAATGCATAGGTGGTAGACTTTATAGGAGTCTTGTAAGTGGTACGGTAAGGCCATAACGCTTCCACAAGCTTGGTATGCCACTCTTTATTTCTTGTGAGAATTTTTTCTAAGCAATTTGACTAGTGTTTTATTAAATGCCTCACCAAGCCATTTGCTCGATTATAAATTGATGAATATCGCCAATCAATCTTATGTCGATCGAAATTTGTAAACTTTAGTACTTTTGATCAATCATTATCCGAAATGATTCGCGTGGTACACCAAATCTATATAATATTGTGGTAAAGAAGTTAGTCACTTGTTCACAACTTTAAATGGTGCCACTTGGAGAAATAATCAGTGGCAGCTAAGATGAAGCGGTGACTAGCTGATGATGGCGGATCAATTGGTCCAATTACATCTATCCCCCTGCACTCAAACGGCCAAGATGCTATTGTTGGATGCAACGAATTTGGAGGCTGATGAATTATGTTACCGTGGACCTGACATTCATGGCATCTCTTGGCATGATTGATACAATCTTTTACCATAGAGGGCCAATAGTATCCAATTCTTTTAATTTTGAAAGCCATTTTAGGACCTGATTGGTGTGCACCACAAAGTCCTTGATGGATTTCAACAATTACTTTGTTGGCTTCTTCTATTCCCAAACATCGCAAGCCGTCAAGGATCTACGATATAGAGTATTGCCAACATAAGCATATAGTCAAGCTTTTCTCAAGTTGTGCCTATCGACTTATTACTTGGCAATTTGCTTCCTTGAAGTAGTCGACGAAGGGTCGTCCGCCTTCCTTCTTCTACTATAAGAATTTCATTGTATGGCGCTTCCAGTTGGAGGCTTTCTTCTTGAATGGTTTGAGGCTTGTCTTGTTGACTTTGAGAAGTAATTTGTAAGGGAGTGTAAGGAGCAACATGAGCACCCTGCTGATTTATGTCTGATGACCCCTCTTCCAGATTTTAAACTTATTGGCTCTGGACTCACGAGTGCACACAATTAATAGTATGTAGTCATCGCCATCCATACGCCATTTCTTTAGCTAATTTAGCTAAGCAATCTGCTTTGCTATTCCTAGCTCGGAGACTGAGTCATAATGACATTTGGAATTTGCTTCATAAGCGAGAACCCGCTTGTGATAGTAGGCCAATTCAAGCTTGTTGATTTTGTAAAGGCCCAACACTTGATTGATGATGAGTTGAGAATCGCCATAAATTTGCAAATTCTGGACTCCCATGGAAATGGCTTCCTCTAAACCTGCCACCAACGCTTCATATTCTGCTTCGTTGTTGGTTCGGGGTTGAGTTAATTTATAAGAATGTCTCAGTATGCCACCTTCAGGTGTGATCAAGATGAGACCGATACCAGCTTGAGCCTTTGGGAGATTTGAGGGTTGAGTGTATCTAATGGAAGCTCCATCAAAATATAATTCCACATTTTTGCTTTTCTTTTTCATATATGCATGATTTGCTCATCGTGAAGATCATCGTTAAGCAATGAATCTGATGGGATGAGCAAGAAAATCTGCTAGAATTTGCCCTTCACCGCTTCGGGAACATATGTAATATCAAATAGTAATGACAGCCATCGCGACCGCCAACGCTGGTCTTGTCATCAAGAACTTCAACGGATCGATCCTTGAGATAAGGGTAATTTTATGAGATAGCATGTAATGACGTAGCTTTTGGGCAGCAAAAATTAACGCCAAACAATGCTTCTCAATTGAGAATAACGCGCTTCCGCTCCTATTAGTCTTCGACTAATATAATACAGAGCATTCTCCTTTCCTTCCTCATTTTGAGCTGAAAGCACCTAGAGATTCTTCTAGTGCTGCTATGTACAAGATGAGAGGCTTTCCTGGAATTGGAGCTGCAAGAATGGGTGGGTTTAACAGATATTTCTTGATACTGTCGAAGGCCTCTTGACATTCTTCGTCCCACTTGAAAGGAGTATCTTTCTTCATTTTTGCAAAGGGTCGACATGCCCAGTGATTTGATATAAATCTTCTAATGAATGTGAGATGTCCCTATGGAAGTCAAGTTAAGACTTCTTGGAGGAGGCATTTCGACAATCACTTTGATTTTGTTGGGATCGATTTCAATCCCTCCACGGCGCACAACATATCCAAGGAACTTTCCCGAAGAAACTCCAAAAGCGCACTTAAGAGGATTCATCTTGAGATCATATTTTTTGATTCTTTCAAAGACGATCCTTAAATCATCGAGATGATTTTGCATATCTCGACAACGAGGTCATCAACATAGCACTCTACTTTTGATGAATCAACTCATCAAAGATTCGTCATAGCCTTTGGTATGTAGCTCCAAAGATTCTTCAAGCAAGGGCATGATTGTGTAGCAATATATGCCAATTGCCCTGAATGAGGTATGTTTCATCTTCGTGAGCCATCTTGATTTGATTGTAACGACGATCCATCCATAAATGAGAACATGTCGGTTTGAAGTGTTATCCATCCACTAACATACGGAAATGGAAAGTCATCCTTTGGACATGCTTTGTTTAAATCAAGTCGATACATACTAATCAATTATTCTTCTTTTCACGGGACAATATTAGCTATCCATTTTTCTTCTCGAATAAAACCGCTTCAATGAGCTTGGTTTCTCGCAATTACCTATTCTTCTTCAACCTCCAATCTCATTCGAGAGGCTTGCTTGAGGTGATCCGCTTAATTAGTTTGTGAACCGCTATATCGGGATAAGCCTGCATTTCAGCATATGTCGGCAAAGCCCCTCAATTCACAGAGTAAGGTTTTAATTCTTCCACTTTATCCTCAAAGTAATCGATGAACGCAGGATCCTCCTCCCCAAATTAATTTCTTTAAGTTCATCCATAAGTAGCCTCCCCACCATCTTCAAGCTCTTCAGGTGTCGGTCTGGCTTCTACTTCTTCATTATTTGTGAGACTAACATTAAGAATGACATTCTCATCTTCATCACTCTCAACTTCTATTCCTGTAGCAATGTGTATATTCTTGTGACGTTGTCTTGGATAAACCAAGGCCTTTGGTAGTGTGTTTATTTCTCTTACCAATGGTTTGAGAACCTTTTGGATACCACATCATTTCAAAGAGCTTAGTTCTTTGCTTACTTGCTCCAGCCTGGACCCCATATTTGCGCATTAAGTTCTGCATCTTTGGAGAGTAATATTTTGGCATCCTTATGGGCATAGCTTCTTCTTCTTCAGATAGTTGCATTACCCAATCAGGATCCTTCTTGACACCCCGATTTATAAAATAAAGGCTTCGCCCGTGTTTTCCATGGAGAGGAGGTACATAGAAGGTCACCGGTTCCTCGACTTTGTGAGTTTCTCAAGGGGTGATTTCTTTAAAATGTTGGGGAGGAATAGGAGTGACTACAGTGTAGTCTCTCCGATGGATATGATTATTTTAAAGTAGGTGCATTGCACCTTACCTTCAAAAGCGATTCAAACTCATAATCGAGTCAAATAATCTTTCCTCAATCGTTTTACTGAAGAGTCATGGACCTTGGATTTAGAAGGAACACATTCATCTTCTTCTTGATCGCCTAAATGAGGGATATTATTTAGACTTGTTCTTTATATCCCTAGGAATATTTGGAACAACCTCTTTCCTTTATTCATTTTATCTTCTCCCTTCTTCTTAACTTGTTCTTTTATGGGTTTTGAAGTAGATGCGATTTAGTTGTTTTGTTAGCTTTGATTCCCTCGGAAATAACGGCATCTTGATAAATCTTCATTTCATGCACCGCAAAAAGGTTGCTCACCCACAATTTGGCATTCTTCTCCATCCTTTGTATATTTCATACATTGATGCAATGTAGATGGGACAATGCCATACTTATGAAGCCATGGTCCACTGTAAGGGCTCAAATGAAGTATCTTGATCGATCACATGAAATTTAGCTGTGTAGAGGTCTCCAAATTTAAGAGGAAGGACTAATGACCCGATAGTTTTGTCCCTTCTCATTGAATCCTTGAACCATGACTTTATCTCGTCCCCATATTGTACATCTAGAGATAGCCATCTAAGAGTTCTCAAGTTCATAAGATTCATGAGGAACCGGGATCAATTAAGACGTATTATAATTTCATCACTTTCACCGTAACATACAGAAATTGTGCTCTATTCCAGCATTAGATCATCGCCTAAAAATGTGACGGTTGGAGGCTCTTGAACATGCAAGGTCTCCTTAAGCGCTCAAAGAAAATATGCTTCAAACTTTCCTGCTCTTTGAGAGCTTCAATTAAGGTGTTACGAGATCTTCCATTAGAAGTGCTTCAGATACACTAAGTCTGAATTTTCCTTAGATGGGATAGAATATTGTAGTCGATCCCTTTTGATGAAGGCTTTTATTTGAATCCTAGGGATAACTTTTCATTGATTTCACTTTTCCTTTATCCCTATTCATTGGCTCTTTCCTCTGGGATGGCACTCACCACTTCTCAACTATACTTGAGTTACTTCATTTGCATCAATCTTCGATGACTCCGCTTCAAAGATTCTGCCTCGTCTAATGATAGACTAGAAGATTCATAATTACTGCCAACTTTATATTTTTTATGTTTGTTGATATGGTGAGCCTGATTCATCTTTATCTGGGAAACGAGTCTCCTAAGTCGGCTCAACCATGCACTTCATCAGCAAGACTGGGAAGTTCTTGACTTCTTCATTGATCGAAGATTTGTAATGAATGCAAGCGTGATAGGTCATCTTCTTGATTGTATATAATCTTCCATGTTATTGATGATCCTTTGTTACGTTGCGACCATCAATGGTAGTAACATTTTGTGCTCTTCTTATTTTTTATTTAATTTATTTTTTTTTTGGTTTTCTTGGCCTTCCACTTTTTGGCTAGGCTGTCTTTTATGAGATGAACTAGCCTTCCCATAACTTAGGTTTGTCTCAACTCAAGTCTGGGCTCAAGTGGTGATTTCCACGAATACAGAACGCCTTCCAATTGCTTTCAACATTTTAGTCTTTTTTAGAGATGCGGCCATCCTTCATCATCGACCGACTTCTCTTTGCCTTTATCATTGCTTGATAGTCGGAGATGAGGTGATTACTTTGGATTCTTTCTTGGACGCACCAATACACTGTCAGATGTGAATTCTCCATTTCTATATTTTTTGCTCTAGCCAATCTTTGAATATGTAGCAATCTTCGATGGCGAGCCATGATATAATAGTTAGGATTATCTGTTTGTCCGCCTCTTGGTCTTTTACACTCGGTAGTTGGAGACTACTTTGAGTGCATGTTTAAACAATTTGGCCACACTTTCCTCTTAAAAGAATACTCTTTGTTCAGCTTTTCTTTTTTTTTACATTCGTGTCATTCTCCTTGTTTATCTTGGTGTCGCCTTCACTGAAGTGACCTCGAGGCACATCATTACCTCCAAGTATGAGCTTGGGTTGTGGAGCAGGATTGAAGCTTGGTTTTCTTGATAGATAGGTAGCCTTTCTTTTTACGTTATAGACTAAGCTCTGTATCCTTCTATGAGGTGAAATGTTTCACCTTTCTTTGAATCTGGAGCTTTTGCTCTTTTGAATTTATCTTCGGCCATCGAGGAATGGGATAAATTTAATTTCTCAAATTTAGCCACCCTATCAAGTAGCTCTTGAAAATGTAGTAATTGAAGCCATGCAAAGATAAGGCTTGTCATATCAATGTTGCCCATCGATAATTGATTGCATGCTCTTCTTAATTGTTGTTCACATTTCATACTCATATTTCAAGCGTAATATATCTATGTCATCTTTCTTCCTCTTCTCAAGCGAGATCGTGATCGTTGTCTTTTTTTTATTAACGAACCTTTTTAACATGTTTTCAAGTTCGGCAAAAGTCTTAAGTCATTTGATAACTCGATACCATTCAAAGCGATCGAAGTTAGGCTACTTGAATTGATGGAATAATAATGCATCATTGCCCCTGTTACCACGGATGCTTTGAATGGGCTAGATCTTTGCTTGGGATTACCATTCCCGTCGAATAGATTGAACTTTGGCATTGAATATCCCTTTGGATATGGAATTTGATCATACTCCGCAGGATATGGGCGACCTTTGCTCACCAATTTTTCTGCCTGCCCCGCAGCTATAACAGCTCTGATCTTCTCATTCAAGATAATATCAAGTTGAGAGGTCATCCACGAGATATAGTTTGTATATTAGAAGCGGGTTGTGAGTGACTCATTTATTTCAATCCTCGCTTTTGCTCAATTTGGACCCTTGAAGCATGTGAGATCAAATTTATTGGAGGATTGTCATGGCATTCTTTGGAGGCTTGATGATTATTTGGGGGACAGTGTTGGACTGCGCAATATTTCTCTGCATGCTTGCATCATTTAGTCATCATCATCATTTTGCTCATTTTCATATTCAAGCGATTTCTTTATCTTTGGCTTTCATCTTTGAATTTGTCTTTCCACAAAGTGGTAGTATCGAAGAAGGTGGGATTTTCTTCCCTTTCTTCTTCTCTTCTTGTTGTTCCTCTCCACGAAGACTCGAGGATGCTTCCTCTATTTGAACATTTTGTTGTTCTTCGGGTTGAGGGGAGGTGTTATGCGCCTATGTTGATATTGGCGTACACGGCTCATTGACTTGTTACCATCATCACCGGTCATTGTCTCTTCCTCTTCTTCTTCATCCTTGGATATGAATTTGGTCGCGTCTCCAATGGACTTGATTCCAAATGTGGAATTAAAACTTCTTCAATTAGAGGGGGCTTCGGAAGTTAACCTCCTCTTGATGGGATGGAGTTGATTGATGGGATCCCTGGAGGATTCTCCAAGGTGTCTACCAAGATTTTTATTGGGGCCCTCTTTTTTTAGTCCCATGTTGATAGATTTGAGTTGGGGGATCTGGAATTCACACCGGATGTCATGCCATGCCTCTAAAGCAATTTCTTTTTTTAGGCCAGATATATCTGCTTCCTTTCCAGACCTTTGGTGGTGGATTCACGGACCGCGGTCCAAGTGTCACCGATGTGCTCACCGTGGGACATGGATCTGTTGGCATCCTGCCATTTGAGTTACGGGATGAGGTCTCCTTGGAGGCGTCAGCATCCTTGATAAGGACCTTGGTATTTTCTTTTCGAGTCCTCTCTCCTTGGCTTGGAGAACGATGCACTCGTCAGATATAGTTTGGGTTTCCTCGTGGGAGGCTGGAACTGTGTTGGGGTCCGGAAAGGCGCTTGAGTGACCCGGTAGAAATTTTTATTTAACCCACTTAAGGTTATCAAACCGATTTGGGTATAACACTCCTTCTTGGTTCCATATTGGTTGTTGTGGTTGTAGAGGCAAAAGTGTTGAGCAGCTCAAGATTTCTTTTCTTCGTTGCCTCTAAGCTTGCTTCAGGATGAAGAAGCTTGACATCTTGCCTCCCAGGCGAATGGTTGGTGGGATTGCATTATTCGACTAAAGAGAGTCCCCAGAAACCCTCTTCATGATTGGTGTCTCAAGAGCCTCTCAAAGTGATTCTTTGAAGTGACCCTGAGTAGGGGGCCGATTCTTGAGTGATTGTTGCACATGCGCAGGGATGAGTTTGTACTTGACAAGTTGAGGCTAACTTGCTCATTGAATATTTGGAAATCCACTACCAAAACGGATGGTAGCTCGGTGCTTGCATTGATGATGTTGGCCAAACGGATGTTGGCGCCTATGAAAATAGATGTATGTGATACGTCATTCATTCGTTTAAAGGTAAAATTAGCAATTAAAAATAAGCGCATTATCACCTTACCAAAATATATACATGATAAGACAAAACATATACTAAATAAAATCTCAAATGACTTAAGACTTTAGTAGCAAACTTTAAGTTGTCAAGTTTAACTTATCATTTCCCATTTCATTTATTTCATTTTTTTATATATACTCCACTGCAATTATAACTTAGATTTGACTAGCTAAATATGGAAAGAGAAACATTTCCCCAGTGGAGTCGCCAGAAATCTGTGGGATCCAAAAATTCACCACCGACCTCTTTTGGAAAAAAAGGAAAGAGTTGTTTAAGTGTCGGTGATAATTTCAAAAGGTAGATGAATAGTAGATAAGACACTACCCAGAGATTTCGTTCTCATTTGGTGAGAACTTTTTATATCTGGTTTGGGTTTCCTATAGGCCACATAGTTAATTACCCCTCCCAATCTTGAGCACTTTGATTAAATTTGTCAATGAATCATTAAAGAATGAGTATATAATTGCAGTAAGTAGAGTTTAGAACTTATGAAATTTATCATTTTAGCTTAAAACTTTTATGGGGGAGGATGATGCCCGATCTAGATCCCATGGTTGGTCATCCGGGCTGTGGTCCACAGTCCTTAGTCGGAGGAGGTGGTCGACCCAACGGAAGGATCCTTGTCGACACATGGGTTACGTCCAAGGTGTCCTTGTAGACTGGGTGGAGTTTGTAAGGGGACAAATATAAGTCCTTAGCTAACATGGGGCTTTTGCCCAACCAAATACATTCTACATTTCCATTTCAAAGAGCAAAGTTAGAACATATATTTAATTAGTATCATGCCGAACCACGGTCGAGGGCTCGTCGTCATTTATGTGGTGCCATATCAGCAAAACCATGGGAGGACACGGCCACCTTACGGGCTTTAGGAATATTTGAGTGTGAAGGTAGTTATGTATTTAATTTGACATTGCTCTTTGTGAGCAAAGTTTTCTTAATTTGTCACAAGACAAACAATTGCGGAGGGATTGATTTTTATTTTTTTTATTTTTAAGTTTTAATTTAAATAATTCATTTCATTTTTATTTATATTTTTTGTATTTTCTTTGAATTTTGATCATTTTATGATTGATTTTAGATTTGAATATATATGATCATTTATCATTGAAATTTTAATTATAATTACCCTTCGATCCTAGGTTAAGATCGATTGATAGACCTTGTCTACTCACGATTTTCAGAGGATCGTTTAAATTCATTATCTCAAGAAGTATAATCCTTCAAAACCTTGTCCACTCTAGTTTGAACATAGAGGATGGGTTTGGGACTTTTCTTGAGTTTGAATTTTAAAGCTATGTGAGTTGATTCATATCTTGTATTATATGATAATTAGCTTCTCGATATTATTAATTTTGAAATTCTTATAATATCAAATTTTTTTAGGTTTTGTTAACGATCAAGACCAAAGGGATGATGTAGCATCTATTCTTTTTTGTATTTGACTTAGTATTTACTCCATGCATACGGATATATGTTCTTTTTTTGTATGGACATTAGATAATGTCTAAGTTGGAGTTTATATGTGATTTTGAGTTTTGTTACTTGGACCTCAGAAGACCAAAAAGGAGATGTAGCATCTGTTCTTTTTATTTTATACCTAACTTACATGTCCATTGTTTAAACACTTTAATATACATCTGAGTACATTTCTTTAAAAATATTGTATGGACATTAGAATGTCTAAGTTGGAGTTTATAGGTTATTTGCAAGTTTAAGTTTCAATATGACATTTTGGGTTTTGTTAACGGACCTCAAGACCAACCAGGAAGATGTATATCTGTTCTTTAGAAAATGATATGCATATTGGCCAAAAGCCCCTTTTATGTCACAAATCAATGTATACTGAAATAAATTATTTTGGAAGTATTTGATCAATATAAAGTGATGGGCCTTAAGATGAATTAGGAATTTGATTTGGGCTAAAAACTTCTTTATTATTTAAATGCAAATCAAACATAAAGGGATTTGAAATAATCATTTTTTAGAATATATGATCAAATATAAAGTGATGGGCTAGAATAAATTTAGGCATTTGGTTTGGGCTAAAACCCTTTCTTATGTAATAAATCAGCAAACATAAAGGGCTGAAATAATCATTTTGAAGGCCCATATGATCAAATATAAAGTGATGGGCCTAGAATGAATTTAGGCATTTGATTTGGGCTAAAAACCCTTTCTTTATGTGGCAAATCAGCAAACATAAAGGGTCTGAAATAATCTTTTTTGAAGGCCCATATGATCAATACCATAGCATGTTTTCTCTTGATAAGAAGAATACAAAATATGAGTAGATGTCATATGTCATTTAAAAGAGCAAGTGGGTTAATTAAAATTCACCTCCACATGCAAGCTCATGGCATAAAAAGGGAAATGCTCATTAAATTTATTAAGAAGATATGTAAAAGTTTATTTTCCTATTCAAAGAAGTGATAAGGATGCACTGAGCATGCCACATGTCCATGCATGTGCATGCGATATGACAAATGACATTAAATTAGATGATTTCATATGCAATTTATGAGGCAGTGTCTATGCCATAGATAAGAGAGAGACTAGAGGCTATAAATAAGAGGGATTTCCTTTCAAAAATACCCATTTCCTCTCTCTTTCTCTTCCAACCACAAGTTTAAGTTCTTTCAATCTTGCAAGAGGGTTAAGTTGTGCCATATACTTGTGAGTTTCTTTTAACTCAACAATTTTTTGATATCTTCTTGATGTCATATCATATGATAGATTTAATTTATTCCATATATGTTTGCTTCAAGTCTTCACTATGTCTCATGTATGTTTAAAATGTTGAATGACAAGTAAAGTAGGAGGTATTTATGTTTGAGCATATCAATGTATTCCATTGTCAAGCTAGATAGAATCTAGGTGAGCATATCATACATGTATAATGGAATAAGATATGCATGATATAGAAATTCAACACAAGTAAGAAAATTTTAAAGACATAAAACAACAAGCATTTCATCCCTTTCTTTCTATCTTTTTTTTATAAATTTTGACCTCCGTCATCCGCGTAGCTATGAGGGGACTAGGTCTTCCACACCAAGAAAGGCGTGTATGGTAGGTGTCGTGAGACACTGAAATTATTTGCCCACCATGCGAAAGGTGTATGGTTTTAGCATATGATTTCCTACCATATTGGAGAAACATGGTAGGTACTTATAGTAATAAATTTAAAGCTTGCATTTGTATATATATAAATAAGTTTAATTAAAGAAAATAATCAAATTTATACCTCCGCTCTCCCTGATGGGGTTGCCATGAGAGGCCTTCCACCATGCCAAGAAAGGCATGTATGGGTGTATGTCTGAGACACCATATTTTGATAGCATTTTCCTACCATGTTAGAGAACATGGTATATAATAATAAATTTAAACTTACTTGCATATAAAATAAAGGCACTGCGTATATTTGATTAAGAGCATAATAATCAAAATTTACAACCTCCGACTCTCCCCACATGTGGGGTTGCCATGAGAGACCCATGAAAGGCATGTATAGGTGTATGTTGTGAGACACCATATAAATTTTGATAGCATTGCATTTCCTACCATGTTGGAGAACATGGTAGGTACTTATCACAAATTTAAAGCTCGCATTTTGCATATAAAAAAGAAAGACTGCATGTATTTTGATTAGACATAATAATCAAATTTTACCTCTCTCCCCCCACATGTGGGGGTTGCCATGAGAAACTGGGCCTGCCCACCATGCCAAGAAAGGCATGTATGTATGGTGTAGTCATTAAGACACCCAAAATTTTGATAGAATAGCATTTCCCTACCATGTTGGAGAACATGGTGGTATCCTATTCATATTTTCTCTAAACAAAAAAGAAGGCACTGCATGTATATTTGATTAAGCATAATAATCAAAATTTATCGACCTCGGCTCTCCCCACATGTGGGGTTAATGGATTCCCTCACCATAAAGGTATGTATGTGTATGTCATTGACACCATAAAATTTTGATAGTATAGCATTTCCCTACCATGTTGGAGAACATGGTAGGTACTTATATCACAAATTTAAAGCTTGCATTTATATATGAACATGTTTGCATATATACTTAAACAAGATAGTTTGAGCATTGCATTAAAATAATAAGTTCAGAAATTATGTATATTGAACATTTGTTGAAAATATATAACTAAAATTAATCTTAAAATGAATTTCCTTTCACATTTGACTTTCATAATAGCAACTAGTCATGCATGAAGTAGGTAACCCTTCTTTCAATTTTTGATTTTTTAGCATATAGGTGAAAGAAATATAGAATCTCCCATGTGTTCTGGGATCTGTAGCATAACTTTTAATCCCTCCCTTCTGATTTTCATGATGAAAGAAGCATGTGAAATATATACAAATAATCTTAACCTTCAATTTGATTTCAACTTGCATGAAAGAGGCATGATATATATAATTCCCTTCATAGAACCAATTGAAACAAAGTAGAAATGAAATTCATGAGAATAAATAGTATGATATTTAGCCATACATCCTTTCTTATCATTTTCAAACTTCAGAAACAATAAAGAAATTTTTTAGCATCACATCTTTAGATAGCAAACTAATTGATTTCCCCTTAGAAAAAAAATAAATTTCAGCATGTATGCCTCTGAACAAGCTAATAGTTTTCCCCTTTCATAAAAATACTTTCAGCATGTATCATACACATTAGAAGCAAATCGATTCAATTTCTCTCTAGTAAAAATATTTTCAGCATGCATTATCCCTTTAGAAAAGCCAATCAATGGATTTCCCCTTAGGTAAAATAATTTCAGCAAGCATTGCATCATTCCCATACTAAATAAAAGAATTTCAGCATGTATCATAGCGAGAGTAAGCTAATTGAAGCCAATTGAGACATCATGAAGAACAACAAGTAGTATGACATTTAGGCTACACATCTAAACTTGTCATATCCCATACTTCTATCTTAACTCCATCTCTCCTTGATTTGATTTTATGTGCAAGAGGCAAGCAAATAAAGAAACTCATAGGAAATAGTAAAATTACCCATACCCCTTACAAAAAAATTTGATTCAACCTCCTTAGGTAAAACCAATTTCATAGCACACTAAAGAAAATGTAGGCATCCACGGGAGAAACAACAAGAAAGAAAAAAAAGATTTGGGCCATGATTATCCCAAAGCATTTTTGTAAACATGAATACCATAAAATCCATAGATAATAGGAAATAAAAATGAGATTTGGGCCATACATCATCCCAAATCTCAAAACTCTTAGCATCATTTCAACCAAAGAAAGGAAACATCCACTTCATTTTATTACAAGAAATGAAATTCTACATATAAAAAATAAGCTTAGGTTGAAAGAAACAACCTAGAATTCGATTGCAAAGAAGGAAGAATGAAAAGGGTTCAGGCTAGCTCAGAAGAATGAGATGGAAGAAAGGAAGAACGTGTGGAGTAGAGCGAAGCAGAGCGAGAGTTCCCAGAGAGTCATGTGAGGAGGGAGGAGAGAGTAATAAGAGGCTTTAGGGCTTCAGAACAAGAAGGAGCTTCGCGTGAGAGGAGGATCATCATCATAAGCAGAATGAGAGAGGAAGCCGATCATGGAAGAGTCTACAAACTTCAATGAGAACGAGAGAGAGGAGTATAGTGCCCTGAGCTTCGATCAAAAGATAGACAAGAAGAGAATCGAGAGAGAAGAGCGGGAAAATGAGAGGGATGAGAGAGAGGAGATGGCGAATGAGTGAAACGAGGGATAACCTTGTTTCGACCTTTAAGTGGCCTCGATTATGAATGGTAGTTAGGTAGGATTAATTAGAAGATTAAGCAGCTGTTGATTAATCTATATGCAAATTAATATCATTTCGCATTAAATTTTATGGATTTATATTATGCAATAAACCCTAGCAATATGGGTGTCAATTTTAGGTGTTTTGTTGTGCGAGCGTGCGATCAATTTTGTGATGGGATTGGACATTGATATGTCGAAGTGAAGTTAGGTCTAAATTGTGCGACGTCGCATTCAAATTGGTCGATGTTCACACACACTTTGTTGAATCGATCACGGAAGGCATTGTTTGATAGGTTTGATGTTTTGGACAGGCCGATCAATTTAGCGGGTCGTTGGGGCGTCATAGCTTCACTTTGATATGCATAATTTCATTAAAAATTTGATTTTAATTATTTGATTGATCATTAATTGATTCGATATTTTCTATTTAATTAATTTTTATGTTTTTGATGCATTACGAAGTCAAATTTCTAAATCAAATAGAATTTAATTAATTTCGATCGTGATTATGGCATTTAACCTCTATGACATTTACTTGATTTTAAATGACACATAGTTGTAGGTCAACATGGTTTCGATGTGATACAGAAGTTTCTCACAATCAGTTTAGTTTCTTGCCAGATAGATCTACTATGGATGCTATACATTTGTTAAGAGGTTTGATGGAGAAGCATAGAGAAAGTAAGAAGGATCTACATATGATATTTATCGATTTAGAGAAAGCTTATAATAAAGTCTCAAGAGATGTTCTTTGGAGAGTTCTAGAGCAGAAAGGAGTTAATATTGGTTATATTCAAGTCATTAAGGATATGTATACTACATTACTTGTGTCCAAACACAAGGAGGATTGACAAAATATTTTCCTATTTAGTTGGATTACACCAAGGATCAACATTAAGCCCTTATCTTTTTACTTTAGTTATGGATGTTCTTAGGCGTTTACAAGAAGATGTACCTTGGTGTATGATTTTCTTTGATGACATTCTTCTTGTTGATAAGACTAGAGAGAGTCCAAGAAACTTGAATTATGGAGGTCAACTTTAGAGTCTAAAGATTTTCATTTAAGTAGATCTAAAACTGAATATATGGAGTGTAATTTTAGTTGTAGAAGTTTTAGTGATAGTGTTGTGACTTTAGGTGATCAAGTCATGTTAATAAGAGTGGATTGATATTTAGGCTCTATTGTTCAAAATGATGGTGAAATAGATGGAGATGTTATTAGTAGAATTCAAGTTGGATGGTTGAAGTGGAGGAATACATTTGGCCTATTATGTGATAGAAAAGTTCCACTTAAACTTAAGGAAAAATTTTATAAGATGGTGGTAAGACCTGCAATGACTTATGGTGCAGAATGTTGAATAAAAGAAACATAAGACTAAGTTAAGTATTACGAGATGAGAGGATGCTCAGGTGGATGAGTGGCTTTACTCTTAGAGATAGAATGCAAAATGAGTATGAAACAAATTTTCTAAGATTGGAAGAAAGTAAAATCACTAAGGGGCTATTTGGTTGCCTGCATTTAGAGTGTAGAGTGTAAAGTAAATTGAATGTAGTGTAAAAGAATTATTTTAACTTGTTTGGTTGAAAACTCTACAAATATATGAATTTCTTTTTTCTTGTTTGGCAAAATAAATGTAATATAAAATATTTTGAGATTATCATGCGTGATATGTCCAAACGGCCAGGTGTGAGAGGTTTTTCCTTTCATTCATTTCTTTTGTCCGAGAGAAAAATTGACAAGTAAAATAATGGTTTACACCAAGTATAGCTAGCATTCAACATTCCATAATGTGTCATGAAATCTAAGGAAGAAATTTCTAATCTCACAAAAGAAACTTGAAAATTTGAAGTTTTACAAAATCATGCTCATATGAAAGGAATATAGAAATTTCATTCATTTTGATTTATCTCTCTAGCCTTCCTTCATCTCTTATTATGATAGCCATAGAGTTTAAGCCATAAAACCAAAATGAATATCATTAAGCATGACATTACATAAAAAAGAAAGAAGTTGATTTAGTAAAGCATTGACAAAAATGAAATTTGAAAGGAGTTTAATATTGAATCTTACTTAGAAGATCTCAAATTTAACAATCATATTCAAAATCTTAAGAGATAAACAAGATAGTAATCCACACATAAAGATCTCACAATTCATTTCAAGATTTATCTTGATGATAATAGCAATTAGAAGAAGGTAAGCAATGTTAATACAAGATCATGCTTTTCAATCTTCTTTTCTTTGAATACTTGCATTTGGATTTTCCAAATCAAGAAGAAATTGAAACAAATTTGCTCAAATCCTCCTCCCTTATTAGCAAACAATTTGGTAATGAAAGCAAGTGGATAGACTTCATAAGGTAAATCCAGGAAAGAACACTTTTCTTTTAATGGGGAAGATGAGAATATGGCTTATTGTGAACAATTGCAAGGAATCAAAGTGCTATACTTTCATAAGCTTTGAATTTTAGATTCTTCTAGGCATTCTTGTATATCAAAGAAACTTGCTAGAATAGTTCATCAATAGCCACTTTTCATTTCTAATATCTCAAATGTGATAATCATTCACATTTCTTTTTATCATTTCTAACCTCATTTCATATTTCCTTTATTTTAAGCATGTAAGAGAAGCTTAAAGAATATTATTCCATCAAACAAAATTTGAAGCATGAGTGGAGAAAACTTGTTATATGACATTTGAGTCATACATATCTTAATCATATTTTCACACTTTTATTGCATTTTGAACAATGTGAAGAGGTTTAACAAGTATTATTCCCAAGAAAAAGCGCATAAAGAAGGAATCTTGCATGTAACGGGTTTGAGCTCACATTATCTCAAATCATATTTCATTTTTGATTTCATTTAAACAATATGAAGAGGTTTCAAGCATTGTTGACCTTTCTGCTTAAAATTAAATAAATATGGTGAAATTAACATAATCACTATCAGTGATTAAATTCTTTGACTTGAAAATTTGACATCGTAATGCGTTGAAAATATAAAATTAATTAAATAGGAAAGCATCAAATCAATTAATGATAAAACAAATAATTAAAATCAAATTTTTAATAAAATTATCATATCGAAGTTGGGAAGCCTAATCGTCGAACTATCTTGGTAATTCATCATGACGTTGAAACTTCACATACCTTCCACAATCATTGACAAAGTGTCGTGGACATCATTTGAATCTACGTGCATAATTTGATAACTTCATTTCTATTTGACTTGACTGTCATGAAATTGATCGTTGGTTTGTTCAACAATGAAACATAAATTTTTTTTATATTACTAGGGTTTATTTAAATTAATATCACATAAATATTAAATTATAAACAAAGGGATTAAGGTACTTTCTTTTTTAATTCTATTAATCCCATGTTGGTGTTCTTGTAAAGAGGCGATTATCATTTAGCGATTATCCCATCGTTGACTCTCATTACCATTTCTCTCTTTGAGCTCATTTCTTGATCCCTTTTGGTTTCTTATCTCGGTTGAAGCTCTCGTGTGACTACATGCGTGATGCTCCTCTCGTTCTGTTTGTTGGATGCAGATTTCTCATGAGCTCCTTCTTGTTTGCTTTTCAGTCTCTGTTATTGTCGGTTTTTAACTCTTTCTTGAGAAATCTCAGTTCTGTTGCTTCTTTTAGAGAACTCCTCATTTTGCTCGATCAAGACTACATGTTCTTTCTTGTCCTTTGTGAGTGAGGAATTTCCTTCTTCTTCTTTGAGAAACTTTTTTTGTTTTTTAATCTAAGTTATATTTTGTTATTTTGGTTTGCCTTGAAGGAGATGATTTCTATTTATTCGGCATATGTTCTATGGTTGGGCTTCTTTTACGGATTTGCAATAATGTGAATAAAAATATTGGATTTATCTTTATAAGCTACATCTTTGTTTTCTCCTTGGGTTGGAGAGAGCTCATTCTCTTTGCTTGAGTTCCCCTTTCCTCTGTGTCCTCTTCCTTGTTAGATGCAAGCAATAAGAAATGCATGCTCTTTTGTTTCTATCTGTTTCTCCTTCATTTTGCCTTTCTGAGGAGGAGAGGTTCTATTGGCGATCTTTCTGTAAACTAGGGTGAAAATCTCAAAGGACTATCACATTACAAATCCATGTTTTGCAAATTTGAAACTCTTTTTTATATGATATCAAAGTTAATATGTTTCTGTCCATGAGTATTTTGAAATCTTTGTCTTGTTTAAGTATATACAAATATATTTCACATGTCGATAAGAAATTTGTGATATAATCCTACCATGTTCTCCAACATGGTAGGGAAATCTGCTATCAAAATTTTGGGTGGTGTCTCATGACATACACCCATACATGCCTTTCTTGGCATGGTCATTGATCTCATAGAAATGTGGGGGGATGAGATTTGTATATTTACTCAGAAATACATGCAAGCTTTTCTTTTGTTTATATGAAAATGACTTATTATTACTATAATATATGTTCTCAACATGGTAGGGAAATCTTCTATCAAAATTTTGGCTTAGTGACATCCAATAATGCCTAGGCGTTTGTACATTTCTCATCAACATAGACGGAGGTTGTCATAAATTTTGATTATTTTGCTCTTAATTAAATACATACAAGCAACTTGTTTATATATACAAATGCAAGCTTTAAATTTATTCTATAAGTACACTCATGTTTCTCAACATGGTAGGGAAACTTGTTATTTATCTAACCCTTACGCCTTTCTTCTGGTATAAATAAATTCGATCAGCGGTGTCTACGACACCCATATTTCTTGGCATGGTGGGAATAGTCCCCAGTAGCTATCTTGGGGATGATGTTGGAGAAAAGAAATTTTCAAATAAAAAATGAAATATGTCATATATAAATGCTTATACTTTAATTTCACATCATGTGAATGCAAATTTATTGCTCATGCTATAAGTATCGTTCACATTATTCAATAGTGAAATCTGATAAGTACATTCACGTTATTCCAACATGGCAATCTTTTGTTAAGTACTTGCTCATGTTGTTCCAACTGGAAAATGTTGTCTTTATGCAACCATATTTTCTTGGTGTGGTGGGCAAATAAATTTTGGCATGTCTTACCTATGCATTTCTTAGCATGATGGGAAGGCTTAGTAAGTAGTCCCCTATATGGCCTTATGGTCAAAATTTGATAAATAAAAATGTAAAATGTCTAGTGTTTGAAGAAGGAAGGTACATGCATATGATTATTCATGCTTAGCTCATTCATCATATTATATGACAATGGCAGTATGCTTATATGCTTGCTTAGTTCTTACAGAATCTTCATAACATATGAATTACTTATTTAAAGTTCAAATTCATTTTACTAAGTGGTGATTATATTATATGAATGGGTGAGAAATAATGTGACACTCAATGCATGGAAAGATACAATGCTGTCATATATCATTTGAAACAAATGGCACTTCATGTAAAATGCTTAAATGAAATAATTCAATTATTAAATGTTATCTTATTCTATTAAATTTGAATGTCTTTAATATGTAGTTAAAGAAATCTTGACATATGAGCATGTTCTTTTGCTTAACCATTTTATTCATGTAAAGGAAAGAATCAAATTCATACTCTATAAAATGCATGCTTGATTTGTTACGGACACATGCTTGATCATGATAAGTGGTTTAAGAACCAATCATATATCATTTAGAACTGATCTTAGTTTGCAATGTGCATTCATCTTATAAGAACAAATCTTGAGACATCAAGTAATAAAAGATTCAATGCATATCTTAGATAAATCATACTTGACTCAAATAGTTAGAGTCAATCGTGTCTTATAGAACATACTTTATTTGATCATGATAAATACACAAAATTCAAATTCATATTGATAAAATAGATCTACATAATCCGGTTTGGTGCGATCTAACAAAATCAAAATCTAATGATCTTTATTGTAAATCTTAGAAGTTAATTACATTATGAAATGACTAAGATAAATCTATATCATTGTTAATGTATCCTCTCAAATTCAAGGATAAGAAAAGTCTCAGATCCTCTGAGTATAATCTGAGTTGACAATGTGGGATCAAAATTACCGACCTCTTTGAAAAATAAAGTTAGAAAGAAAGAGTTGTTTAAGTATGGGTGATAATTTGGAAGGCGGATGAATAGTAGATAAGACACTACCAGAGATTTCATTCTCATTTGGTGAGAACTTTTTTATATCTATCGGTTCCAAGTTTCCATGGCATAGTTAATTATTACCCCTCAATCGAGAGAGCACTTTGATTAAGGCAATGAATCATTAAAGAATGAGTATATAATTGCAATGAGTGGAGTTTAGAACTTATGAAATTTATTATTTTAATTTTAAAACTTTTTGTGGGGGGAACGATGATGCGCCCGATCTAGATCCCATGGTTATATCATGTCTGATCCACGGTCGCTTAGTCAGAGGAGGTAGTCGACCCAACCTGACTGAAAAATCCTTGTTAGCAACACATGGGTTATGTCGTCCAAGGTATCCTTGTAGACCCGGGGTGGAGTTTGTCTAAAGGGATAAATATAAGTCAACCTTAGCTAACATAGGGCTTTTTGCCCAACCAAATACATTCTACATTTCATACTCAAAAGCAAAGCCGTTGGGGAACATCTGTTTGCGTGATATGTAATTTAGTGCCATATCGGTGAACCACCCGGTCAGGAGCTCAGTGTAACGCCATTTATGTTTATGTGGTGCCATATCAGCAAAACCGAGAGGACACGGACGTCCTTGAGCTTTAGGAATATTTGAGTGTGAAGGCACTTATGTATTTAATTTGATATTGCTCTTTGTGAGCAAAGTTTTCTTAATTTGTCACCAGACAAACAATTGCGAGGTGGATTGATTTTATTATTATTATTTTTTTTTTTTTAAGTTTTAATTTAAATAATTCATTTCATTTTATTTATATTTTTTGTATTTTCTTTTTTTTAAATTTTGATCATTTATGATTGATTTTAGATTTGAATATATGTGATCATTTATCATTGAAATTTTAAGTATAATTACCCTTCTCGATCATAGGGCTAATATCAATTGATAGACCATGTCTACTTTGTCGATTTTCTAGAGGATGGTAAATTCATTATCTCAAGAAATATAATCCTTCAAAAACCTTGTCCACTATAGCTTGAACATAGAGGATCGGGTTTGGGACTTTTCTTCTTGAGGGTCTAGATTTCAAAAGCTATGTGAGTTGATTCATATCTTGTATTATATGAATTAGCTTCTTGATATTATTAATTTGAAATTCTTATAATATCAAATTTTTAGGTTTTGTTAACCCGGACCCGGTCCGAAGACTAAACCGGGATTATGTAGCATCTCTTCTTTTGTATTTACCTTAATAATTACTTCAACATGCATATGAATATCTGTTCTTTGGGAATTGCATGGACATTAGAATGTCTAAGTTGGAGTTTATATGTTGAATTTTGATTTTTTGGGTTTCGTTAACCCGGACCCGGTCTGAAGACCAAACCGGGATATGTAGCATCCGTTCTTTATGTTTTATACCTAACTTGCACATGTTCCTGTGGTTTGAACACTTCAACATACATACAAGTATCTGTTCTTTTAAAATGTTGTACGGACATTAAATGTCTAGTTGAAATGTAGGTTCAATTTGCAAGTTTAGGTCTATGATGCGATATTTTTGGGTTTTATTAACCCGGACCCGGTCCGAAGACCAAACCGGGATATGTAGCATCTTATTTGGGCCAAAAACCCCCATTTTATGTCACAAATCAGCAAGGGCAAAGGGCTGAAATAAATTATTTTGGAAGCCTATTTGATCAAATATAAAGTAATGGGACCCTAAATAGATATAGGCATTTGATTTGGGCTAAGAACCCTTTCTTTATGTGGCAAATCAGCAAACATAAATGGCCTGAAATAAATCATTTTTGAAGGCCCATATGATCAAATATAAAGTAGTGGGCCTAGAATGAATTTATGCACTTGATTTGGGCTAAAAACCCTTTCTTTATGTGGCAAATCAGCAAACATAAAGGGGCTGAAATAAATCATTTTTGAAGGCCCATATGATCAAATATAAAGTAATGGGCCTAGAATGAATTTAGGCACTTGATTTGGGCTAAAAACTCTTTCTTTATGTGGCAAATTAGCAAACATAAAGGGTTGAAATAAATCATTTTTGAAGGCCCATATGATCAAATATAAAGTAGTGGGCCTAGAATGAATTTAGGCACTTGATTTGGGCTAAAAACCCTTTCTTTATGTGGCAAATCAGCAAACATAAAGGGGCTGAAATAAATCATTTTTGAAGGCCCATATGATCAAATATAAAGTGATGGGCCTAGAATGAATTTAGGAATTTGATTTAAAACTCTTTCTTTATGTGGCAAATCAGCCAACATAAAGGGGCTGAAATAAATCATTTTTGAAGGCCCATATGATCAATCACCCATAGCCCATTTTTTTTAATAAGGGGAAGGAGAAGACAAAGATATGAGTAGATGTAATGTGTCATTTAAGAGAGGCAAGTGGGTTAATTAAAATCCACATCATTCACATGCAAGCTCATGGCAAGTGTGGGGACAAATACTCATTAAATTTATTAAGAAGATATGACAAAGAGTTTATTTTCCCTTTCAAAGGAAGTGATAAGATGCACAAGGGCATACATGTCCATGCATGTGCATGATATGACAAATTAAACTAGATGATTTTCTTGCATGCAATTTATGATGGGCACCACATGTGTGATGCCATAAGAATAGATGATAAGAGGAGAGGCTAGGGAAGCCTATAAATAAGAGGGGATTTCCCTTTCACAAAATACCTACACTTCCTACTCTCCTTTTCTCCCTTATACCATAAGTTTAAGTTCTTTCAATCTTACAAGAAGAGGGTTAAGTTGTGCCACATATACTTGTGAGTTTCTTTTCTAACTCAACCATTTTTTTTGATATCTTCTTGATATATGTCATGTCATATGGTAAATTTAATTTATTACATATGTGTTTGCTTCAAGTCTTCACTATGTCTCATGTATGTATGTAAATCATGGTGGGAATGACAAGTAAAGTAGGGGAGGTATTTATGTTTGAGCATATGTCTAATATGTATTCCATAACATGTCAAGCTAGATAGAATCCTAAGGTGAGCATTAAACAATACATGTCATAATGGCCAAATAAGAAAATAGCTTGCATGATATAGAAATTAAACACATAAGTATTCACATTTGAGATAAATAAAATTTTAAGCCAACATAACAACTTAAGCATTTCATCATTTCTTTTCTATCTCCTTTTTTTTAAATGAAAATTTTGACCTCTCGTCATCATAGGGGCTACTTGAGGACTAGGTCTTCCCACCACAAGAAAGGCGTGTATGGTAGGTGTCGTGAGACAGGTGAAATTATTTACCACGAAGAAAATGTATGGGTTAGCATAGCATAGCAACAAGTTTCCCTACCATGTTGGAGAAACATGAGTAGGTACTTATAGTAATAAATTTAAAGTTTGCATTTGCATAATAATAAAAGAAGTTGCTTGCATATATTTAATTAAGAGCAAAATAATCAAAATTTACAATAGGCTCCCGGCTCTCCCCCCACATGTGGGGGTTGCCATGAGAGACTGAGCCTGCCCACCATGCCAAGAAAGGTATGTATGAGTGGATGTCGCGAGACACCACGGTTGAAATTTTGATAGCATAGCATTTTCTATCATGTTGGAGAACATGGTAGGTACTTATAGTAGCAAATTTAAAGCTCGTATTTGCATATAAACAAAAAGAAAATTGCTTGCATGTATATTTGATTAGGAGCATAATAATCAAAATTTATGACCTCGCTCTTCCCCACATGTGGGGTTGCCATGGCTGGGCAGCTCACCATGCCAAGAAAGGCATGTATGAGTGTCGTGAGACACCATAGATAGCATAGCATTTTTCTACCATGTTGGAGAACATGGTAGGTACTTATATCACAAATTTCAAGCTTGCATTGGCATGTGAACATGTTTGCATATATACTTAAACAAGACAACATTTGCTGAGCATTGTATTGGAACCAAAGTAAGTTCATGAAAGCAATATGTGTATTGAACATTTGCTATATAAAAATCTGAAATTAATCTTAAAATGAATCTCCCTTCACATTTTGGCTTTCATAATAGAGTCATGCAATGAAGTAAGGTAACCCTTCCTTTCAATTTTAGATTTCAGCATATAGGTGAAAGAATATAGAATCTCCCATGTAGTCTTGGGATCTATGTCATAACACTTCAAATCCTCCCTTACTTTCAGATTTTAGCATGAAATTGAAAGATTTCAACTTGCATATGAAAGAGGCATGATATATATATATATATATATATATATATATATATATATATATATATATATATATATATATTTCCTTCATAGGAAATCAATTGAAACAAAGTAGAAGCATGAAATTCATAGGAAGCGACATCATATCTCATCAAGCAAATAATTGATTTCTCCCTTAGATAAGAAAGTTTAGCAAGCCTTATACTCATCAAATAACAAAATGATTGATTCCCCCTTAGAGGAAAATATTTTCAGCAAGCATTCCCTTTAGAAAAGCAAAATCAATGGGTTTTCCCTTAGGTAACAAAAGTTTCAACAAATATAAATCATGCTTTGCCTCATGATAGTTGTTTGAAAATAATGTTCAATTTTGCAAATCATAGGATGAAACAATTAACTTCATTTAGATATAAATCTGAATTTTCAATCCAACAAAGATATTTGCTTGCATAATAACATGATTTAGCTAATACATTCCCTAGACATTGCCAAATGGTAGAGAAAGCCAAATAGAAATGAGAAAAATCTCATGGGAATCACAACCCCACCTTATCATTTCAAGCCAACATCAACATAGGATTAAACCCATGAGTAATACAAATATCTTTGCTCTCTTTTCCTTCTTCCTAAATCAAGAGAAAGAAACAAGCATTACATATCAATGACCAAAGTAAGCTTTCAAAGATGTCATCATATAAGCTAATGAGATTAGGATTTCAATATCACAACATGCTTTTATAATTCAAGAGCAAGAAAAAGGCATAAAACAATATATCTTGCATGATTCCAACCTCAAAATACTCATGGACAGAAAACATATTAACTTTGATATCATATAAAAAGAGTTTTAGATTTTGCAAAACATGGGATTTGTAAGTGTGATAGCTCCTTTGAGATTTTCAGATCCTAGCTTTACTAGGAAAGATCGCCAATAGAACCTCTCCGTAGGAAAGGCAAAATGAAGGAGAAAGCAGGATAGCAAGCAAACAACAAGCATGCAGACTCTATCCCTCGGTTATGCATCTAACAAGGAAGAGAGGGAATGAGAGGAAAGGAGGAACCGAAGCAAAGGGAGTGAGCTCCTCGGCTCAACCTTAATTTCAGCAAAGTGAAAGCTTATAGCGTAAATCCAACATATCACAGCAGGAGGAGAGAGCCTCAGTTCGTGCGTCCAGTGGAGAGGAACAGAGGCAGGGAAAGGAAGGAAGCAAAGAGAATGAGCTCCTCACTCAACCTTAGAAGGAGAAGATAGCCGAAAGCTTGTAGCATAAATCCAATCACCTTAATTTCATGCTATTGCAAACCAGAAAACAAATCCAACCATAAAACAAAAAATGGAAGGGAAAGCAATATACATTTCCTTCAAGAGAAACCACATAACAAAATATAAGTTAAGATTGAAACAAAAAAACACAGGGTTTCGGTTGAAGAGTGATTAAGGATCGATCATTTTTGCTCGACTAGGGTTCGGTGCTTGAGCGAGAGAGGAACAGAAGCTCTGACTCCGAGAGGGAGGATCATGCATCGTCAGAAAGCGAGAGAGAGTATCGTGCCTGAAACTGATCGAGCGATGGCAAGAAGAGAATCACTCGAGAGAGAGAGGCAAGCAGGAAAAATGAGAGAGGATCATGAGAGGAAGAGCGAATGAATGAGCTTCAACTAGAGAGAAATGTCATGAGTGAGGTCAACGTTCTTTCGACTTTAGGGATTGCTCTTTTCATTGGTTCAGCCAATAAGAATCTGTGTCATTTCTTGAGTGGGTGGTTAGGAATCGGGTTAGAGATTGAGCTAATTACAAACCATTTAATAATTAAGATAATTAGCCCTAATCACATAAAGTTTGATGAATCATCTAATAATCTTGCAATATGGATGTCAATTTTAGGTGTTTTGATTGTAGAATCAGCGGCATGATCAATTTTATGATGAGCTTGGATAACGTCGGGGTGAGTGAAATTAGGTCTAATTATGCGACATCGTCAAATTGGCGTGTACATTTTGAATCAATCACGAAAGGCATCGTTTGATAGGTTTCGACATTTTGGCGATGACGGTGCGATTAATTTCGTGAACGGAGGTCATTCGGACGTTGTCGGGGCTTCCCGACTTTGATGTGCGCATAATTTCATTAAAAATTGATTTTAATTATTTAATCGGTCATTTATTGATTGATATTTTCTATTTAATTAATTTTGATGCTTTCGGCGCATTATGAAGTCAATTTTCAAATCAAATTAATTTAATTGATCGTGATTAGGGCATTTAACCTCTATGTCATTTACTTAATTTTAAATGACACATAGTTGTTGATCAACAACAAGGTTTGGAGAACGATAGATCTTGAAATAATTAATTTAGATCCGATCCTTTGCAAGAAAATAGTTAGAGTTGACAGGGTCTATCCTTCCCGGTTTGGTCTTGAGGGTCAGTTAACAAAATGTCCGTCTTGGTCTTTTTACACTATGGTAGCTGGAGACCTACTTTGAGTGCATGTTTAAATAATTTGGCCACACTTTCCCTCTTGAAGAATACTCTTTGTTGACTTTTCTTTTAGGGTGGCCATTGAGTCATTCGCTCCTTTTGTTTGCTTTGGTGCTCGCCTTCAGGCGACCTCGAGTACATCATTACCTCAAGTATGAGCTTGGGTTGGAGCGAGATTGAATGGCTTGGTTTTCTTGATAGGCGTAGCCTTTCTTTATACGTTATAGACTAACAGTATCCTTCTTATAGGTGAAATCGTTTCACCTTTCTTTGATGCAGAGCTTTTGCTTTTTTGGATTTATCTTGGCCATGGTGACAAATTTAATTTCTCAAATTTAGCCACCTATCAAGTAGCTCTTGAAATGTGGTATTGAAGCCATGCAAAGATAAGGTGCCATCTTGTCATCGATGTTGCCCATCGGGGTTGGATCGCATGCTCTTCTTCTAATTGTTGTTCACATTTCATACTCATATTTTAGCGTGTGATATATGTTCTTGACTCATCTTTCTTCCTCTTCTTCTCAAGGCGAGATCAGCAATGGTTATTTTCTTGACTGCGCTGGCGAACCTTTTAACGAACATATTTTCAAGTTACAAAGTCTTGGCCGAGTCATTTGATAACATACCATTGAAAGCGGTCGAAGTTAAACTAGACAAGCGGCGAATAATAATGCATCATTACCCCCTGTGTTGCCATAGGATGCTTTGAATTGGGCTAGATGCTGCTTGGGATTATCATTTTTGTCGAATAGATTGAACTTTGGCATTGAATATCTCTTTGGATATGGAATTTGATCATACTCCGCAGGATATGGGCGACCTTTGCTCACCAATTTTTTTGCCTGCCCCGTAGCTATAACAACTTTGATCTTCTCATTCAAGATAATATCAAGTTGAGAGAAGCGGCTTAGATATAGTTTATATATTCTGAGAAGCAGGTTGTCGAGCTGACTCATTTATTTCAATCCTTGCTTCAGGCTCAATTTGGACCCTTGAAGCATGTGAGATCAAATTTATTGGAGGATTGTCATTGGCATTGCTAGAGGCTTGATGATTATTTGGGGGGGGCAGTGTTGGACTGTGCTATTTCTATTAGCATCATCATCGCGGTCATCGCATCATCATTTAGCTCATTTTCACATTCAAGCGATTTCTTTATCTTTGGCTTTCATCACGGAATTATCTGCTACGCAAAGTGATAGTATCGATGAAGGTGGGATTTTTTCTTCTTCTTCCTCTTCTTGTTGTTCCTCTCCACGAAGACTCGGAGGATGCTTCCTCTATTTAAACATTTTTTTCTTGGGTTGAGAGAGTCTTGTTTGCGATGCCTATGTTGGTATTGGCATAAACCGGATGGCTCCACTTGTTACCATATATACCACTTCCTTGTCATTGCATCCTCCTCTTCTTCTTCATCTCCTTGGATCTGATTTGGTCGGCGTCTCCAATGGACTTCCGATTCAAGTGTGGAATGAAACTTCTTCAATTAGAGGGCTTGATGAGTTAACCTCCTCTTGATGGGATGAGTTGATTGATGGCAGGATCCCACGGAGGATTCTCCAAGGTGTCTACCATCATATTCTTTATCATTGGGGCCCCTCTTTTTAGGCTCCCATTGTTGATAGATTTGAGTTGAGGCGGATCTCTGAGAATTCACACCAGATGTCACGCCATGCCTTTGCTCTAAAGCAATTTCTTTTTGAGGCCTAGGCCTCCATATCTACTTACCTTTCCATTAGGAGATTTTGATGGTGGATTCTTGGACACGCGGTCCAAGTGTCACAACCTAATGCTCACCGTGTGGGACATGGATTGGTTGGCGTCCTGACATTGGAGTTGTGGGATGAGGTCTCCTTGGAGGAGCAGTCCTAGCATCCTTGATAACAGGACCTTGGTATTTTCTTTTCATCAGCCCTCTCTCCTTGGCAACTTGGAGGGCTCGTGCACTGAGATATAGTTCGGGCTTCCTCGCTGGGACGTATTCTTTGGGTCGAAGGGCTTAATCGACCCGGTAGAGGCATTCCGTTTACCCACTTCAAGGTTATCAAGCGGTTGTGGGTTGGAATATTCTTCTTGGTTCCACGGGCGTGGTTACCTGGCGTATGTTGAGCAAGTTTTCTTTTCTCTTCGTTGCCTCATAAGCTTGCTTCAATGAAGAAGCTTGACATCGTGTCTCCCTGAAGGGTTTGGTGGGATTGCGTTGTTCGAGGGACTAAAGAGAGAGCTATGACAACCCTCTTTAAGATTGGTGTCTCAAGGGGCGAGCCTCTCAGGCGAAGGCTTCTTTCAAAGTAACCAGATGGGCCACAACTTCAGAGCGAGTGATTCTTTGCACATGGCGTGCATGATGAGTTTGTACCGATAAGTTGAGGCTATAACTTGCTCATTCATAATGGAAATCCACGCTACCAAAGCGGATGGTAGCTCCGGTGCTTCCGGATATGATGGCGTTAGCCAAACGGATGTTGCGCTTGTCGAGTAGATGTGATATTAGGGTCGAGTTTAAAGGTAAAATTAGCAATTAAAATAACGCACTATCACCTTACTTCCAAAATATAGGTACAATAAAAAACATACTAAACACACATGCACTAAATAAAATCTCAAATGACTTAAGACTTTATTTAGAAAACTTGGAGATTTTCAAGTTTAACTTATCATTTCTCATTTCATTTTTATTTCATTTTTTTTATACTCCACTGCAATTATAACTTAGATTTGACTAACCAAAGATGAAAAGAGAAACCTATCCCAAGCGGAGTCTCCAGAAATCTATGGGATCCAAAAATTCACCACCGACCTCTTTCGGAAAACAAAAGAGTTAAGAAAGAAAGAGTTGTTTAAGTGTCGGTGATAATTTCAAAAGGCAGATGAATAGCATATAAGACACTACCCAGAGATTTCATTCTCATTTGGTGAGAACTTTTATATCTGGTTTGGGTTTCCAATGCAAGCCCCATAGTTAATTACCCCTCAATCTTGAGAGCACTTTCGATTAAGGCTAGTCAATGAATCGTTAAAGAACTAGTATATAATTGCAGTGAGTGGAGTTTAGAACTTATGAAATTTATTATTTTAATTTTAAAACTTTTGTGGGGGAAGCGATGGCCGATCTAGATCCCATGGTTTAGTCATCCGGTCCGATCCATTAGTCGAGAGGAGGTCGATGACGATCGAAGAATCCTTATCGCACATGGGTTCGTCGTCAAGGTATCCTTGTAGACACAGGGTGGAGTTTGTTTAAGGGGACAAATATAAGTCAACCTTAGCTAACATGGGGCTTTTGCCCAACCAAATACATTCTACATTTCGCTCAAAGAGCAAAGCGTTGGGGAACATCAGTGGTAAAGTAATTTAGTTGGTGCCATATCGGTGAACCCGTCGAGAGGCAGTCGTAACCGCCATTTATGTGGTGCCATATCGCGACAAAATCACGGACGGAGGACCGGGCCACTTCACTACGACTTTAGGAATATTTGAGTGTGAAGGCAGTTATGTATTTAATTTGACATTGGTTCTTTGTGAGCAAAAGTTTTCTTAATTTGTCACCCGAAGACAAACAATTGCGGAGGGGTGGATTGATTTTTATTATTATTATTTTTTATTTTTTAAGTTTTAATTTAAATAATTCATTTCATTTTTTATTTATATTTTTTGTATTTTCTTTAAATTTTGATCATTTTATGATTGATTTTAGATTTGAATATATGTGATCATTTATCATTGAAATTTTAATTATAATTACCCTTCTTGATCATAGGGCTAATATCAATTGATAGACCTTGTCTACTCCAATTTTCTACAGGATCGTGCAATTCATTATCTCAAGAAGTATAATCCTTCAAAAACCTTGTCCACTCTAGCTTGAACATTGAGAATCAGGTTTGAGACTTTTCTTCTTGAGGGTTTGGATTTCAGAAGCTATGTGAGTTGATTCATATCTTGTATTATATGACAGAATTAGCTTCTCAGATATTATTAATTTTGAAATTCTTATAATATCACATTTTTAGGTTTTGTTAACCGGACCGTCAAGAGATTATGTAGCATCATTCTTTTGTATTTACCTTAATAATTACTTCAACATGCATATGAATATCTGTTCTTTGGGAATTGTATGAACATTAGAATGTCTAAGTTGGAGTTTATATGTCAAATTTTGATTTTTTTGGGTTTTTAGTTAACGGACGGTCAGAAGACAAAGCGGGATATGTAGCATCTGTTCTTTATGTTGTATACCTAACTTGCACATATTCCTGTGGTTTGAACACTTCAACATACATATAATATCTGTTCTTTTAAAATGTTGTACGGACATTAAATGTCTAGTTGAAATGTAGGTTCAATTTACAAGTTTAGGTTACATGATGGGGTTTTGTTAACACGTCAAGACCAAACCGGGATATGTACTATCTTAGTTGGGCCAAAAACCCCCCTTTTATGTCAAAAATTAGCGAGGGTAGAGGGCTGAAATAAATTATTTTGGAAACCTATTTGATCAAATATGAAGTAATGGGACCCTAAATAGATATAGGCATTTGATTTGGGCTAAGAACCCTTTCTTTATGTGGCAAATCAACAAACATAAAGGGGCTAAAATAAATCATTTTTGAAGGCCCTTATGATCAAATATAAAGTAGTGGGCCTAGAATGAATTTATGCACTTGATTTGGGCTAAAAACCCTTTCTTTATGTGGCAAATCGCAAAATAATAAATGAAATAAATCATTTTGAAGGCCCATATGATCAATATAAAGTAGTGGGCCTAGAATGAATTTAGGCACTTGATTTGGGCTAAAACCCTTTCTTTATGTGGCAAATCAGCATAAAGGGGAAATAAATCATTTTGAAGGCCCATATGATCAAATATAAAGTAATGGGCCTAGAATGAATTTAGGCACTTGATTTGGGCTAAAATCCTTTCTTTATGTGGCAAATCGAAAACATAAAGCTGAAATAAATCATTTTTGAAGGCCCATATGATCAAATATAAAGTGATGGGCCTAGAATGAATTTAGGAATTTGATTTGGGCTAAAAATTCTTTCTTTATGTGGCAAATCAGAAAACATAAAGGGGCTGAAATAAATCATTTTTGAAGGCTCATATGATCAATAATCCATAGCCCATTTTTTTGATAAGGGGAAGGAGAAGACAAATATATGAGTAGATGTCATGTGTCATTTAAGAGAGGCAAGTGGGTTAATTAAAATCCACATCCTTCACACATCTCATGGCAAATGGGGACAAATACTCATTAAATTTATTAAGAAGATATGGCAAAGAGTTTATTTTCCTTTCAAAGGAAGTGATAAAGATGCACAGGGCATGCCACATGTCCATGCATGTGCATCGATATGATAAATGACATTAAACTAGATGATTTCCTTGCATGCAATTTATGAAGGCACCACATGTGTCGCCATAAGAATAGATGAGAGAGAGGAGAGAGGGAGGCCTATAAATAAGAGGGATTTCCCTTTCACAAAATACCTACACTTCTACTCTCCTTTTCTCCCCATACCACAAGTTTAAGTTCTTTCAATCTTACAAAGAGGGTTAAGTTGTGCCACATATACTTGTGAGTTTCTTTTCTAACTCAACCATTTTTTGATATCTTCTTGATATATGTCATGTCATATGGTAGATTTAATTTATTCCATATGTGTTTGCTTCAAGTCTTCACTATGTCTCATGTATGTATGTAAATCATGGTGGGAATGACAAGTAAAATAGGGGAGGTATTTATGTTTGAGCATATGTCTAATGTGTATTCCATAACATGTCAAGCTAGATAGAATCCTAAGGTGAGCATTATACAATACATGTCATAATGGACAAATTAGAAAATAGCTTGCATGATAAAGAAATTAAACACATAAGTATTCACATTTGAGATAAATAAAATTTTAAGCCAACATAACAACTTAAGCATTTCATCATTTCTTTTCTCCCCTTTTTTTTAAAGAAAATTTGGTATCCGTCATCCCATAGGGGCTACTTGGGACTAGGCCTTCCCACCATGAGAAAGTGTATGGTAGTGTCGTGAGACATGACCAATTTATTTGCCCACCACAAGAAAGGCATGTATGGGTTAGCATACATCAAGTTTCCCTACCATGTTGGAGAAACATGAGTAGGTACTTATAGTAATAAATTTAAAGTTTGCATTTGCATAATAATAAAAGAAGTTGCTTGCATATATTTAATTAAGAGGAAAATAATCAAAATTTACAACAACCTCCCGGCTCTCCCCCCACATGTGGGGGTTGCCATGAGACTGGGCACCCCATGAAAGGCATGGGTGGATGTCATGAGACACCACAAAATTTTGATAGCATATTTCCTACCATGTTGGAGAACATGGTAGTATATAAGTAACAAATTTAAAGCATTGCATATATAAATAAAAGAAGGCTGCTTGCATGTATATTTGATTAGACATAATAATCAAAATTTACAACAGCCTCCCGACTCTTCCCCACATGTGGGGTTGCCATGAGAGACTGGGCACCATGCCAAGAAAGGCATGTATGGGTGTATGTCATGAGACACCGGCGCCAAAATTTTGATAGCATAGTATTTCCTACCATGTTGGAGAACATGGTAGGTATATCACAAATTTCAAATGCATTGGCATATGAACATGTTTGCATATATACTTAAACAAGACAACATTTGCTGAGCATTGCATTGGAACCAAAGTAAGTTCATGAAAGCAATATGTGTATTGAACATTTGCTGAAAATATATAAAAATCTGAAATTAATCTTAAAAATGAATCTCCCTTCAGATTTTGGCTTTCATAATAGCAACTAGTCATGCAATGAAGTAAGGTAACCCTTCCTTTCAATTTTAGATTTCAGCATATAGGTGAAAGAATATAGAATCTCCCATGTAGTCTTAGGATCTATGTAAAATAAAGATTTCAACTTGTATATGAAAGAGGCATGATATATATATATATATATATATATATATATATTATTCCCTTCATAAGAAATCAATTGAAGCAAAGTAGAAGCATGAAATTCATAGGACAACATCATATCTCATCAAACAACAAGCTAATTGATTTCTCCCTTAGATAAGAAAGTTTAGCAAGCCTTATACTCATCAAATAACAAAATGATTGATTCCCCCTTAGAGGAAAATATTTTCAGCAAGCATTCCCTTTAGAAAAGCAAAATCAATGGGTTTTCCCTTAGGTAACAAAAGTTTTAGCAATTCAAAAGAGACAATTATAAATCATGCTTTGCCTCGTGATAGTTGTTTGAAAATAATGTTTGATTTTGCAAATCATAGGATGAAACAATTAACTTCATTTAGATATAAATCTGAATTTTCAATCCAATAAAGATATTTGCTTGCATAATAACATGATTTAGCTAATACATTCCCTAGACATTGCCAAATGGGCCAAATAGAAATGAGAAAAATCTCATGGGAATCACAACCCTACCTTATCATTTCAAGCCAACATCAACATAGGATTAAACCCATGAGTAATACAAATATCTTTGCTCTCTTTTCCTTCTTCCCAAATCAAGAGAATGAAACAAGCATTACATATCAATGACTAAAGTAAGCTTTCAAAGATGTCATCATATAAGCTAATGAGATTAGGATTTCAATATCACAACATGCTTTTATAATTCAAGAGCAAGAAAAAGGCATAAAACAATATATCTTGCATGATTCCAACCTCAAAATACTCATGGATAGCAAACATATTAACTTTGATATCATATAAAAAGAGTTTCAGATTTTGCAAAACATGGGATTTGTAAGTGTGATAGCTCCTTTGAGATTTTCAGCTCTAGCTTTACTAGGAAAGATCAATAGAACCTCTCCTCAGGAAAGGAAAATGAAGGAGAAAGCAGGGATAGCAAGCAAAACAACAAGCATGCACGCTCATCCCTCGGTTAGGTGCATCTAACAAGGAAGAGGGGAGAAGGAGGAGGCAAAAGGGAATGAGCTCCTCGGCTTAATTTCAGCAAAGTGAAAGCTTATAGCGTAAATCCAACATATCACTGCAGTGAGGAGAGAGCCTCGGTTCATGCATCCAGTGGAGAGGAGCAGGACGAAAGGAAAAGGAGAAATCAAGCAAAGAGAATGAGCTCCTCGGCTCAACCTTAGAAGGAGAAAATAACAAATTGAAAGCTTGTAGCATAAATCAATCACCTTAATTTCATGCTATTGCAAACCAGGAAAACAAATCAACCATAAAACACAAATGGAAGAGGGAAAGCAATGCATTTCCTTCAAGAGAAACTCACATAAATAACTTAAGATTGAAATGAAACAACACAGGGGTTTGGTTGGAAGAGTGATTAGGAAGGATCGATCCCTCTGTTTGCTCGACTAGGGTTAGTGCTTGAGCAGAGGAAAGCAAGGCTAGCTGAGGGGAGCTTAGAGGGAGGATCGTCGTCAGAAAGCGAGAAGCGAGAGGAGAGTATGTGCCTGAGCTTGATCGAATCGAGAGGAGAGAGAGAGAGAGAGAGAAGAAAAATGAGAGAGGGATCATGAGAGGAAGAGTCGAATGAGAGTGAGCATAGAGAGGAAATGTCGTGAGGGAGTCAACATATTCCTTTTCTTTAGGGCATTTCTTTTCATTGCTGAGCAATATCCGGCATTCCAGGAGTGGGCGGAGCTTAGGTAGGATAAGGGTTAAGAGATTAGGCTAATTACAAACCAGTTTAATAATTAAGGTAATTAGCTAATCACATAAATTTTGATGAATCATCTAATAATAATATAGTGTCAATTTTAGGTGTTTTGTTGTACGAGCATAACTGCGATCAATTTCATGATCGAGGCTGTTGGACAACGTCGGCGGTTGAGTGAAATTAGGTCTAAATTATGCGACGCGCTCAAATTGATCGTCGGCGTCACACTTTGCCGAATCGATCGCGGAAGGCGTCATTTGATAGGTTTTGACGTTTTCGGAGACGTGATCAATTTCCGAGCGGTCGTTGGACGTTGTCGAGCTTCCGACTTGATGTACACAATTTCATTAAAAATTTATTTTAATTATTTAATTGGTCATTTATTGATTTGATATTTTCTATTTAATTAATTTTGATGCTTTCGACGCATTATGAAGTCAAATTTTTAAATCAAATCGAATTTAATTAATTTTGATCATGATTAGGGCATTTAACCTCTATGTCATTTACTTAATTTTAAATGACACATAGTTGTAGGTCAACAACAAGATTTGGAGAATGATAGATCTTGAAATAATTAATTTAGATCCGATCCTCTGCAAGAAAATAGTCGAGTTGGCCGAGTTATCCTTCCTTTTAGTCTTTGGACCAGTTAGTTAACAAAACCCAAAAATGTCATATTAAAACCTAAACTTGCAAATTGAACCTATATTTCAACTAGACATTTAATGTCCATACAACATTTTAAAAGAACAGATACTCGTATGCATGTTGAAATGTTCAAACAATAAGGACATGTGCAAGTTAGATATAAAACAAATAACAGATGCTACACTTCCCGGTTTAGTTTTGGTGGGTAAAGATTAACAAAACCAAAATCAAAATTGACATATAAACTCCAACTTAGACATTCTAATGTCCATACAATTCCCAAAGAACAGATATCTGTATGCATGTTGGAGTAATTACTAAGTCAAACATAAAGAACATATGCTACATATCCCGTTTAGTTTTAGGACCGGGTCTGGGTTAACAAAGCCTAAAATTCTAATGATGCTATTGTAAATCTTAGAAGTTAATTCATGAGTATAAAGATAAATCTCGGCATCATTGTTAATGTATCCTCAAATTCAAGGTCATAAGAAGAAAAGTCTCAAACCCATCATCTAAGTATAATCTAGAGTTGACAGGTTTGAGAAACGATAGATCTTGAAATAATTAATCCCGATCCTGCAAAAATAGAGTTGGAGTTATCCTTCCGGTTTGGTCTTGAGTTAAGTTAACAAAACCCAAAATGCCATATTGAAACCTAAACTTGTAAATTGAACCTACATTTCAACTAGACATTTAATGTACAACATTCTAAAAAACAGATACTTGTATGTATGTTGAAGTGTTCAAACATGCATGAGTTAGGTATAAAACATAAGAACAGATGCTACATATCTGGTTTGACCCGTTATTAACAAAACTCAAAATCAAAATTTGACATATAAACTTCAACTTGACATCTTAATGTCCATGCAATTTTGAAAGAATAGATACTTACATGCATGTTGAAGTAATTAAGTCAAATATAAAGACATATGTTATACTTTGGGTTTGGTCTTGGATAATGAGTTAACAAAATCTAAAATGTGATATTATAAGAATTTCAAATTAATAATATCAGCTAATTACGTCATATAATACAAGATATGAACCAAAGCGTAAAATTCAAATTCTTAGGAAGAAAAGTCCCAAATCCTTTATGTTCAAACTAGAGTGGACAAGGTTTTGAAGGATTATACTTCTTGAGATAATGAATTTAGACCGATCCTCAGAAAACTCAGTAGACAAGGTCTATCAATTGATATTAGCCCTATGATCGAGAAGGGCAATTATAATTAAAATTTCAATGATAAATAATCATACATTCAAATATAAATCAATCATAAAATGATCAAAATTCAAAGAAAATAACAAAAAAAAAATAGAAATAAAAAAATGAAATTAATTATTTAAATTAAAACTAAAAATAAATAAATAAAATAAATCCACCCCTCCCCAACTGTTTATCTTCTGGTGACAAATTAAGAAAATTTTGCTCACAAAGAAAATGTCAAATTACATAACTACCTTCAAATATTCTAAAGGGCTGGCGTATCCTCTGTCGCGTGGTTTTGCCTGATATGGCACCACATAAATGGCATTCTGAGCCCCCTCTGTGGTGGTTGTGATATGACACCTAATTATTACTACGGCAGTATGTTCTTTGCTCTTTGGTGTGAAATGTAGAATGTATTTGGTTGGCAAAAAAACTATGTTAGGTGGACTTATATTTATCCCCACAAACTCACCCAGTCTGACACCTTGGATGGCAACCCATCTATTGAAAGATCCTTCTTTGGGTCATTACCTCCTCTGCGGACGGAGACGACAATACCGGAACCATGGGATCTAGATGGGCGTCATCGTTCCCACAAAAGTTTTAAATTAAAATAATAAGTTTCATAAGTTCTAAACTCCACATTTATTGCAATTATATACTCGTTCTTTGATTCATTGGTAGCCTTGTCAGTGCCCTCTCAATATTGGGAGGTAATTAACTATAGGGGCTTTGCTATAGGAAACCCTGAACCAGATATAAAAGTTCTCACCAAATGAGAATGAAATCTCAGGTAGTGTCTTTACTATTCATCGCCTTAATTATCAATACTTAAACAACTCTTTCTTCTTTTCTTTAGAGGTTGGTGGCGAATTTTCGGATCCCATAAGCATCAACCCTTCCAAACAGCATAGTGAAGCATAAAAGAGACAAGAAATTTTGCACATAATCTAGGATTAAGCCATGCAATACTTCAAACCCCTTTTTTTCAGTTTCAACTAGCATGTGAAAGAGACTTAAAACTTTGCACATAATCTAGGATTTAAGCCATGCAATATTTCAAACCCTCTTTCAATTTGATTTCAACCTAGCATGTGAAAGAGACTTAAAACTTTGCACATAATCTAGGATTTAAGCAATACAAAGCCCTTTTTCAATTTGATTTCAACTAGACGAAAGAGGCTTGACATATATCATCTCACCCATAGAAAATCAATTTAGGCAAGATAAAAAAATGAAATCCATAGAAAATAGCAATGAGATTTGGGCCATCATCAAATCTCAAGATTAAAAGATCGTTTAAACCAAAGAAAGGAAACATCCACCTCACTTTATTCACAAGAAATGAAGCCATATATATGTAAAAGTAAGCTCAGGGTTGAAAGGAAACAACACAGGTTTCCGGTTACAGGAGGCAAGGAAGAGAGATTTTGGTTGAACTAGGATTCGGCTAAGACTCACAAGAGGGGCGACGGTGCTTTCCATTTGGCCTCCATGCAGCGTGTGAAGAAGAAAGAAAAAAAACCGAGGAAGCTTCATCAGAGAGGAAACGAGAGGAGTTGTGTGAGAGGGAGAATCGCCAAGAAAGGATGATAGGCGTCGGCGTGTAGGATAGACCAAAACCCTTGTTTTGGCCTTAATAATCTGATTGATTTTAGCGGCAATAGAAATAAAAGGCTTCTAATTATACTCGATTGGCTATTTTGATTAGCCGATCTGCGTGGCGTGATTGGGCTAGCATTTAATTAAGCAAGGAAGCAAGGATTAAGAAATCATTAACTAATTTTAGCCATTAATTGGCCTAATGCCAAATATTGAGATTAAATATAAATAATTGCTGAATCCTCTTAATTAATGAATTATAGCAATATGGGTGTCAATTTAAGGTGTTTCTGTTGTGTCGAACGCAACGGCTCGATCGGAGGTCTTTTAGACAACATTGGCGATGGTCGAAGTGAAATTGAGAAATTGAGCGTCGCTCAAATTGATTGGCGTTAGTACTCTTTCGAATCGACGCGGAAGGCGTCGTTTGATAGGTTTCGACGTTTGGCGCGATAATCGATCAATTTCTGGCGAATGGAGTCGTTTGGCGTCGTCAGCTTACCAACCGATATATGCGTAATTTCATTAAAAATTGATTTCAATTTGATTAATTGTAATTTGATGGAATGAGCTTTATTTGATTATTTTTAAACATACTTTAATTAGTTTTGGTCGCAATCATGAGGTTTTATTCTCCGATTATGAGACATCGCCACAGATTTTTCATAGGTTTTATCATATGCACTTAATTTGAATAGTGGCATATACTTGTAAGTCAACAGAATGCTATGGAAATAATAAAATAATTAATGAAATGAATAGTATAATTAAATTTTTTTTAGGAAAATATGTTAATTAGTAAATAATTTTTTTTGTATTAATATACTTGGATTTACATGTATGCATATATATCCTTAAAAATATATATGACTTATAAAAATAGTTTAATTAATTTTGACTTTCAGCTTTTCAAATTTTTAACGATAACATTCATGTTTATTGTTACGTTTGATAAGTTCCTGTGGGATTCAAAAATTTGCTATCGACCTTTTCGATGAAAAGAGTGTTTTAAGTGTCCGTGAAAAATTCAGAAGGCAGATGAATAGTATATAAACACTACCCAGAGATTTCATCCTCATTTTGCGAGGACTTTAGATCGGTTCCGGTTTCTATAGTGCAAGTATCATAGTTAATTACCCTCTCAATCGAGAGAGCACTTTCTTAAAAGGTCGATGAATCGTTAAATAACGAGTGTATAATAGCAGGAAGTGAAGTTTAAAATTTATGAAATTTATTATTTAATTTAAACCTTTTGGTTAGGGGAATGATGAGCGTCGATCCCATGGTTACGTCATCCGTTGTCGCGATCCACACAATTAGTCATAGTCGACCAACTTGGCCAGAAGGATCCTTGTCAACAACACATGGGTTACGTCGTCCAAGGTGTCGTTATAGATCTGTGGTGGAGTTTGTCTAAGGGGATAAATATAAGTCAACCTTAGCTTTTTGCCCAATCAAATACATTTTATAATTCACAACTCTCAAGCGTTAGGAACATCACGTATGGCCGTGGCGTAATTTAGTTGTGCCATATCAGCGGTGAACCACCCTCGGAGCTCAGTCATGCTAAATTATTTATGTGGTGTCATTTTGCGGAAAATCACGGATGAGGACACGCCACTTCTTACGCTTAAGATTATTTGAGTGAAAACATAATTATGTATTTGATTTGACTTGGCTCTTTGTGCGAAATCTTCTTAATTTGTCACCCTGAGACAAACAATTACGGAGGGGTGGATGATTTTAATTTTAAATTTAAATAATTAATTTCATTTCATTTAATTTTTTTTTGAATATTTGATCATTTTATAATTGATTTACATTTTGAATATGTGATCATTGATCATTTTAAACATACTAATGATAACCTTTTGAATGTAGTAGACATTGTCAACTCTGCATGCTTCCTTGCGGAGGATCAGGTTTAAATTTATTGCTCCCATATTTATAATCTCTAAACTTTGTCAATTTTAGCTTGAGCGTAGAGAATTAGATTTAAGACTTTTCTTTTGGGAATTTGAACTTGAGAAATGTCAATAGATTTATCATTTGTCATTTTATGATAGAATTAGCTTATCAGAGTTTATTAAATGAAAGTTCTTATAATATAATAATCGGATTTTTAGATTTTGTTAACCTGGACCCGGTTCTAAGACCAAACCGAGATGTAGATTATCTGTTCTTTTATTTTTGCATATAACTTGCATATTTTTCTAAATGTTTGATCTAGTGAATACTTCAACATGCATACAAGTATCTGTTTTTCAAAATATTGTATGAACATTGAAATATTTAAGTTGAAGTAGTGATATTTGACATGACATAAATGTCGAATTGCAAGCATAGGTTTTGATACCTAAAATCATAAATCAAATGTAGATCTGTTCTGTCAAATATGAATTTGACCATTTCAAGTGTTTGTCATAGATCAAGTAGAGGTTTGTTTTATAAGTCACTTTGATTCTTTCAACTATTTGTCATGAGTCAAGTATAGATCTATTCTATAAGATATGCATTGACTCTTTCACATACTTACACAAGTGAGAGTCAATTCTATAAAAATGTGAATATACATTACAAACTAAGTGATTGTCTGTTCTAAATGATATATGCTTGGTTCTTTCAACCAGTTATCCTAAATCAAGCATGTATCTATTCTGCAATAAATCAAGCCTGCATCTGTTATATAGAGCATGAATTTGATTATTTCAAGTATTTGCATGAATCAAATGAGAATATATTCTTAATGATATAGGCTCTTTCAAAAGTTTATATGAATCAAGCAATTAAGCAAAACATTGCTTTATGAAATAAGCATGAAATTCATTTAACTTGAGTATTCATATGTATGTTTAATTTGAATGGAATGTAATAGTATTTTGAATATATATTATGAGTCATTCCATTAAACATTTGGCATGAAGCCCAAAGTTATAGATTCATGTGAAATTATGATAGGTGCAAAAGTTTAACTCCTTTGGACATTTGTATAAACCATAAAGCAACAGGTTTAAATGTAAAATTGCCTAGTGCAATGGTTCAAACTTAAGCTCATTCAAGATTATGGTTCAAATTTTCCTTAAGCCCTCTTTTAATTCATTCAATGAATCACATATTATACTTCAAATGATAATTGAAAATGTTCAATCATGATCATTATTAAGATATTTAAGTTATACTTTCTGCTTGTGAATGAATTATCAAATCTTTTATAATTTAGATTTCATTTAACTTGAGCCGTTATGATTGAATCAATTGATCAATATTTTTCATGAATAATTTAAATTTTGATTCACTTCTCTTTCGTGGCATGTCGAGTTTAAAAGTATAGTTGAAATCATATCAAATTCAAATTCTTATAGATTTGATTTATTGAAAATTTCGGTAGCCTTGGCGTGGGAGGCGACCTTCATGAAAAGGTGCACATGGTAGGGTATAGTTGGGCGTAAAATTTTATTTCTACGCCAAAAGATGTGCATGATTTTGCATAGCATAACATTTGCCGCGTTAGACGATGTGAGTAAATCTTATATCGTAAGATTTTTCCGCGCATTGGAACGATGTGGAGATTATAAAAACACATTTCTTGGCGTTGGACATGTGAGCAAATACTTATATCACAAATTTCTCCACCGCATTGGAACAATGTGAACGGATACTTATCATAAAACAAATTTTCCTGCCACATTGGAACAATGTGAGCGATTATTTCACGATTTTCCGTAGATTAGACAATGTGAGCAGTCTTTCACAAAACAAGTTTATAGCGTTGGAATAACTGAACATATACTTATAGCACAAGTTTTCCCGGGTACTTAATTTTAATGCAAATTTCCTCGTCACGTAGGAACAACGTGCATGAGTATTTAATTTAAAGCATAAAACAAAGAAATCTATATACGAATAAAATCCCAACATGTGAAGCACTAAAGATAATTGCATCGAGCCATAGGGAGCTTTTTTTTTTTCAATTTCATGGGATTCCCCTTTTTCACTTTGCTTAGAAACTCAAAGAGGTAGCATATACTAATCTCAGTCAGTGAACATAAATTTCCAGAAACCATCCCTGTAATTATATTAGCCATCCCTCTGTAGGACTGAAGCATTTCCTTTTTAACGCAATGAAATCATCATTAGGAACAACATAACAATGATTCCACGTCAGGAGTCTTTATAAATAAGCCCGATGGAGAAATACAGTGCTTAAACTCTTCAACCAGATCTCATTTTCAAATTGAAAGATCATTTCCAACATAAAACAAGCTTAGATTAGTTTGACGAGCTTCCATCTGAAATTCCCTACAATTTTATAGTTGCACCATAGGAAGCTGAAAATGAAACGGGCAATTTCCATACAACACAAAGCAAAACCAGATAATATAGCTTCATGAACCAATGATGCAAACATGGAAAACTGAATCAACCCTTATTCAGCTTATCCTCAGAATGATCAAACCTTTATTTTGCATCAATCCAGCACCTTTTAACAATACCGCACCTTTTAACCAATGTTGCAACCAGACGGAATATTGAACTGACCCGGAAAGGCATTTCAATCAATTTAACCAATTCTGTAGGATTGCCAATTTTGAAGTCTGAAAGTTTAGCTAGATCTATAGGTATGAACTCCACATTGTAATCGTGATGCCTCACACAGGCAGTGACTATCAAGGTAAAGATTGAGCCAATCATCAACAAAAAGAGGTGGAGTTTTGTAGGCAACATAATTAAGATGCTCTTTGACAAAATGCCAATCCTTAAGGTATAACAAAGATTCAGTACTACCATTATTGTTTACAACTTTATTACAGTTAGTGGAAGAAATATCAAGTCAGTAGTCCACGTACTCAGAGACAGACATCTCAACCCTCTTCTAATCTGTGAAATCTCTTTTACAGCAATCTGCAACCTGAACCATGGATTTGCCTGAATGGTCAGTGAAGAAGTGGAGATTGGGATGGCCATCGGCGGTGACCCAATCAGTGCAGACCTGCCATCCATTCATAAGGCCCGTGAGCACTACGGGGAGATTCTTCTTCAGATATCGATCAACGAAATCCCCGTAACTAAGCTGCCTCCCATCCACTCTCTCAACCTTCGCTCCAATTTGAATGCCCATCGCTAATCTCTCTGCTGCTTGGATAATCTCAACAGGAGAGGAGAGTTCGTTTCGGGAGAGAGGGAATCGCACGAGAAGGAGAGGAAGCTCTGGACGAGAACAAGAGAGGGGATCGCGTGAATGCCCTAGTCGCCACTCGGTTTTGGGGTATTAGAGCCGATCGGCTCATTCGATTGGTTGCCCAAACGGCAACCAATAAAAGGTATTGAGCGGCCGATTTAATTCGGTTAATAAGTGGCGAGATTAAGATAAAGATTAGAAGATTTTAGCGCTATTCACTGTTTAATTATACGTTAATGAGATAACGACATTATTATTAATAGTTTTGGCATCAAATAATATGAAATTATTTTTTATGCTAAACCCTACCAATATGAGTATCAATTTGAGGTATTTCTATTGTGTCGAACATAACCACGCGGTCGATTTCTCAATCGGAGGTCGTTTGGGCAACGTCAATGATGGTCGAAGTGAAATTTAAATTGCCGTCGGCGCATTGAATTGCTCGGCGTTAGCGTGAAACTTTGATCGCGGAAGACGTTGTTTGATAGATGTTGACATTTTGGCGACAACGACGTAGTCAATTTTGCAAAAGGAGGTCGTTCGGACGTCATCGGGGCTTCCTGACCTCGATATGCACGTAATTTCATTAAAAAATTATTTTAATTAAGTGATCGATTATTAATTGATCAAATATTTTTTACTTGATTAATTTTGATATCTTAAGCACAATTATGAAGCCAAATTTTTGAATTGAAATGATTTTGATTGAATTCGATTGCGATTTGGGCATTTTAAACCCAATTCATGCGATGTTCCTCTCGTTAATTATTTATTTTAACTTTCATGATTCATTTGACTTGTGAACCATATATGGAGGTCGACAGTTCCTTTGGCTTTGGATCACGACTCAATTTGTATTCCATCCTTGTTCTTTGATTTGGATATTTATCTAGTCTTCTCCTTTGCTATCATCTTCTCAATAGTTGTCACCAGTTCATGCATTTAGAGCTTCAAAGGATACCATTTTTCCCATTGCTTCTTTATTTCCCCTCTCAACCTGTAAGGCATCTCAAGATGGTGTAATGGTTGGTGATGTTCTTCATACTTCCTCATTCTAGATCTCTCGAGATGCTGGTGGTTATCCTTCGAGGGCTGTTGTTATCTTCTCCTTTGATGTTGTTAGGGGTAGGGGCCCTTCACAATCGATCTGCCATCCACTTTTTTTTTATTCTTTCATCATGATACATTCTGTCTGGCATAAGTTGATCACTTCCTTGACAATAAACTGATTTTCATTATCTCAGAGGCTGAGGTTTCTAATCTAGCAGCCCAATTTCCTTGCATTTTAGTTGAAAATTTTTCATTTGGTTGCCTGATCTTGGATATGATTTGATTTTTCAATGGGTTATCTTTGCCTGTTAGGGAATTACTTTGTTGGTCTTCTTGATAGGCATCATGTGATTTTCAAGCTATACAGCAACAACAACAAGCCTTTATCCCACTGTGGGGTCGGATACCTTACTCCTTTGTCTCCATTGTGCCCTATTATGTGTCAAATTCTCATTTAATTCAAGTATACTAAGGTCATTTTTTATACATCTTAACCAAGTATTTTTAGGTTTACCTATACCTTTCTTAACATAAGGTCTAATGCATCTACTCTCTAATGGTCATCAGGCAGTAGGCCTTTATGTGGCCAAACCATCTAAGTACTCTCTAATCTCATATGCCGATTAGACTCCAACTTTTCCCCGAACATACTCATTTTGCATTTTATCTCTATGAGTAAAGCCACTCATCCACCTGAGAATCCTCACGTCTGCAACACTTAGTCTTATGCTTCTCTTTTATTGGCAAGCATTTTGCACCATAAATCATTGTAGGTCTTACCACCATATTATAAAATTTTTCTTTAAGTTTAAGCGGTACTTTTCTATCACACAACAGGCCAGATGCATTCCTCCACTTCAACCATCCAACTTGAATTCTACTAATTACAACTTCATCTATTTCACCATCATTTTGAACAATAGAGCCTAGATATCTGAATCGCTCATTCTTTTTAATAACTTGTTCACCTAATATCACAACACTATCACTAGAACTTATACAACTAAAGTTATGCTCCATATATTCAGTTTTAGATCTACTTAAATGAAAACCTTTAGACTCTAAGTTTGACCTCCATAATTCAAATTTCTCTTGGACTCCCTCTCTAGTCTTATCAACAAGAAGAATGCCTTTAGCAAAAAGTATACACCAAGGTACATTTTCTTGTAAATGCCTAGTAAGAACATCCATAACTAAAGCAAAAATATAAGGGCTTAAAGTTGATCCTTGATGTAATCCAACTGAAATAGGAAAATATTTTGTCAATCCTCCTTGCGTTTAGACACAAGTAATAACTCTAATATATATATCCTTAATGACTTGAATATAACCATTATTAACTCTTTTCTTTTCTAGAACTCTTCAAAGAACATCTCTTGAAACTCTATCATAAGCTTTCTCTAAATCAATAAATATCATAGGTAGATCCTCCTACTTTCTCTATACTTCTTCATCGAACCTCTTAACAAATGTATAACATCCATGGTAGATCTACCTGGCATGAAACTAAACTGATTGTGAGAAACTTTTGTATCACATCGTAACCTATGCTCAATTACTCTCTCCCATAATTTTAATGTATGAAACATTAACTTAATTCAAGCTATCTTTGAATGTTTTTCTCTAGGCATTTATATTATGTGAATGGCTTATAGATGCGTATGTTAAATTGATCTCTTTTTCTTTGTGCTCGTAAGTAAGTTCCTTATCACTTTTGTTTGTGTTATTTTCCTCATCTTGAAACCCCATGATGACAGCAAAGCCACATTATGTTCTTTATATTTCATTTTTGTCAAACTATTACAAGTGGATGCTACTGCTACTAGACTCTTTCAATTATTTGTGGCCACTATTTTTGTTGAGATGGGAATTTCTTTCTCTTTGGCTCATGTGATATGTATTGACACTTCTTCTTGTTGCTATTGAAAAACAAAAAATTGAAGGTTTGTCATCATATTGTGTATCTTGCAAGTTTTTTATTGATGATTTTATAGATTGCTTCAAAGCTCATCTAGAATTAAAAAAACCATCTTCTATGGTTATTTTTTGTTGTGCTTGATTTTTTCATCACTGTATGGTCACACAAAATACTTGCAATTAAATGGAGTCTGCTAGTATGTTGAGTGTTCATCCCTTGGCGGTTTCTCATGGCATGGTCATTGTTGAATATTTACCTCTTGAGTAAGTGTATTCTCTTGCTATTGATGATTTGTTGGGTGATAGTGTCACCCTCCCATTTCTTCAATTTTTGAAGCTGTCTTCTGATGTAAATCCATGCATGGCCCAATTTTTTACCAATTTACTAAGGCTTCCATTGATAGTTAGACTATTTTCTTCTCCATGTGATACCTCTTGTTTGAAGTTGAGGTTTATTATGATTCTAGCTTCATTTAGTCTTGAGAATCCATCCATCAAAGTGTTGTTGATTTAGAGGGTAGAAGATTTCAACTGGTGTTTTGATGTTGAGACAGTAATTGAAAAAAAAAAGTTTTTTCTACTCACCAGTATACTAGATTCCAAATGAGATGTAATTACTCTCCTAACATTTTTGGCATTCTGGACTTGGTTTTTGAATGTTAGCATGATCCACTCCTCTAGGATTTCGTTACCTTTTATGCTTTTTATTGGCTTGATGTAATGTATTTTTCCTTCTCAATGACAATCTTATGTAACTGCAATTTCATATACCTTTTTCACTGACTAGTATTTGTTGGTAAAAAAATACCAACTTCTTTCTAGAATTGGGGAACTAGAACTATTAGATATCTAGGACATTTTGAAATTGATTTGATATCCATATCACAGCCTTTTTGTCTGGTTAAAAGGGAGGCAACATTTTAAGCATTTCATTACAAGTGAATATCACGGCGGCTATGGTGAAAATTTTGCATGGTAATAAAAATTTTTGTGATTTGGTTTGAGAAATGAAGGCATAAATAGTACTGGGAAATGAGAATGTTCGTGATGGATTGTTGTTAAAATTTTGATGGACAAACTAATAATGATAGTGGTAGTGTTGCTATAAGGTATTTTTATAATAGTTTATAAATTGATTATGTTGCATCAATTGATGATGAATTTAAAATTAAATCTTGTTGTTATTTTTTTCTTTCTAGTGTCTCACTCCTAATACTTCTTCCTTTTTGATTCTCTTGTCAACTTGAATTGGTGTCAAAACCAACACTTTTGATTTTGTTTGCTAGAGGCACACATCGTATTTATATCTTGATTTCTAATCCCATCATGCTGGTGTAGATCACTCACTTTAGTCTCAACTCCTACAAATTATCAAGTGCTCTTGATTTTACTGCATATCCTCATTTTATGCTTTTACTTTGATCCATGACTTATCTTTATCCACATTGCAATGTCTTTATACTACCTTGAACACCTTATAACCTATGCTCAATTACTCTCTCCCATAATTTTAAAGTATCACACATTAACTTAATTCCTTTATAATTTGCATTTTTTGTGTATCATTTTTATTCTTAAATATAAGAACCAACACTCTTCCTCCACTCATCTGACATCTTTTTAGTCTTTAAAATAACATTAAAAATATTCATAAGTCAAAAAATTTCTTGATCTCCTAATCATTTTTACACTTTTATTGGAATATCATCATGTCTTATTATTTTTCTACACTTTATTTTCTTTAAAGATTCTTCAATTTTAAATTTACTAATACGATGATAAAAATAAAGTTCTTTATTTTTATTTAGGGTATTAAGGTTGCTAAAATCAATTGTATTCTAAGATCTTTCACTAAAAAAATTATCAAAATAATTCATCCATTTATGTTCAATATCCATTTCTAAGAAAAACATTATAATTTTCATCCTTAATACACCTTACTTGAACTAGATCTTTACTTCTTCTATCTCTTTGCTTGGCTAACTTATACATACATCTTTTATCTTTTTTGGTATCTAATCTATTGTATAAATCACTAAAAGTTAAATTTTTTATATGACATATTGCTTTCTTAGAATCTCTACGGATCATTTTTTCAATTCTCTTAGTTTTTACATCTAAACTAAGTTTTAAAATAAAACTTCTTATTTCTTATCTTTTTTACACATTTTGACTCTGCCACCATTTATTTTTACTAAAAGAAGCTTTTTCTTTTGATTCTCCAAGCATATTTTTTTGCAACTTGCTTAATTTCAGTTGCTACTTTTTCTCACATAACATTAGTTTTCTTATAAACATCCCAAATTCTAAGATTTTGTAGCTTGGTTTTAAAAGTATTTTTAATTAGTGTTCTTTAAGTGCCCCCATCTAATCTTAAGATAATAATTCGATTTATTTTTCATCTTCTAATTCTTCATCTTAAAATATAAAACTAACAGTCGATGTTGGGTACTTAAACTTTCACTTGGAATGACTTTACAATCTTTATAATCTAAACGATCTATTTTTCTTATCAAAAAATAATCAATTTGTGTTTTACTAGATCCATTCTTATAAGTAATAATATACTTATCTCTTTTCTTAAATAAAATATTAGCATACAAAATTATAAGCTAAAGTAAAATCTAATATAGTCTTATATTTTTCACTAGTCACTTTAAATCTATATTCATCACGAATATTTTTAAAATATTCTACCATAATATCAAAATGTCTATTTAAATCTCCTCCAATAAATACCTTTTCTTCAAAAGGTATCTTTTGTATTAATCTCTCCAAGTCATTACAAATTTTTTTTTTGAACATGCATCCAAATCTACTTGAGGAGCATAAATATTTATAACATTGATAATTTTAGTATCAATAATAATCTTTAAAATTATAATTCTATCTCCAATTCTATTAATTTCTCTAATATTATACTTCAAACTTTTATTTATAATCATACCTACACCATTTATAATTTGACTCCTACCTGAATACCAAAATTTTAAAACTAAATTATCAATCTTCTTGGCTTTCTCTCCAACCCATTTAATTTCTTGAATACATAAGATATTTATCTTTCTATAAACCATAATATAAATTAACTTCATTAATTTACTAGTAAGAATACCTATATTCTAAGTTCCTAACCTAATACTAGTTTCATGGACTAACTTTTTTTCCTGCATCTATCCATAATGTGGGAACCCTTGCTTATTTACACCTGGGCGCCAATGCAGTAGCATTTGTATACTTTTATATTCAAGGCCATATAATGAGTCATTTTTAGGATACATCCTAGCATTAACACAATGTATTAAAGGATTCATGCCATAATTTTTTCGACAAGTTTTACGCTGATTATCGACTACCGAACGCAACCCTCCATTTTTCACATCCAGGACTTGGGACGGCAAAGGCAGTGTTTATCTCAAACTCCAATAGTTCAATAAAATTTGCCACATCCAACTCAAACTCCAATGGTTCAAAAAAAAATTTGTTACTTACACATTCAAGGATTTTATCCTTATTTTGAGATTACTTTTGTTGGGTCAATTGAATGATGTAGTGGTACTGTTCTTAGAAAGCCCAGAGGATGCAAAGGCAGAAAATAACATAACCAGTGTGAAAAGAAACCTAAAAGGGAGGAAGAATTTGCTATTTGATTTCTGCAGGTTGCTGAAATAAAAAAACCTGTGGACTAAAATGGTTGATTAATTGAAATGATGTTGAGAGGAGACCTGAATGGAGTGGACAGCAGGTTGGAGCAGTAAGTGTTGGGAATTTGCTGGATTGATGAAGGCAGCAAGGAGTGGGGACGAGGGTTGAAACAAATCTTTTTTTTTTTTTGGAGGACATGTTGTTTGGAAGAGGGGTAGACTAGACTTTCTGGCAAAGAGTTTTATGTTAACTTTTTGGGAAGAAGAATCTTTGTTGGAGAGGACTTGATGGCAGTCAATGGTGTTGGGATCGATCTTAAAGGTAGGAAAAGAGAGTCAATGTTCTGATTCAAAACAATTTACAGCTATACCACTGGAAAGAATGGAAATCTTATCTCCAACAACAAAAAAACTGCAGTTTAATTGCACGAAACAATAGGAATGAAATCTAAAACTGATATGTGCACTTTGATTCGATTAAGATACAATCACTTTGCTTAACTAAGCCAAAACAATCTCTCTAAAGAGTCAAAATAGAGAAAGCAGTTTCTTATTTCAAAAATAACAATTCTGAAAATCCTAAACACAACATCCTATTTATATTAATTAACCAAACCATAATCTAAAGATACCTAAACCAAACTAGCAAATAGTTTGAATTGATTTTGGTTTAGCTGAACTAGTTCAGATTGGATGGGGAGGCTCGTCCCTCCCATTCATAATCACATATCTTTGGAGATTCTTGTATCACAGGAATTCACTGTCATTCTCCTCGGGTTGGAGGGTTTTTCTTCATCTCCTGGTGATCTGTTTCCTTGTCTAAGTCTATCTTGAATTCAACTAACCAATCACTATACTTCTGAAAATGAGTCTTCTGTGGAACAAAGAAGGTGTATTTTTTCATTTGATTTTTTAGCTCTTCACTATAACTTGACAACATTAGGGATGAATTAACACTCTAAACATCAGTCTTTTGGAGATGTTTGATATCATAAGGCGACCCATTTATATCATGTTCAGATGACACCAGTAGTGATAACCTCATTGGTGTCTATTTCTTACCTTGTAGCATATCAGTTATAGTTTGTTTCTTTGAACCTCTCCAAGGTAGCAATATAATCTTCTTCTCATTATTGGTGAAAAGTGCATATAGTCTTGTAGCCATTATTTATAGCCCTCCTATAATACTGGTAAGGTTTGCATGGGAGAATATGGAAAGCATCCTTGGGGACTTCATCGTGCCAAACTTGCTTCTAAAGCTTGTTCCCAACGGAGTATTCCACTAAGCATTGCTTGTCAATACTAATTTTGTTCCTCTTTTTCATCCATGCTGGTGAGTATGTTGTGGATACATTTGGGTAGGGAAATTTAATTTTTTTATTGCATGTGCTGCCACTACATTCTCATGACTGTTTTCATCAATGATGATGCATACTTTTTCTTTTACAATGACTTTAGTGTGGAGGATGTTGTGATGAGCCATGTTTTCTTTTCTTCTTGCTCAGACTGAAGTACATACCTCACCACAAGCAATTCTCCTTCATTAGTAGCCAAGTGATACTATTTCCACCATAAGGTCTTCACTAGAGTCCTCTTCCATTGCTTGAAGCATTTCTTGGCTGTAGGAGTTGGTGTCTTAGTCAATTAATTTTGTCACATTTCTTAATCTCTAGTGTGGCACCATCATCTTATGTCTACTTTTACATGTCCTGAAGGTTTACTCTAGCCTTTTGATCCTGGGGTGAATTTTGTCTAGGAGGAGTGGATATGATGTGCCTATGTTATCTTTCCACTTTTAGTGATAAAGTCAGCACATCTAGTAAGGAGCAATAAGGCTGTAATTTGACTATATTGTTGATGGATGTCTTTAGTCCTCCAAGATACTTGATAATGATGTTCTTATTTGGCTCCACCAAGTCACACTGCAGCATGAGTTGCTCAAAACTCAGTTGTATACTCCTCAATGATCAACTCTCCTTACTGCAGATTATGGAACTTCAAGGAGACATCCTTCTTGTAGCAGACAATAAGGTACTTGCGTTGTAGCTCTTTCTTCATTTTAGATAGCTTTGTGATCTTGCTTTTACTTTGACGTTGTCTCATGTGATTCAAGTTCTCTCACCATAATGAAGCATTCTTCTTGAGCTTGATGGCAACTAATTTGATCTTCTTGTCATTTTAAACATCTTTCTATTCAAAGATCATTTTCACATTTTGCATCCACTCAATGAAGACATTCAGATCCATAAGTTCCTTAAAAGTTAGAATGTCAATTTGCACACCGAGGTCATGCTCACTTTGACAATATTTTCTTTCATATGCAATGCCAAATCAGTGAGACATGGGTTCTTCTTCACTGGAGTTGCCCTAGTGGAGGGGACTCTCTTGTTCTTGATTTGATTGGTCATCGTGGTGGCTAATTTGGGCTTTTGTTTGCTACCTCCCTTCAAATTCAGTGAGTCTCCATTGTAATTGGAGGATTTTTTTTGTTGCATATTTTTCAAGGTAAGGGCTTGAATACCCCTTTGACAATTTCTCCTTGGTGGCATGGTTATTAAATTGAGTTAGGGTTTCGGGTTTAAGGGAAATATTAGAATTGTGGATTATTTTTGGGCTGGGTTTTTAGTTAGAAAAAGAGAATGCTTGTTGTTCAAAAATTTTGGAGAAGGTTTTGGTGGGTGGCTAAGATAGCTTTGGAAGTGGAAAAAGGTGTCCAAGAAAGATCTAAAGTAAATCTTGCTCTGATACTAGATGATACCATTCTTAGAAAGCAAGAGGGTGCAACGGTAAGAAATAACATAACAAGTGTGAAATGATTCATAAAGGGAGGAAGAATTTGCTATTTGCTTTCCATGGGTTGTTAAAATCAAAAAACTTGTGGATTGAAATGGTTGAGACTGAAATGATTTTGAGAGGAGACCTGGATTGAGTAGACAATAGGTTGGAGCAGTGAAGTATTGGGATTTTACTGGATTGATGTTGGATGGTTTTTAGTGGCAGAAGGCAGCAAGAAGTTGGGACAAGAGAGTTCAAATAGATCTTTGTTTTTGTAGGAAAAGTTCGATCGCTGGAAGAGTTGGTGGATTGGACTTTGGAAGGCCCACTACAATAGTTTTGTGTGGTAAAGGGAATAATTTGGTGCAGGACGAGAGGTGTAAGTGAGCCGAGTCAGCTCGAGCTTGACTCATTAATGGGCTTATAAGGCCGGCTTGTCGAGCCACAAGCTCAAGCTCAAGTTCAAATTATAGCTCATTAGATAATTGAGCTTGAGCTCTTATTTTTCCTGACTCGGCTCTATTACTCATTGAACTCAAATATAATATACGTGTTATAGATCCTGTCTTGTCGCTAGATCCATGCTCCTCGACAAACCCTACCTCTACCTCTATCCCCGTTTATTAGCTCACCCAGTAGCGGAGGTAAGTTCTTTACCTCTCTATCTCTCTCTCTTGGCTGTATGGTAGCAAGATTCATGCCAAATAGCAAAAATGATAACTATAAATCTTACAAGATTTTTAATCTTGTTTCGTCATTATTTAGTCTTAAATCCCATTTCTACACATGTGAAGAGGGGAGAGAAGAAAGACTATAGTTACCTTCGTGAATCTCTCTTTGGCTGCAGGTAGGAGTAGAGCGAAAAGGGGACAAAGATGAGGTTTCCTATGCCATAATCCTATCGACCCTTCGCCAAGAAGCTCAAGTCAAGCTTAAGTTTAATATTTTTTAAATGAGCCAATCTCGAGCTTAACTTATGAGCTAGGAGCTCGAGCCAGAAATTGGGTGTTTAAGTCGAGCTTGAGTTCCATGTAACTCAAACTCGACTCGGCTCGTTGACACCCCTATGTAGGAAAACAACTCGGCGACAGCAAACGATATTGGGATCGATCCTTGAAGGTTGGGGAAGAGAGTCGATATTTTGATTCAAACTTGAAAGAATCAAAATCTTGTGTCAAACAACAAAAAAATTGCAATTCAATTGCATGAAACAACAAAAATGAAATCTAAAACAAGAAGATAGGATAAGTGCAGGTTGATTTGATTGAGATATAGTCACACCACTCAATTGAGCTAAACAATCTCTCTAGAGAGAGCTAAAACAGAGAAAACAATCTCTAATTAAAAACATTAAAGCTAAAAACCCTATTTGTATTAATTAACCAAATCTATCTAATGATAATTGAACTGAGCTAGCTAATAATTTGAATCGATTTTGGTTCAGCTGAACTGATTTAGATTGGACAGGGAGTCTCGTCCCCTGCCTCGCTCATGATCACGTGCACGGGAGATTCCCACTTATCTGACTCGCAAATGTTCCACATCCTGTAGTCAAAATTATATCCTTTTATCGTATTTTCTCTTTTTTTTTTTGGATCTTATCCTTATGTTTGATTTCTTCCCCATTGATCCCCTTGTCTGCATCACTAATCCTCACATGGTTTGAGTATGTACCTAATTTTGTTTAACTAGCCTTACACAAATAATTGGAGGTTTGTTCAACGTGAGAAGAAATTCTACCAATTATGGGTGTCGTTAATTTGAAATGAAGAAAAGGTTAAATTGACCTGAGTGTTATATGTGAGGCTATTTTTGTCCTAGATTTGTTCAATTTAATTCCATTGACTTTTTATATCTCATCTAAAATTGTCTTTTGATCCTTTAAATTTGATCCAAAGTGTTCTAATATACGGATTATTTTGGATCATATTTGAGAAGTGAATAAATTAAACACATTTTAGTTGATGATTAAAATGGTCTTCTATAAATAGTCTAGGGAAAATTTTAACTTTATTTTCAATTGAAAATATTGAAGTTGGATTTGGGTGATGGCGGACCTATTTTGCACAGCTTTTCTGTTTTTATTATCCACGGAAATGAAAACTTTTTTTGTGTGTTTTGTGTTGTATCCATGGCACCCTTTCACAAGCCTAGCAAATTGACAGTTTGAAACACGCACTCCCTTTAAAAGAATTAAGTTCATAATATTTTATAAGACCTTGAAAATTTTGTCTTATGAAGGTCAGCATAATAGAAAAATAATCTTTATATCTTAAAGCGATATTCTGTTGTTTCCTTTTGAATCTTATTTTCTTTCTTCGTGCATCTTAAAAAAAAAAAAAACAAAGCTACTTCCATTCTTATAGCATGGCTTAAAATTTTGTCAAATTAATTGAAGTTGTCAATGGTCAACATCTTATCGTGTTCAGCTAGGATATAGGCTTTTGAAAATAGTTGACTAATATCTTTTAGGTACTATTTATCTGCAGATTCAAGCAGTTGTTAAAAGCACGACATTCTCTTCATTGCTGACGAGGTAGATCTTTATTGAAGTGTGGAAGTTACTATGATTTCAAAGAAATTTATTATGAAGTGATTAATTTTTGATTGTAGGTTATTACTGCTTTTGGAAGGTTGGGGATCATGTTAAAGAAAAAAAAAAAAAAAAAAGCTCTTCTATTGAACTGCCAATATTTTCTAGACCTGCATTGATTTGAGCTAAACTGTTTCCATAGGCCCTTTCGTCTGGTTACGCACCCGTTGGAGCTGTCCTTGTTAGTCCAGAAATTTCTGAGGTTATATATTCTCAAAGTGACAAACTCGGTAACCTAGTAATATCTCGTTAATTTACTTTGTGACGCAAATTGCATGAGTTGATTTTATTTTTAGTTGGTGTTATTTAAGTAGTCCTTTGATTTTTAAAGTATTTATTTTAGTTTATTTGTGTAAATATATCTGTAATTATTATCCCCCATAAATAGGTTGTGTACTTTCGATACTGTAGAAAGCAGGATTTGTGCAGCGTATCACCTTTTTTCCGATGTTGCAAGTGGGATATTTATATGATTTGTCGTTAGTGTTTGTCACGAGAATATGAACTTTTGTGATATTTCAGAAATTTGGGACTTCTGATCTTGGGAGAATTTGAAGATAATCAGTGAGCAGATATGATGCAGGAAAGAAACAATTGATTGCTTAATAAAATTTCTTTTATTTATTTATTTCATACTATTGTGCTTCTTTGTGATTTCTTCAAGTGCGGTGCAAGATTGCAAGTATTGATTGACAATTGTTCACTATGTATTCTTCCTCTTTTCCATTAATTTGTTATCAATAGCTCTATAAGCACTAATATTATTAGTGATAACTTGCACAATTAAGTGCTCTCCAATCTTCTCAATTATTTCATCCAAATTATTAAAAAGATATTCTATCTTTCACCTTATCTAATGTATCCACGAAATTTCATATGAGTTATTTACTAAGACAATAATCAAGCTTTAGTTCTTCATATCTAATTATCTATCAGATATGATGGTAACTCCCATATTCTCCTTATCTACTCAATAATTTTTTTACTGTTAGTCAACTCTTCCTTCAATATTCAGATCCTTAATTTATACATAATAGGAGGTCCAAACTATTGACCATAACATTTTATAGAACGGATCATATTGATGTAACTTGGAGATGTCATTACATTGAATGAAATGATATTTTTAAGAAAAAAATCATATGATATCCATCCATACAAGTCTCCTCGCCTCCCTTACATGCTCAAGAGAAATATGATGGGTTACTCTCGTTCTATCATTCTTACTGTCTACCACATTTACTATATACTAGTCCATAGGTCTCCATGCACCTCTGCTAGACTTTAGTGGCAAAGACATTGAAGAATCCTTCGCACTATGTTCATTACCAAAATATAAGCCTACATTCACCCTATCATCAAACTGTCGTTGTGACTAGTGTTTGTACTTCATATAAGTACAAATTTCTTCTTTCACTTCCTTTGGAATCTTTACATAAAGTGCAACATTTTTTGTGGGAGCAAGATAGATGTTCTTTCATCTTGTCACACCCCCTTTCATAGTTTTATCACAATAATTATATTTCAAGTATACATAATTCTTCTAACTACCTTCAATATCAACTTGATATACTACATTTCCATATCGAGTTCTTCCTATGCCTTGTTGTGCTCTTCTCCTTTAACCCTATTGTAAAACCCTAAAAATTAAATTAAAGAAATCAATAACTAAATGTTAAAAAAAAAAAACCCTAACAAAGCAAACAAAAAATAAAATTGTAGAAAAGAGGAAGATTACCTTACTATACCCAAATAGAGGAAAAAAAATATAAAGAAATATGTGCTTTTGTAAATGTGGTAGTAAGCGACGATGTTGGAGGTGGCGAACGGTTGGGCTACGAGAGGTCAAGGCATGATAGTAGTAGGGTGAGGCTCGTGTGTCTCTTGATTCAGCCTCTAGGATGATTGGAGTTCATTTTTGAAGTGTTGGGGTCGACTGGCTTGAATTAAAAGAAAGTTAAACCTAATTTGTAAGCATTCACCCAAATTGTGTTAAGGCATATCTCAATAGTGGTGAGGCGTGTGCCTCATCCATGATAATATGAGGCAGGCACTTGTTGGCACTTAGGCCCCAGATTGCACAGAGATGCGCCTCTTATTATACAATTATAAACTATATATTCTAATGCTCTAGTAAGCTAATCTTGATTAATATAAAATTTTTGCATTTATCATATTGAGAAATGAAAATGACATTCTAATATATAAAAAAGTTTTGGATACAATTCAAACCTATAATAACATCAGAAAATTGTTTATCTTCTTATTGTGAAAATGCATACACCCTAATTTGTGAATTTTGTTGATTCTGATGTTGATTTGGAATTGATGCAGTTGATTTATGTTGACCTACACATGATTTATAAGTCAAATTAAGTGCGAAAATTAGGATCTACAATCAATGAAGGTGATATCGTACGAATTAGAGCCAAAAAATGCCTTAATCACGATTGAAATTGCTTAGAAATATATCAATTCGAGAAATTTGGTTTCGTAAATACGTTTAAAATATCAAAATTAATCAAATGAAATTCTATATTTAACATGCACAAATATTTTTTTCTACATTTTTATGTGTTCATATATATATATATATATATATATATATATATATATATATATATATATATATATATATATATATAGTTGTATAAAAGTTCAAGTGAATAAGTTTACATTGACTACCATATGGATAAGAAAGTAATGACATATGAAAAGAACATGATCATTAACACAAACATTTTCTTTCCACGAAAAAGGATAGCAATTACTATGTTTAGAATTGTAATTACTTACCTCAATTTCAATGCTTGCTTTTAAGTTAGCGTCTATGCTCCGACTCTTCTAATTCTATGGCTACAATTTATACACGCAACATTTAGGTTAACTTATGCCTCTTTGATTGGAATTTTTTTTTCTCATTGATTGCCTTAGTTTTATTTTATTATAAAATAATAATTCAGCAATTATTATTTTGAGATTTAAGTTCTTAATTGTTTTTAGGTTTATTTATTCTTAAATATCTTTCTTTATTAAAACTTAAATTTGCACTTTAATTATTACTTAATAAATATATTACACACACACACACACACACACACACACACACACACACACATATATATATATATATATATATATATATATATATATATATATATATATATATATATATATATTACATAAAATCTCAAATATAATCAATTTAAATTAATTTAATATCTTTCTATAAGCCTTCATCATTTACCCTTAATCTATTCTCTTATGTTACTCTTAAATTCTAACATAAAATTGTCTTCACAATTAAAAATAAATCCAAGGTTTTTTATTTTAAAATAATGAATTTTAAATTAATTTATCTAATTTCACTAAATAAATTTTCGTGTCATGCATGTGTTTATATCCTCTATAATCTTTTTTTAATATCTTAACTTAAAATTTCATCTTATTTTACTTTGATTTATAAGAAAGAAAATTTATATCTTTCCTAAAATTTGTTGTTTATGTAAATTGCCTTCTAAGTTTGATTGCTTATTTTGTACTTTGATCTTTTGTTCCTGCTAAATCAATTTATTGATTCGTCATCTTTCCCCAATTCTCGATCCAATCCATCCTTTTCTTTATTCTCTTTCTCACTTTCTCTTTCACTCTCCCTTCTTCCTTTCTCTCCTTTTTTTTTAATGGCTGGCCATCTCCCTCTTTAACTTTTCTACCTTGCTGTTTTCCTTTTTTTCAGTATTTGTCTTATGCAATAAAATAAAATAAAAATAAAATTTAACTAAAAAATAAACTTAAAGCTAAACCTAAACCTAAAAAATAAACTAAAATAAATAAAAATAAAATAAATAAATTAAACTAAATAAAATAAATTAAAATAAACTAAAATAAATAAAAATAAACTGAATAAACTAAATAAATCTAAACCTGTCGGTTTACCTCATTTTGTTTTATTAAAAAAAACCTAAACCCTAAGTTATCCGTAAACCCTAAACTCTAAAAATGAACTAAAAAATTGTAAACCCACCAGTTTACTTAATTTGAAAATAAGCTCAAAACAAAAACCTCAACCCTTAATCTAAAATTTAAACCATAAACCTTAAACCCTAAAAATAAAAAAAATAAAAAAATAAAAAAAACCTAACCATAAACCCTAAACCATAAAACTAAGCCTAAACCCTAGACCCTAAACCCAAAATGTACAACTCTAAACCCTAAATCATAAACCCTAAAACCCTAAACAACAAACCTGAAACCCAAAACCAAAAACTCGTTAACCCTAATCCATACACCATAAACCTTAAACCCTAAATCCCAAATCCTAAAACCCTAAAACCTAAAGCCTAAACACAAAATCCTAAACCCTAAACTCTAAACCCTAAACCCTAAACCCTAAAATCCTAAACCTAAAAAAATAAAATAAAAACCTAAACCTAAACCAAACAATAAAAAATAAAACATATACTTAAAAAATAAAATAAAATAAAAACTAAACTAAAAAATAAACCAAAACTTATAAAGTAAACTAAAATAAAACCAAAACTAAAATAAATAATCTAAACTAAATAAAAATAAAGATAAACCTTAATCAAAATAAAAAAAATAAAATAAACTAAAATAAATAAAAAAAATAAACTAACAAAACCTAAACCTACGAGTTGTCTTAATTTTAAAAAACTAAAAAATCCATAAAAAAATCATAACCCTAAACCCTAAACCTAACCCTAAACCCTAAACCCTAAACCTTAAAACCCTCAACCCTAAATCCTAAACCTTGAGCCCTAAACCCTAAACCCTAAAACCATAAACCCTAAACCCTATACCCTAAACCCTAAACTAACCCTAAACCCTAAACCCTAAACTAATCTTAACCCTAAACCCTAAACCCTAAAGCTTAAAAACCCTAAACCCTAAACCTTAAACCCTAAACCCTAAACCTTAAGAAACCATAAACCCTAAACCCTAAACTAACCCTAAACCTAAACCCTAAACCCTAAAATCCCTAAACCCTAAAGCCTAAACCCTAAACCTTAAACCCTAAACCCCAAAAACTATAAACCCCAAACCCTAAACACTAAACCCTAAACCCTAACCTTAAACCTCCTAAACCCTAAAAACCTAAAAACCTAAACCTAAACTAAATAAAACCTAAAAATAAAATATATTAAAAATCCTAAACCTAAATAAAATAAAAAAATAAAATAAAATTAAAACATAAATTAAACCTTAAAATAAAATAGAATAAACTAATAAAAATAAACTAAACCAAAAAAAATACCTAAACTAAACTAAAAAAATAAAATAAACCTAAGAATAAAAAACATAAATAAAATAAAAACTAAATGTAAAATAAAAATATAATAAACCTAAAGTAAAAAACTAAATTAAAATGTAAACCTAAAAATAAACCTAAAAATAAATAATAAATAAAACCTAAACCCTAAACTAAAAAAAAACCTAAACTTAAATTAAAAAAAAAAAATAAACCTATACCTAAAGTAAAAGAAACTAAACTAAAATAAATAAAACCTAAAATAAACCTAAACCATAAATTTAATAAAATAAAATAAACTAAAAATAAACCTAAACCTAAACTTAAAATAAAACATTAAAATAAAACCCTAAAACTTAATCCTAAAAAAATAAAATAAATACTTAAACCAAAACTTATAAATAAAAATAAAACCTAAACATAAAAATAAAAATAAAAATAAAACTCAACTAAAAAATAAACCAAAACCAAAACCTAAATCTAAACGTAAAAAATAATTTAAATTAAAAAACCTAAACTAAAATTAATAAACTAAACTAAATAAAAATAAAAATGAACATAAATAAAAATAAAAAATAAAATAAACTAAATAAATAAAAGAAGAAATGTTGAATCTGAATTTGTTCTTTGTTAAAAAGAATTAAAAACTCTAAACCCTAAACTAAAACCTAAACCCTAAGCCTAGAACTAAATCCTAAATCCTAAACCCTAAACCCTAAACCCTAAACCTTAAACCTTAAACCCAAAAAAAACACTTAACCCTAAATCACAAACCCTAAAATGATACAAACCTAACCCTAAACTAAATAAAACCTAAAAATAAAATAAATAAATAAATCTAAACCAAAATAAAATAAAAACATAAACTAAAACATAAACCTAAACCTAAACCTTAAAAAAAAAACTAAACTAAAATAAAATTAATAATAACATAAACTAAACTAAAAAAAATAAAAAACCTAAATAAAATAAAAACTAAACCAAAAATAAGAATTAAACAAACCTAAAATAAAATTAAAATTAAATTAAAATCAAAAAATAAAACTTAAAAATAAATAAAAAATCTAAACCCAAAACTAAATATAAACCTAAACCTAAAATAAAAATAAACAAAACTAAAATAAACTAAAACTAAAATAAACAAAACCTAAACTAAATAAAAATAAAATAAACTAAAAAAATAAACCCTAAACCTAAACAAAAAAAAAAAAAAAAATCTAAACTAAAAATAAAACCTAAAATAAAACCTAATAAACCAAAAAAAATAAAAAAATAAAAATCTAAACCTAAAAATAAAAAATAAAACTGAAACATAAAAAATAAAATAAAAATAAAACTTAATTAAAAAATCAACCTAAACCTAAAAAATAAACTAAAATAAAAAATTCCAAACTAAAATAAATAAACCTAAAATAAATAAACTAAATTAAATAAAAGTAAAAATAAACCTAAATTAGAATAAAAGATAAAATATACTAAAATAAAAAAATAAACTAAATAAACCTAACCTAAACTTAATTAAAAAATAAATAATAATAATAAATAATAATAATAATAATAATAATAAACTAATAATAATAATAATAATAATAATAATAATAATAATAATAATAATAATAATAATAATAATAATAATAATAATAATAATAATAATAATAATAATAATAATAATAATAATAATAATAATAATAATAATAATAATAATAATAATAATAATAATAATAATAATAATAATAATAAAATAAATAATAATAATAATAATAATAATAATAATAATAATAATAATAAAATAAAAAATAAATAAAAAATAAAAAATAAAAAATAATAATAATAATAATAATAAAATAATAATAATAATAATAATAATAATAATAATAATAATAATAATAATAATAATAATAATAATAATAATAATAATAATAATAATAATAATAATAATAATAACAAATAAAATAAAATAATAAAATAATAATCTAAATAAACCAATTAAATAATAATAAAATAATAATAATAATAAAACCCTAAAATAATAATAACAATAATAATAATAAAATAATAAAATAACAATAAAATAAATAAAATAAAATAATAAAATAATAATAAAATAAAAAATTAATAAAAAATAATAAAAAAATAAAATAATAATAAATAAAATAAAAAATAAAATAATAAAATAAAATAAAATAAAATAAAATAAAATAATAATAATAAAAAATAAAATAATAATAATAATAAATAATAATAATAATAAAATAATATAATAATAATAATAATAATAATAATAATAATAATAATAATAATAATAAAATAATAAAATAATAATAATAATAATAATAATAATAATAATAATAATAAAATAATAATAATAATAATAATAATAATAATAATAATAATAATAATAATAATAATAATAATAATAATAATAATAATAATAATAATAATAAATACCTAAACTAAAATAAACAAAACCTAAACCCTAAATAAATAAAATAAAAAATAAACTAAAAATAAACCTAAACCTAAACTAAAAATAAAACTTAAAAATAAACCTAAAAATAAAACCTAAAACCTAAACCTAAAAATATAAAATAAAAACCTAAACCAAACCTAAAAATAAAAAATAAAACCTAAACCTAAAAAATAAAATAAAAATAAATCTAAACTAATAAATAAACATAAAGCTAAATGTAAACCTAAAAAATAAACTAAAATAAATAAACTAAACAAAATAAAAATAAAAATAAAAATAAAGCTAAATAAAATAAAAAAATAACATTAATTAAAATTAATAAAAAATAAACTAAATAAACCTAAACCTACTAGTTTACTTAATTTTAAAAAAAACCCTAAACCCTAAACAATAAACCCTAAACCCTAAATCCTAAACCCTAAACCCTAAACCCTAAAAAACCCTAAACCCTATGCTAACCTTAAACCTTAACAACCCTAAAAGCTAAAGCCTAAACACTAAACCCTAAACCCTAAACCCTATCCCTAAACCCTAAAACCCTAAACCCTAAACCCTAAACCCTAAAAAACTAAAAACTTAAATCTAAACTAAACAAAAACTAAAAATAAAATAAATAAAAAACCTACACCTAAATAAATTAAAAAAATAAAATAAAATAAAAACCTTAACTAAAACCTGAACCTAAACCTAAAAATAAAATAAAATAAACTAATAAAAATATACTAAAATAAAACTAAAAAATAGAATAAACCTATGAATAAAAAACCTAAATAACATAAAAACTAAATGTAAAATAAAAATAAAAATTACCTAAAATAAACTTAAAATAAAATAAAATAAAACCTAAACTTAAAAAATAAACCTAAAAATAAATAAAAAATAAAATCTAAACCATAAACTAAGAAAAAAAAAAAACCTAAACCTAAAATAAAAATAAAATAAACAAAATAAAATAAACCTAAACCTAAAGTAAAATAAACTAAACTAAAATAAATAAAACTTAAACCTAAACCTAAATAAATGAAACATAAACCTAAACCTAAACTAAATAAAATAAAATAAACTAAAATTAAACCTAAACCTAAACTAAAAAAATAAAATCTAAAAATAAACCTAAAATAAAACCTAAAACCTAAACATATAAAAATAAAATAAAAACCTAAACATAAACCTAAACCTAAAAATAGAAAATAAAACCTAAACCTAAAAAATAAAATAAAAATAAAACTCAACTACAAAATAAACCTGAACCTAAACCTGAGCCTAAAAAATAAACTAAAACCAAAAACCAAAACCAATATAAATAAACCTAAAAATAAATAAACTAAACTAAATAAAATTAAAATAAACATAAATATAAATAAAAAATAATGTAAACTAAAATAAATAAAAATAAACTAAATAAACCTAAACCTATTAGTTTACTTAATTTAAAAATAAACTTAAACTAAAACTTGAACCCTTAACCTAAACCCTAAACTCTAAACCCTTAAAATTAAATAAAAAAAATCCTAACCCTAAACCCAAAACCTATAACCCTAAATCCTAAACCCTAAACCTAGAATCCGAAACCCCAAACCTAAAACCTAAAACCCTAAACGCTAAACCCTAAATCTTAAATCTTAAACCCTAAACCCTAAACCTTAACCCATAAACCCTAAAACTAACATAAACCCTAAACATACAACCCTAAATAAAAAATCCTAAACCCTAGAACCCTAAACCCCAAACCTAAAACCTAAAACCTAAAACCTAAACCCTAAATCCTAAACCCTAAAAACCCTAAACCCTAAAGCTTAGACACTAAACTCCAAACCCAAAACCCTAAACCCTAAACCCTAAACCTTAAAAACCCTAAAGCCTAAACACTAAACCCTAAACCCTAACCCTAAACCCTAAACCTAAACCTAAACCTTAAATAAGCCTTGAAAACCTAAAAGGTTAAAATTTAAAAATAAAATAAAAATAAAACTCAATAAAAAATAAACATAAACCTAAACCTAAACCAAAAAAATAAACAAAAATAAAAAACTAAAACTAAAATAAGTAAACCTTAAATAAATAAGCTAATCTAAATAAAAATGAAAAAAAACTAAACCCTAAACCCTAAACCCCTAAACCTAAACCTTAAACCTAAACCTTAAAACTCTAAACTAAACCTAAACCCTAAACCTAAACCCTAAAATAAAATAAACCTAAACCTAAACCCTAAACTAAACTAAAACAACTAAACTTAAAACTTAAACTTAAACCCTAAACCTAAAAATAATAGAAATTACCTAAACCATAAACCTAAAACTAAACTAACCTAAATTTAAACACTAAACCTAATACTAAAACTAAACTTAAACTAAACCTAAAACTAAACCTAAAACTAAAAACCTAAAACCCTATACCTAAACCCTAAACCCTAATCCCTAAACCCTAAAAATCCTAAACCCTAAATCCTAAACACTAAACCCTAAATCCTAAACCCTAAACACTAATGCTAAATGCAAAAACCCTAAAACCCTAAACCATAAAACCCTAAACCCTAAACCTTAAACCCTAAAACTAAACCTAAACTTAAAAAAAATAAACTAAAATAGAAAACATAAACTAAAATAAATAAACCTAAAATAAATAAACAAAACTAAATAAAAATTAAAATAAACCTAGATAAAATTATAAAATAAAAAAACCCCTAAACCCTAAATCCTAAACCCTAAACCATAAACTCTAAACCCTAAAACTAACCCTAAACCCTAAACCCTAAACCCTAAACTTACAACACTAAACTTATAACCCTAAACCCTAAACCCTAAACCCAAAACCCTAAACCCTAAACCCTAAAAGCATAAAGCCTAAAATCCTAATCCTTAACCCTAAACCATAGACCCTTAATCTAAAACCCTAACCATAAACCCTAAACCCTTTAGCCCAAATCCTAAACCTAAAATTAAAGTAACTAAATAAATTAAAAAATAAACCTAAATAATAAAATCTAATAAACCTAAACCTAAACCTAATTGCTAAGAATGAACCTTGAAAGAACATCACGCCAACTAGCTGCCTAGATCATGGGAGGCATAGGCCGAGGTGGCATTTATCACAGTGGTTGTTGGGGATTTGGAGGTGCTGGTGAATATGGAGGTGGTGGTCAGAGCAGTGGTGGTTATGGAGATGGGGAGAGCGATGGAGGATACAACCGTTGTAGTGGCGGAGGGAGAGATCAGGGATTTGATGGTGGATCCCACAACTCGAGATGCCAGGGTGGTTCTTGGGAACCAAGAAACCAAGAATGGCCAACTGATGTTTCTTATGGAAGTGTGTCTTTACATTAGAGACGATTCTAGTTATATATGGTTTTTGATTTGCTCTATGCGTGCTCATTTTTTATCTATGTCATCACTTGTGTGTTGGAAAACTTGGTCTGTTACTTAGTTGATGAAATCGAAAAGAAGAAATGTTGAATCTAAATTTGTTCTCTGTTAAAAAGAAAACCAAAAACCCAAAACCCTAAAAACCCTAAGCCCTCAACCCTAACCCTAAAACCCTAAACCCTAAACCTAAACCTACAACCCTAAACCCTAAAACCAAAACCCTAAAAAATCTTAAATCATAAACCCTAAACCCTAAACCTTAAATCCTAACCTTAACCCTAAACTAACCCTAAACCCTAAAAACCATAAACCATAAAGACTAAACCCTAAACCTTAAACTCTAAACCCTAAATTACACCTAAACCCTTAGCTAACCCTAAACTTTAAACCCTAAACCCAAAACCATAAACCCTAAACCATACTAAAAACCCTAAACCCTAAAACCTAAAAACCCTAAACCCTAAACTAAATTTAAACCCTAAACCCTAAACCTAAAACCCTAAACCTTAAAGCCTAAACACTAAACCTAAACCCTAAATCTTAAACCCTAACCCTTAACCCTAAATCCTAAAACTCTAAACCCTAAAACCCTAAACCCTAAACTCTAAACCCTAAACCCAAAACCTAAACCCTAAACCAAAACCTAAAGTAACTAAATAGATTAAAAAATTAACTTAAACCCTAAAACCTAAACTTAAACCTTAGGAATGGATAAAACCTTGACATAGAACATCCCAACCGTGCTTAGTCTAGACCGGTTGAGGCTAAGGTGAGCATTTATTATCATGGTGGTAGGGGATATGGAGGTGCCAGTAGATATGGAGGTGGTGGTTTGAGAAGTGGGGGTTATGGAGGTGAGAGGAGAAATAGAGGTTACGGCCTTGGTGGTCAGGAGGGAGAGATCGAGGATATGATGGTGGATCCCGCTACTCAAGAGGCCAGGGTGGTTTTGATGGGAACTGGAGAAACTAATGAATGACAAATCTAATTTGCTGCTTATGAAACTATCTTTGTAGAGATGGTTCTAGTTATCAGAGTTTTGATTTTCTATGCTAATTTTTTTATCTATGTCCTAGTGTCTTAAAACTTGGAGTGCTACTTGGTTGAAGAAATCAAGAAGAAATGTTGAATCTAAATTTCTATTAAAAAAAACCAAAACCCTAAATCCTAAACTAAAACTAACCACAAAAATCCTAAACCCTAAACCCTAAAAATCCTAAACCCTAAACCCTAAACCCTAAACTCAGAACCTCAAAACCCTAAACCCAAAACACTAAACTCGAACCCGTAAACCCTAAACCCTAAAACCTAAACCCTAAACCCTAAACCCTAAACTTTATACCCTAAACCCTAAACCCTAAACCCTAAACCTAAACCCTAAATCTTAAACCCTAAACACTAAAACTTAAACCCTAAACCCTAAACACTAAACCCTAATCCCTAAACCCTAAATCCTAAACCTCAAACCATAAATCTAAACCTCAACTAAACCTAAACCTTGAACCCTAAAAAGCTAAAATTGAAACCTAAACTAAACAAAACCTAAAAATAAATAAAAAAACCTAAACCAAAATAAAATAAAAAATAAAATAAAATAAAAACCTAAAATAAAACCTAAACCTAAACCTAAACTTAAAACTAAAAAAAAAAACTAAACTAAAATAAAATAAATAAAAACCTAAACTAAACTAAAAAATAAAAAACCTAAATAAAATAAAAACTAAACCTAAAATAAAAATAAAATAAACTTAAATAAAATAAATTAAAACTAAATAAAAATTGAAACCAAAAAATACACCTAAAAATAAAACCTAAAATTGAATAAAAAATAAAAATTAAACCCTAAACTAAAAAAAACCTAAACCTAAAATAAAATTAAAATAAATAGAAACCTAAACTAAAATAAAATAAATCTAAACCTAAACCTAAACATAAACCGTAAATAAAATAAATTAAATTAAAAATAAAGCTAAACCTAAACTAAAAAATAAAGCATAAAAATAATCCTAAAATAAAAACATAAAACCTAAACCTAAAAAAATAAAATAAAAACCTAAACCTAAACCTAAAATAAAAATAAACCTTAACCTAAAAAATAAAATAAAAATAAACTAAACTAAAATTTAAACATAAACACATCTAAAAAATAAACTAAAATAAAAAACCTAAGCTAAGATAAATAAATAAACAAAACTAAATAAAAATAAAAATAAACTTAAACAAAAATAAAAAAAATAAAATAAACTAAAATAAATAAAAAATAAACTAAATAAACCTAAACCTACCGGTTTACTTAAATTTAAAAAAAAAACCCTAAACCTGAAACCCTAAACCCTAAACTCTAAACCCTAAATTCTAAACCCTAAACCCTAAACCCTAAACCCTAAAATGAACCCTAAACCTACAACCCTAAACGTAAAACCCTAAGCCCTAAACCCTAAACTAACCCTTAACCCAAAATCCTAAACCCTAAACACTAAACTCTAACCCTAACCTTAAACCCTAAACCCTAAACCCTAAAACTAACCCAAAATCCTAATCCCTGAAACCTAAACCTACATCCTAAAACCTAAACTAAACCTCCTAAATCAAACCTTAAAACTACAACCTAAACTCTAAAAAAATAAACTATAAACTAAACCTAAACTATAAAACTTAATAAACCATAAACTAAAAAAAAAATAAAAAATGCTAACCCTAAACCCTAAACTATAAAACTAAAACCCTAAACGCTAAAACTAACCCGAAACCCTAAACCCTGAACCCTAAACCTACATCCATAAACTAAACCCTAAACCTTAAAACCTAAACCCTAAACCCTAAATCCTAGATCCTAAAACCTACAACCCTAAACTAAATAAACCCAAAAAATAAACCATAAACCTAAACCTAAACCTAAACCTAAACCTATAAGTAAAACCTAAAAAAATTTAAATCTATGAGTTCACTTAATTTAAAATAATATAAAATAAAAAATATAACCTAAAACCTAAACTCATGAACCTAAACTACAACCCTAAACTACAACCCTAAACCAAACCTAAACTAAACCTAAAACCCTAAACCTAAACCTAAACCCTAAATAAACCTAACCCTAAACCCTAAATCATAAAACCTACAATCCTAAGCTCTAAACCACTAAACCTAAACCCTAAACCTAAAACCTAAACCTAAACCTAAACTAAACCTAAACAAAATAAAACCTAAAATAAAATAAATCAAAACTTAAACCTAAATAACATAAATAACAAAAAAATAAAACCTAAACTAAAACCTAAACCTAAACATAAATAAAATAAAATCAAAACTAAAGATAAACTAAAATAAATTAAATAAAACCTAAACTAAATTAAAAAATAAAATAAACCTAAAATAAAACCTAAATAAAATAAAACTAAAGGTAAAATAAAAAAATAAAATAAATCTAACATAAAATAAAATAAAAACTAAATAAAAACCTAAACCTAAAAACTGAACCTAAAAATAAATAAATAATAAAACTTAAACCACAAACACAAAAAAACTAAACGTAAAATAAATAAAATAAAATATACCTAAACCTAAGCTAAAATAAAGTAAACTAAAATAATAAAACTTGAACCTAAACTTAGAATAAACAAAACCTAAATAAATAATAAAACTTAAACCACAAACACAAAAAAACTAAACGTAAAATAAATAAAATAAAATATACCTAAACCTAAGCTAAAATAAACTAAACTAAAATAAATAAAACTTGAACCTAAACTTAGAATAAACAAAACCTAAACCCTAAATAAATTATAATAAACTAAAAAATAAATCTAAACCTAAACTAAAAATAAAACCAAAAAAATAAACCTAAAATAAAAAAGAAAAAACCTAAAAAAAAATAAAACCTAAATCAAAATGAAAATATAAAAAAAACCTAAACCAAAAAAATTAAATAAAAATAAAACAAAATAAAAATAAGCACAAACCTAAACCTAAACCTAAACTAAGAAAATAAACTAAATTAAAAAACCTAAACTAAAATAAATAAACTTAAAATAAATAAACTAAACCAAATAAAAATAAAAATAAAACCTAAATAAAGATAAATAAAATAAAATAAATTAAAATAAACTAAATAAACCTAAACCTATAGGTTTACTTAATTTTTTTTAAAAAAAACATAAACCCTAAACCCTAAACCCTAAACCCCTAAATCCTAAACCCTAAACCCTGAAACTAACCCTAAACTTACAACCCTAAACATACAACCCTAAGCCCTAAACCCTAAGCCCTAAAAAACCATAAACCCTAAACTAACCCTAAACCCTAAACCCTAAACCATAAACCCTAGTCCTAACCTTAAACCTTAAACCCTAAAATTAACACAAAACCCTAAACCCTGAACGCTAAACCTACAACCCTAAACCTTAAAACCCTAAACCCTAAACCCTAAACCATAAAACCTACAACCTTAAACCCAAAATGCTAAACCCAAAACCCAAAACTCTAAACCCTAAACACTAAAACCTAAAAACCTAAACCTAAACTAAAAAAAAATAAAAATAAAATAAATAAATAAACTTCAACCTAAAAAAATAAAATAATAAAATAAAATAATAACCTAAACTTAAATCTAAACCTAAACCTAAACCTCAACCTAAACCTAAACATAAAAATAAAATTAAATAAAAAACTAAAAATAAACTTAAATAAAATAAATAAAAACCTAAACAAAACTAAAAAAAATAAAATAAACCAAAAAAAATAAAAAAACCTAAATAAAATCAATACTAAACATAAAATAAACATAAAATAAAATAAAATAAAACTAAATAAAAACCTAAAACTAAAAAATAAACCTAAAAATAAATAAAAAATAAAACCTAAACCCTAAACTAAAAAAGAAACTAAACCTAAAATTAAAAAAGTAAAAAAAAACTAAACCTAAACTAAAATAAACTAAGCTAAAATAAATAAAACCAAAACCTAAACCTAAAATAAACTAAACCTAAACCCTAAACTAAATAAAATAAAATAAACTAAAAATAAACTTAAACCTAAACTAAAAAATAAAACCTAAAATCAAACCTAAAATAGAAACCTAAAACCTAAACCTAAAAAAATAAAAAAAACCTAAACCTAAACTTAAAAAATAAAAATAAACCTAAACTTAAAATAAAAAAATAAAACCTAAACTAAAAAATTAGATGAAAATAAAACTAAATTAAAAAAAATAAGCATAAACCAAAACCTAAACCTAAAAAATAAACTAAATTAAAAACCCTAAACTAAAATAAATAAACTAAACTAAATAAAAAAACAAAAGTAAATAAAAAAAAAAAAATAAACTAAAATAAATAAAATAATAAACTAAATAAACCTAAACCTACTGGTTACTTAATTTTTTAAAAAAGCTAATCTATCAAAACTAAACCCTAAACCCAAAATCCTAAACCTAAACCCTAAAACTAACCCTAAACACTAAACCCTAAACCTATAACTCTAAACCCTAAACCCTAAAAACCCTTAAGAGCTAAACTAACCCTAAACCATAAGCCCTAAACCTTAAACCCTAAACCTTAAACCTAACCCTCACCCTAAACTCTAAACCCTAAACCCTAAACCCTCAATCTGAAACCATCAACCTTAAACCCTAAAACCTTAAACCCTAAACCCTAAACTCTAAAAACCATAAACCCTAAAGCCTGAAACCTAAACCCTAACTAATCCTAAACCGAAGCTAAAACCCTAAATCTAAACCTCAAACCCTAAACCTAAAGCTAAAATAAAATGATAAACCTAATTTAAACTCCTAACCCTAACTAACCTAAACTTAAACTATAAAACCTAAAACCTAAACCTAAACCTAAATTTAAAACTTAAACCTAAATTAAACCCTAAACTTTAACCCTAAACTAAAACCCAAAATACTAAACTTAACCTAAAACTTAACTAAAACTAAACCTAAAACCTATAAACTAAAACTAAATATTAAACCTAAACTAACCTAACCTAACTTAACCCTAAACCCTAAACCTAAACCTCAAAAAATAAACTTAAAGCTAAACATAAACACTAAACTTAAACCTTAAACCCTAAACTCTAACTAACCTAAACCTAAACTATAAACTTAAACCCTAAACCCTAAACTTAAACCTAAACTCTAAAAAATTTAAACCTAAACCCTAAAATAAACCCTAAAACCCTAACTAAACCTAAGCTAACCCTAAACCTTAAACCCAAACACTAAACCTTAAACCCTCAAAACCCTAAACCTTAAAGCCTAAACCCTAAACCCTAAATAATAAACTAACCCTAAACCCAAAGCCCTAAACCTAAACCTAAAACCTAAACCTAAACCTAAAAATAAAATAAAATAAAAATAAAATTAACTAAAATAAAATAAATAAAAACCTAAACTAAACTAAAAAATAAAATAACCCTAAGAATAAAACCTAACTAAAATGAAAACTTAACCTAAAATAAAAATAAAATAAACCTAAAATAAAAACCTAAATTAAATCAATACAAAATGTAAAATAAATATTAAATAAACATAAAAAAAATAAAATAAAAATAAAATAAAAACTTAAACCTAAAAAAATAAACCTAAAAATAAATAAAAAATAGAACCTAAACCCTAAAAAAAACTAAACCTAAAATAAAAAAGCAAAAAAAACCTAAACCTAAACTAAAATAAATAAAACCAAAACATAAACCTAAAATAAACTAAACCTAAACCCTAAACTAAATAAAAGAAAATAAACTAAAAATAAACCTAAACCTAAACTAAAATATAAAACCTAAAAATAATCCTAAAATAGAAACCTAAAACCTAAACCTAACAAATTAAAATAAAAACCTAAACCTAAACCCAAAAAAATAAATAAAACCTAAACTAAAAAATTATATGAAAATATAACTAAATTAACAAATAAGCATATACCAAATCCTAAACTTAAAAAAATAAATTAAACTAAAAAACCTAAACTAAAATAAATAAACTAAACTAAAAAAAATAAAAATAAACTTAATTAAAAATAAAAAATAAAATAAAATAAAATAAATAAAAAATAAACTAAATAAACTTAAACCTACCAATTTTCTTAATTTTTTTTAAAAAAACCCTAAACTATCAACACTAAACCCTAAACCTACAACTCTAAACCCTAAACCTAACTAAACTAAAACCTAAGAGCTAAACTAACCCTAAACCTAAGCCATAAACCTAAACTAAACTAAACCAACCTACCCTAAACCTAAACCTAAACCCTAAACCCTAAATATGAAAACCTAAACCCTAAACCCTAAAACCTTAAACCCTAAAACCCTAAACCTTAAACCCTAAACCCTAAAACTAAAACTATAAACCCTAAAGCTTAAAGCCTAAACCTTAAACTAACACTAAACCCTAAGCTAACCCTAAACCCTAAATAATAAACCCTTAAAACCCTAAGCCCTAAATCCAAAACACAAAATGCTAAATCCTAAACCCTAAACCCTAAACCTAACCCTAAACCTTAAGCCATAATCCCTAAACTCTAAACCCTAAACTCTAAACCCTAAACCCTAAAAATATTAAACCTTAAAGCCTAAACCCTAAACCCTAAGCTAAAACACTAAACCTTGAACCCTAAAACCCTAAACCCTAAATCCTAAAATCTATAAACCCTAAAGCCTAAAGCTTAAACCCTAAACTAACCCTAAACCCTAAGCTAACCCTAAACCCTCAAAATCTTAAACCCTAAAGCCAAAACACAAAATGCTAAACCTTAAACCCTAACCTTAACCCTAAACCTTAAATCATAAACACTAAACTAAACACTAAAACCTAAACCCTAAACTCTAAACCCTAAACCCTTAAAACCCTAAATCATAAAGCCTAAACCTTAAACCCTAAACTAACCTTGAACCCTAAACCCTAAACTAAGCTAATCTTAAACCTTAAACCCAAAACACTAAACCTTAAACCCTTAAAATGCTAAACCTTAAAGCCTAAACCCTAAACCTTAAATAGTAAACTAACCCTAAACCCTTAATCCTAAACCCTAAGCCCTAAACCTAAACTTAAAACCTAAACCTAAACCTAAAAATAAAATAAAATAAAAATAAAAATAAATTAAAATAAAATAAATAAAAACCTAAATTAAACTAAAAAAATAAAATAAACCTAAGAATAAAAACCTAACTATAATGAAAACTAAATGTAAAATAATAATAAAATAAACCTGAAATAAAATAAAAACTAAATAAAAACATAAACCTAAAAAATTAACCTAAAAATAAAACATTAAAATAAATAAAAAATAAAACCTAATCCCTAAACTAAAAAAAAACTAAACCTAAATTACAAATAAAATAAAATAAAATAAAATAAACCTAAACCAAAACTAAAATAAACTAAACTAAAAGAAATAAAATCTAAACCTAAACCTAAACTAAATAAAATATATTAAACTAAAATAAACTTAAACCTAAACTTAAAAAATAAAATCTAAAAATAAACCTAAAATAAAAATTTAAATCCTAAACCTAAAAATATAAAATAAAAACCTAAACCTAAACCTAAAAATGAAAAATAAAACCTAAACCTTAAAAATAAAATAAAAAGAAAACTCAACTAAAAATTAAACGTAAACCTAAACCTAAACCTAAAAAATTCATTAAAATAAAAAACCTAAACTAAAAAAAATAAACATAAAAAAATAAACTATACTAAATAATAATAAAAAAATAAACCTAAAAATAAATACATAATAAAATAAACTAAAATAAATAAAAAATAAACTAAATAAACCTAAACCTACCTATTTACTTAATTTTTTTAAAAACCCTAAACCCTAAACCTAAATCCTAAACCCAAAAGCCAAAACCATAAACCCTAAAACTAACACTAAACCCTAAAACCTAAACCTACAACACTAAACTAAACCCTGAAATCCTAAATCAAACCCTAAACCCCTAAACCCTAAAAAATCCTAAACCCTAAACCCTTAACCCTAAACCCTAAACCTTAAGCCCTTAACACTAAACCCTAAATCTTAAGCCCTAAACCCTAAACCCTAACCCTAACCTTAAACCTTAAACCCTAACCCTAACCCTAAACCGTAAACCCTAAACCCTAAACACTAAAACCTAAACACAAAACCCTAAACAAACCTGAAACCCTAAACCCTAAACACTAAACTAAACTATAAAAACCCTGAACCCTAAAGACTAAAGCCTATACCCTAAACTAACCCTAAACCCTAAGCTAACCCTAAACCCTAAACCCTAAACCCTCAAAACCCTAAACCCTAAAGCATAAACACTAAACCCTAAACCCTAACCTTAGACCCTAAACCATAAAACTATAGACTATAAAACCCTAAACCCTAAAAACCTAAAATCCTAAACCTAAACTAAATAAACATAATAAAATAAATAAAACCAAATGTAAATAAGATAATAAAATAAAATGATATTAAAACCTAAATTAAAACCTAAACTAAACCCAAAAATAAAGTAAAATAAAAAATTAAAATAAACTAAAATAAAATAAATAAAAAGCTAAACTAAATAAAAAAATAAAATAAACCTAAGAATAAAAAACCTAAATAAAATAAAAACTAAACATAAAATAAAAATAAAATAAACCAAAAATAAAATAAAATAAGAACTAATTAAAAACCTAAACCTAAAAGATAAACCTAAAAATAAAACTTAAAAATAAATAAAAAATAAAATGTTTACCCTACACAAAAAAAATCTAAACCTAAAATAAAATAAAATAAAAAAATAAAATAAACCTAAACCTAAAATTAAAATAAATTAAACCTAAACCTAAACTAAATTGATGATAATTCCATGTCAAGGACATGGAGAGAGATCCACTAGGGGATCACACATGCATTGGACATGATATGTGAGGGTCTATGTCGAGGGCATAGAAGAAGAAAATTTACTGGGGATAAGGTTTGAATTTGATTTGATTATATGATTTATGGAAAGAAGATCCACTAGGGATAAGAATCAAAAATCCACCAAGGATTAAGATCGAATTGACTTTAATTTGTTTTATTTTAATTGATGTGGAGGCATATCCGCTAGAGATATGGGCTCGAGTCCGCTGGGGATTAGAAAGATGAACCTTCTACTAGGGAAGCAAGTTCGGGGTGTCCGTTGGGGATTGGGATTTGAGTTTGATTTCATATATTTGTTTGGGGATGTATACGCTAGGAATAAGAGTTTGGTTGGATTTGTTTGATTTAGACTATGTTGGAGTTGGTTTAATTTGGCTCCACTAGGGAGGTTGGTTTTGAATTTAATTTATCTACTTGACTTGTTTATATATTATTTGGGGCTCCACTAGAGAGAAGGGTGTAATTTAACTCCACTAAGGAAAATTAGATTGGGTTTAATTTAATATTAGTTAATGTATGGACCCTATTGGTGTGTGATGGACCCACTAAGAAGGGCTATATCATCCTAACCTACCTCAGGTTTACAAATCCAAAGGCATAATCTACTAGGGTGGGTAGCTAGTGAACCTAAGGGATTGCCTTTCAGTGTATAATGACTATGCCAGGAAAACGACAATGCAAACTTACATCTTCCAAAGTGAGGAACAACCGCTGGGGTGACCTATTGGATGCACAACAAATTGAACCTAACCTAGGGTGACTATTGACTGAATTCCACCTAGGACTTATGTCAACTCAAAAGTAGTTAGGATTAGTTTTATCTTAATTTCATGTGATTTGATATGGTTTGTTTGGTTTAGTTTGATTTTAAATTGAGGGCATATCCACTGGGGATGTGAGCTTGGTCAAATTTATTAGGTTTAATTTATGGACCATGTGGATGGACCCACTGAGAAGGGGTTATATGAGACTTGTCCTATCTCAAATTTACAAATCCAAAGGGATAGTATACTGGTCATGGGGTAGAGCTAACCAACCTAAGAGGTTGCCTTTCGGTGTGCAACGGCCGTATGCTAAGAAGAAGGCATAGCAGACTTACATCTTTTAAAGCTGAGAATAACCACTGGGTGACATGTTGGTAGCATAACAAATTGAACCCAACTTAGGGGCGACTATTGAGTGAATGTCGCTGGAGACTTATATCAGCTCAAGAATAGTTAGGCGATTCCTATAGGGAGCTTTGCCGATACTAGCCTAAAGTAGGATGATTGCTTAGGAAAAGGTATCGCTAGGGGTGTCCTCCTAATCAACAAGTGAATATATATTTTGTTTATATGTTTGTGTGGACCCTGTTGATGTGTGAGGGACCACACTGAGAAGGGGCTATGTCGGCCTTGAACTATCTAAGATTTACTAGACCAAGGGAGAATCTACACATCCATAGACAAATTCTCCAATCACAGGGAGGTTATTAAAAAATGAGAACTATACAATCCAATAGTAACCCGAGTAGTGTCTAAATGGGGTCGCAAAGGATGTGATCTAAATATAGTGCCCATAGGGGAGGTGCTGCTGGTGGCATTATCCTGAGCACTAGAAAAGAAAGCCTATTGGTGTATGGTGGCTAACTCAAGGAGAAATCATAGCATATTTACATCTGCCATGAGTGGTGTATCTTAAGGTACAAGAACCAACCAACCTAAGGTGTATCCATCAGCATGAGTGGTGCATCCATCAACATAGTGAGAACCAACCAACCTAAGGTGCCCGTCGGTGTGCAATAATCAATCTGGAAAGAAAGCTTGTAGGCTTACATCTTTCTAAGCAGAACTGACCATCAAGATAGTCTATCATCGGTAGGACAGATGCTATCTGACCTAGAGTGACTACTAAGCGAGGAGCCCCGAGGAAGGACTGGACCTAGACTTAAAGTAGCCAGGAGGGAAGGAACCGCTACAGGACTTATTCTGAACCTAAAATATACTGACCCAGTCAGTGCACAAAGGCCAATCCAAGAAGAAAGTGTAGTAGACTCACATCCTCTTAAATAAATCCAACATAAGGTAGCTTACCGACCACGCACTAAGGCCTATCAAACTAACAAGGTGCTCGTTGGTGTGTAGTGGCCAAGTAAGGAAGGAAAGCGTAGCAAACTTACATCCTCCAAAGCAAGAAGACCATTGGGGTGACACACTAGAGGGGTAACTTGTCAACCGACCTAGAGCACATCGAGTGAGTGCCACTGGGGGCGTTATCTCAACTCAGAGTAGCATGACATAAAAGATATGTGTTTGTTTTATATGTTTGTGTGTAGTTTGTGTTTATTTTGTGTTAATGAAGGATAGGATGCCACTATGATTCTTTACACTTACCCTAAACACATCATTAGATTAATAAGAATACTTTCAATAGGGAAGAGATTGAATTTGAAATGGAATTTTCATTAATGATAATTATTTTCAAACATGATTTATAATATTTCTTTAAGTAGAGTGCATTGATTGGAAGAATTGGGTGCTCTCTTTTGTGATTAATAAGCTGATAAGATCCTCCTTCGTAGGCCTTCTCTATGGTAAAAGGGCCTTCCCAAGTGGGTTCAAACTTGCCTCCCATCTTACGATGGGCAACAATCGATCTCTTTAGAACTAAAATAAGCTCTCCTACTTGAAAAGCTCTAGGATGGACCAACCTTCTATGAGCTTAAATCATTTTATACAACTCAAGATTTTGGGATGCCCACAGGCATCTCTCCTCCAAACTTTTGAGCTCTTATAACCACAACTTGGCGTTATGCTCTATTTTGATCTTGCTACCCAAAGCTATCCTTAGTGATGGGAGTTGGACTTCTAATGGTAGAACGGATTCAAACCCATACACTAAGGAGAAAGGAGTAGACTGAGTTGGAGTTCTATATGTGGTGCGGTAGGCCCACAAGGCTTCAACTAACTGCTCATGCCACTATGGCTTGTATTGTCGAGTGTCTTCTTCAGCATTTGGATGAGAGCTTTGTTGAAGGCTTCTACTAAGCCATTTGCCCTCGGGTAGTTGATGGTAGAATATCTACAATCTATGCTATATCTCAAGGCAAAGTTATTAATCTCGAGGCTCTCTGAACCTATATGTTAAATGGTTCCTAAAAACCTGGATCATATGCTGAGCTGTGAACTCTTTGAGCATAATCGCCTTCACTCATTTGGAAAAGTAGTTAGTAGCAACTGAGAGGAACCGATGACCCTTGGAAGAAGGAGGATCAGTCAAACCTTCTATGTTTGTACCCCAACACTTGAATATCCATGAGGCCAATGTAGGATGTAGAATGTTGGGTGGTTGGTGTAGGACCACAATGGGTATTTGACATTGGTTGCATCGCCTAGCCATATCCATGCAATCTTTGATCATCAATGACCAGTAGTATCCTAGTCTTTTGATCTTGGCATTCATCTTTGACATTAGTTGGCTCCACATTGTAATATAGTCATGATCTTATGGGCTTTGTGCTTGTCTACACAACATAATCACATATGATTGAAAGACTGTCGGTACAAGACACCTTTCACAAGAGTGTAGGAAAGTGCTCTCTGCTTTATCTGATGGGCTTGGGACTTCTCTTGAGGTAGTTTTCCTTTATTTAGGTAATGCATGAATGGTTGCCTCCAATCTAATTCCTTGTCCTTCTTGGCAATGGAAACCTCCCCTTCAAGAGAGTACTTTTTGATGAGTTCAATATCAATAAGGGGTAAGACTTTGTCTATTTTGGACCTTTATTGATATGGACTCATCATCCAGATATGCCAACTCCTTAGCAAGCTTGGCTAAAGAATACACAATGGTGTTCTCTCCTCAAGGAATCTTGTAAATGGTAACCTCCAGGATTTGGGCCAACATGTCCATGGTGTACTTGTGGTAGTGATGGAGCTTGGGCTTTAAAACCTTATAGGATCCTGTGATTTGGTTGATAACTAGGCGAGAATCACGAAGATGTTGATGTTACGGATGCTTGAGTAGCTAACTCAGACAATCAAGCCTCATATTCATGTTGTTGGTGCAAGGATTGAACATATGATGAGAATCTCATCACATCATGTGAGTTAAGAGAACTATTCTTACCCACCTTTCTTGGAATAGTAGATTGTGGTTCTTCTCCTCTTTGAGAAGAAGCACCATCAAAGTACATCTCCCGGTGAAGCTAGTATCCCATAAGTTCATGATTTATTCATTGGGAGATCATCACTAAGCAAAATTGAAGAAGTGGGTGTCTTCTTGATAAATCTGCTAGCACTTGTCCTTTCATGTTGGGAGGCTATGAAAGTAATGTTAAACTGCAAGAAGATCATGGACTTTCATGCCAACCAACTGGATAGCATCGATCATGTCATGATATACTATAGTGGATTAATCTTAGAGATTAAGTTCACTTTATTAGGAAGCATATAGTGATGTAGCTTTTAGGATACAAAGATTAAAGCTAAGTAATGTTTCTCAATGAGTGGATAATTAGCCTCAATAGGGATTAGATGATGGTTGAGGTAGTAGAGTGCATTTTCCTTCCCTTCATCATTTGCTTGGGGCAACAAAGCACCAAGGGAGTCATCTAATGTAGCAATGTAAAGTATGAGCGGCTTGCCCAGGATAGGGGCTGCAAGAACTAGTGGCATCATCTGGTAATGCTTGATGTCTTCAAAGGCATGCTCACACTTGTCATCCCACTTGAACTTGACATCCTTTTTTACAACCCCTGAGAATGGCTGACATCTTCTCGATAGGTTGGATATAAAGCATCTTAGATATGTCAACCACCCTTGGAATGATCTAAGTTGAGTTAAACTTTTAGGGGGTGTCATTTTTAAAATCACCTTGATATTCTACGGATCAATTTTGATTCCTTGGTGTCAGACAACAAACCTAAGGAATTTTCAGAAATGCACACTTTATGGGGTTCATTTTGAGGTTAAATTATCTTAACTATTCGAAAACTACTCTCAAGTCAAAGAGATGGTCTTCCTTTTCTTTACTTTTGACCATGAGATCATCGACATAGCACTCGACTTGATGATGAATGAGTTCATTGAAGATTCAAGTCATAGCTCGCTGGTATGTAGCACCAACATTTTTAAGGCTGAAAGGCATGACCTTATAGTAATAGATTCTGATCAGGGTTCTAGAAGCAGTGTTTCTTCCATCTTCAGAGGCCATCTTTATTTGGCTATGTCCTGATGAGCCATCTATGACAGAGAAGACTGCATGAAATGAGGAAATGTCCACCATCAGCTCCAGGATTGGTAGTGAAAATTTGACTTTTGGACATGCCTTATTCAAATCCCTAAATTTGATGCATATGTGAATTTGGCCATTCTTTTTCTTAACTAGGATGGCTAACCAAGTAGGGTATTTTTCTTCTCAAATGAAGCCAATATTGATCAGTTTCTTGACATCATAAATGACATTATTTTATGTTTAATCACATGCATCTAGGAGCTTGCTTAATAAGGTTAGCAGTAGGCTCTATTACTAGTTTATGGACCCGTTAGGAGCCAATCCATGCATCTCTTCATAACTCCATGTAAGCGGTCTTTAAACTTCGGTTAATAGCTAACTATGTCATTGGTTTTAATTTCATTCAACAAATAACTGATGTATGTCACGCATGGATCTTCTTCAGTTCCTAAGTTGATTTCCATGAGCTCATCGATGGTTGACTTGATCTCTTCTTCAAACTCTGGCGGTGCATCTTTGATCTCAAAATCATTTGGATCATCTGAAATTTCTAAGCAGCGACTCCTCATATGAGTTAATATGATTTGAAAAAGAACTTATCAGATTCTAAATGATTGGTGATGACTTAGCGTGTCATCATCATTTTGGACCCATATATTAAATCCTAGTCCCGATCTTGATTGAGAGCTTTTGAATTTGTTCTTCCATATTCTTTTGAAGTAGTCTGATCTGTGCTTTGTCTAAGTATGTGAGATTAACCCTTTCTTTATGAAATTATGAACACAAGGCAAGTACCAATCTAAAGGTAATTCTATTAAATCTTTATATGAATCATCCTCAAGTTCTACATCAACTTACTGACTTGAGGATGATGCTCCTGAAAAGAACCTCTGAGCCTTCACACCTATGGATGACTTAGGGGCTTCCTTAACTACCAAACCCTCAGCTTTTGAGAGGAAAGTGGGGTTAGAGCTAAGGTTCCCAACAGATTCTTAAATATTTCTCATATAGATGTGGATACGCTTATGCTTTACTTTGGAACCCAATCTTCATCATTATCTAGCTCAAGTGTCACCTCCAAGAATCTATTCTTTAGAAAGAGGGTGTATTCCTTGTAGCTGGGACATATCTTATATTGGGTGGCCAATAGGAGGTTTTCCACCCCACAGGTGCCTGGCGGCCTCTTCCTCTGCCTGGTGGAGGTCAGGTCATCCTACCCATATGTTCAAATGGAGTAATGAACTATCGGAGAAATCTAATGTTAGGCTCCACTTCCTCCTCCAGGTCTATTTCCGTTACCTTTTATTTTCTTTTTCATTTTCTATTTTTTTCTTTTCTCTTTCTTTTTCTTATTCTTTTTTTTTTTTTTATTTTTAAACTTTGGCCAAGTTCGCGAGAATAAATCTTGTGAATTGTAAATGGCTTGAGATCTCTTTTGACACATAGATGATTCCACCTCTCATGAACTTCATACACTGATGTAGAGAGGATGGAACTATGTTATTCTCATGTATCCATGGTCTTCCATGCAAAGCATTCAAAGATGTATCCTAGTCTATAATGTGAAACTTGGCTTCAGTCTTCCAATCATCTATCTCCAAGAGCACCACTATGGAGCCTAAGGCATGTTGACCTCACTTTTGGAGTGCAGATTCAATCTTTCCATCTTAGACTTAGGAGTTTTCTAGACACTAAGACTCCCCTAGTCATATGACACTTCTAACAATTAGGTAAACACTTAACCTAAGCCTAAAGACTTAGAAGGGTTAACCATATGATTAGGTTATGCCTTAGGGATTAGGATAATCCTCCTACCCTATAACCCAAATCCAATCCATGTTCACCTTCTCAAACTAAACCTCAAGTTCAATTCAAACATCAAATTTAAATCAAAATCCAAACCCAAATTCCAAAACCAAATGATTGAGGCCCATGATCAAATCCAAACTTGAAACTCTTCCTAAGTATGGCTATCCCATGGACATAGCCAAATCTTAATCCAAATCAATCCAAAATCAATTGATTTTCTCATAATCAATTTATATCTTCAATCATCTTCCTAAATATAAATCAAATATACATTCAAATGATCAAAACTAAATCAAACTAAATCAAATTAAATCAAAACCCTTCCTAAGCCATATGACCTATCCCATGAACTTAGCCAAATCTTAATCCAAATCAAGTCAAACTCAATTGAGTTTCTCACAAATCAATCATATTTTCAATCATATTCACAAATTTAAATGAAATATACATTTAAATCATCAAAACTAAATCAAACCATATCATAATCCAAACCTAAGCCACATAACTCAACTCCATGGACTTAGCCAAGTTTCTTCATTCCAAAACCCAAATTCAATTGACTTTCTCATAATCATTAAGTCAAACCCAACTTAACCTCTTTGACTTGAAATGTTCAAATGAACCAAAACCCATTTGAACAAGTTAATTGTAAATTGAATTTATATATCAATCCCAAATTCAAATATAAACTCAACTAAATCAAACTCAACCCAAAATCAAGCCAACTAAACCCATTGGTCCACTTGACCCAAAGTGGCCAATTTAACCTATTTGAGCCAAGTTCTAATCCTACCCAAATTGGATTGAACCAAAGCCCATCAAAACCTCCCATCATGATTGATCACCTAGGTTGATCAATTGTCACAATTGTCAAACCAAGTTAACTTGGTCATTTGACCAAGTCAACCTCTAACCCATATGAACCAAACTAGCCAAATTGCAACCTAAGCCAAATCCCTTGAAACCAATGATTCATACCAAATAAAATCAATATTTGAATATGACTTGACCTTCAATTGAGTCAAACCAAACCCAATTGGTCCTCTTTACCCAAGTTGACCCAAATTGACCTCAAAGACCAAATTGGGTCAAATCAAAATATAAACCAAATTGATTAAACCAATGGCTCAAGTTCATTCCAAATTTATTATTGAACTTGACCAAAGCCATGATTGGACCCAATTGAACCCAATTGACCTACTTAGCCCAAATTGACCTAAAGGTTAAAGTTGGCCTAAATCAAAACAAAATTAATTGAAACCAAAGCCTACAATCATCTTCAAATTGGTCAACTAAACCCAACCAACACCAACCCAAGCTAATTTGGCAAATTTGGTCAAATTGGTCAACTTAACCATTTGACCCAAATGAATTCAAATGAGCCAAAATCAAATCTAAGCCAAACTAAACCAAACTAATTAAACCAAACATCCCAAATGATCATATGAACTTAACCCAACCCTTAGTTTGACCTAATTTGTCCAATTGGTCAACTTGACCCAACCTAACCCAATTTGACCTAAATGAGTCAAATTTAGCCAAAACTAACCAAATTAACTCCAATTGACTTGAAATTGAGCTAACCCACTTTTGCTCATTTCAAATCTATCCAAATCAAATCTAATGCTAAATGATCATTTTACCCTTAGGTTAAGCGCATCAATTGAGACAAATCACCCATGTAAGTGGTCATTTCCATTCCTTGGCTACTTGGTACTCTCCCAATGGTCCACCTAGGCACCTAGATAACCTGACCCAAGGGGTGGTTGGGTCTGCCATGACCCATGGGAGGTGAAATCACCTCACCCTCCCCATTAGAACATTTGAAACCCATAAGACACCCATGATTCCTACTAGGTAGCCACCTCCACACCTTCAACCAACCCGAGCCAACTCACCTCCTCCCTACCACCCATGACTCGAGATGGTCGGGATGGCACTAGATGCCAAACCTATCCACCATCCGATCAAGATGAAGGGGTATACTCCTCATTTCCACTCAAACATCCACAAAAATCATTCATCAGAGCTCTAGCTACCAAAGAAGAGTTGCTAGAGCCATTTCCTAAGCTCCCAAGCTCGTTCCTTGATCAAAAAATTCCATTCTCATCAATCCTAAAATAGGACACCCCATTTCTCCATCTAACTGAAATTAACTTTGCACGCATCTTCCTTAGGCCTCATCGAGCAAGAACAAATCATCTCCCAAGCTTTCTGAGCATGTGAGGTGGGACTTCAATCAAAGCTAAACTCCAAATTTTTAGTCCATGGCCTTCAAAGTGAACGTCAAGGAATTGATCCAATTATTGCTCAACAAGGCTTCACACTAGATGAAGCTTTCAAATCATTCGGAGCCACTCTTGAGCTCCAGAGGTATGCTTCCAAAATGATCCTTAGCAAAATGGGTTGGAGCTTTTGAAGAAAACTTGCATCTGTGATCATGACCATTGGATCCTCCCCTCTGATCGATGTCGTGAAGGTGTGGGATCCTTTTGGAGTTGATCCGAGCTCAGTTGTTCGATCAAGTGAGTAATGGTGACGACTCCATTCTCCCTCACCTTGAGTGATTAGATCATGCACCATCCGCTCCATGATCAATGGACGGTCATGATTAGATCTAGATCATCTGATTTAATTATTAAGCTATGGATTAATCATAGCCATCCGATCTTAGATCATGACGGAAGAAAATGTGTATGTCCCCACACGTAATCGAGTCATAAGTTTTAAGTAGCCAATCCCAATGTCACGTGAATGTGACATCCATGCCACATGGCCCCAACAGATTATGCTTTAATTATTTAATTAATCATTTTAATGGCTAAAACTTCTAAAAAATCATAAAAAATCATAGAAATAAAAAAAAATGCAAATAAATACTCATTTTAAAGGTATTCTAGAGAGAATTAATTAAAATGATCTTAACTAATTTTGAATAGTAATTAAAGTTTAATTACAAAAAGTAATTAGCTTAATTACTCATAATTACTTGAGCAATTAATCCAAATTTTGTGGATTAATTTAATGGGATGACCTCTACTTCCCATGATTTTCTTGGGATTTATTGCTCACTTAATTAGAAAATTGACTAATTAAATCTTAACTACTATTTTAAGTTAATTAATGATTAATTAATCCCATGAATAGTAACAAAATTGTTAATTAAGTTTATTAATCATTGTTCAATAGTAAGTGAACCAAGGAATGGTTGGGACCCCTTTCCCAAGTTCATTTCACCCTTTTAAAATGAAATTAATTAAGATTTAACTAATTAATTAAATCACTTAATCAAATTGAAATAATCACATCGACCTTAATTAAATTAAATCATGGGGTAGATCTTTAGGTGTTTAATAACCAAAAGGAGTTTAATGAAATTATGGTTAGTCCACATGTGGGAAAACCATAAGAGTAATTAAGTCCCTTAATCTAAATAACTATTAATCATGAGCCAATTGCATTAGGCCCTTTATTTCCTAGATCATTGCAAGTTTATTTTCCATGCATATCATGTTGGCTCATAATTATTTAGTTAATTACTTTAAGGTGACATAGGTAAGGGTAATTAATTCATCTAATTAAGGGTTCAACTTAATTAACCCATAAAATCAACTTAATTACATTTCCTTAAATTAAATCAAATCACTAATGTGGAATGGGTTTAAAACAACAAGTAATGATTTCTCTCCTTTAAATCAAATCAAATCCAAAACTTAATTAATAAAGAAGCTTTGGTTTGTTTTTTAAATAATCTTATTTGATTTGATTGTCCTTAAGAACTAGTTTGGTTGAATGAATCACATGCTTATATTTGATTGTCCTCTTCCAATCATGTTAAATTTGGTATGTCATTTGAATTCATGCATCCATATTTTCAAAATAAAGTAAAATGGATTTCCTTTATGTAAGCTTGCATGTGTTGATTTAATTTAATATATGTGGCTATTATCACTATTAAATCCAAATGTATTTTTCAAAAGCTTATAAATGAATAATAATATGTGTTATGATGCTAGTTATAAATACATAAGAAATGCATGTTTAGCTTAAGTGTATGAATGTTGAGTTCTCTTTCCTCTATTCATGTGTTGATTTATATAAGATTAAATGGTAATGGGTATATAGTCTAGACATCCGGGAACACGAGTTTTAGCTAGCCCCAAGAGGTCATTTGATTACCTCACTTCTGTTTAACAATGGCATGCACCCATTTGATTTCATTCTTATGTATTTCAACATTAGAATTTGGATAGAGCTTTAATTCATATATATAAATGATTCAATCAAAAAAAATATATACAATCTTTTGCATGATTTTCCCCTCATTTATGTATACATCCATGTGTGTCTAAGAAAAGCAAGTATATAGTCTGACATCCCGAGAATACAAGTGCTTTAGTTGCCCCAAGGAGTGTCATTTTGATTTCACTTCCTTAGTTTTAACAATGAAATGTGCTATATCTTTGTACATGTATATGTATATGTGATTAGTGAATGAAAATCCCATTTTACATTAAAATTGCATGCATTCATAATTGACTAAGTGGTTGAATTAATTAGCCATATGATTTGGAGCTTACTTCCTATGTTCATGTATACAAATTTACATATGTTTAAATGCAAATGGGTATATAGTCTCGACATCCAGAATATGAGCTTTAGCTAGCTCCAAGGGTCATTTGATTACCTCACTTCCCTGGTTTAACAACGGCACATGCCTATTTATTTTCACTCTTATGTCCTTTTTATAAGAATTTGGATAAAGTTTTAAATTAATATGTTTAAATAATTCAATCAAACAAAATATAAATTCTAAACATACACAGACATTCATCATTTAAGTGTGCTAAAATATGTTGCATGTATAGATACACTTAGGATTAAATCATATGCATGTTACATGTGATGGAAAGGAATGATTTAATATATGTCATGTGGTAGTAATTCAATTAAATTAATCTTAAGATGCCTTTCATTTTGAATAGGATTATTTAAAGTGAACCTAAACTTAGGATTAATTAAATCATTTAATAAGCCATTCACTAAAGAGAACTAAATCAAATTAATATACTTTAGAAAGTGACTTAAGGTAGGGATGAAAATCACTCTCTCTTTATAACACTTAGTTGCTAAGTGTAATCAAATGAAACAAATTAAAATTCTCAAATCAATTAAACTACTTCAAGTGAAATCAACCTTTAATGTTAAATTGAATCCTTCTACACTTAGAAAATACAACACTAATGCTTAACAAGACTTACCATAGCCTTAATACACACATTAGAATTAAGTCACCACTTAGCTCTAAGGATGTGTATGATGTATGTTTGTTTTATGATTTATTATTTTAGATTGGATGTTAGGGTGTATGCTTCATAGACTAGATGATAGGCCAATATTAGCTAATCATGTTTTCTCTGAGGATTATGCTTAAGGGATGCTTAAAATAAATGTGAATGCTCTTTTTTTGCAAGGTTGCTTAAATCCTTAAGCATAATCCAAGTTAGGATAGGTGGGCTTAATTACCCATGTGTAGGTGCTAATGTAAATTATAAATACAACTTGGGATTATATGTATATTTAGCTAACCTCTATTTTTAGGTGTAGTTAGATTTACTTTTCCCACATAAATGTAATTTTGCAATAGGAATTAGGATTAGTGCTATGATTAGATGGCGATAAAAGGCTTTGTCACGGGGTGCCTGTGATGCCTTTGAAGCAAGCACCATCAAATCAAGAAGGAACCAAATCATAAATGGATATGAAGAAAGAAGACCCCATTTAATACAATTATAATTATTCTTTCATATTTAGGTTGTATAAGGGTAGAACTTCACTATCTTTTCTCTCTCTTGGGTTATATGGTACCGACACACCATCCTTTTATTCTTTTATGATAATTTATATAATTGTTTGATGTTATGTTTACATTGTGCATTAGGATGACATGCTTTTCATTATTTCTTAAATGATTGATGCTTTAATGTGTGGCTTGGATATGATTAGGCTCTTAGGATAAAATAACTTTTCTAACTAATCACTTAAAATAAATTTTAAACAACTCATAACCTCATCATAAAGCCTAAGACATAAATAAGATAATTAAAAGATTTAGCAACCCCTTAGCTGTATGGTTGTATGTTTCACATCATGCATGCATATTCTTTTCTCTCTTGAACATGAAGGATCTCCATCCTTTGCGATAAAGGAAATGCTTGTGAGGGCATCCCTTGTGGTGTTAGAACACCTTCTTCTAGCTGATTTGACCCATAACCTATTTCATGATGCATTTTGGCATAAGAAATCCTAAAGCCTCTATAAAAATGATTTGTCTAAAATGAAATAAAATTTGAAAAGATTTTGCATCTATGGATTAAGTCATATGCTCATACCACTCATGTTCTAGTCTCTTAGGGAGTGCGTTTAGGACTTTAGTCTCTTTCTAATTAAATAAACACCCTAGCTATCTTACAAATCATAAGACCATACTACATAGTTTTAAAATCATAGGTGGAGTTAGTTGGTAGCCACTCCAGGCGATTATAAGTCCAGAAGTCAAACAATTTATTCTCTCTTATGGAGGTAAACCCTTATATCCATCTATCACTTATATTTAGGTCGTGCTTTAGCTTGTACTAAAGCTCCCTAGATTTAGGATCTGAGGTAGCTATTTACTTCAGGCTACAAGCATAAATCCTCACCTCTTGGGCATTCCCACAACCTTGTGTTGCTGGATTATAAGCCTTAGTAATCAAATTAAATTTCAACTCAAAACATATAAATCTTCTCAACTTCAAAAATATAAAAAACCATAGGATAGATAAATACTACTAAGCTTCCTAGTATCATGAGCATTTCCTACTTATTTCATTTTGATTCCAAAAATAAGACTTCTCCTTGAACTTTCCCAATTGATTTTCCAAATACAACCAATCTTTTGATAGTCTAACCTTGAAATCTTTGGAGATGATAATTGTCTACTTTAATCGAGTATTCTTAGAAATTTCATTTCTAAGATGTAATTAACAATGGAGGCTTGCCTCCATAGAACTTAAGAACAGATTAATATAAACTTTGCTTTATTCATCCATGTAAAGTAGGGGAAAATCTCTCTTATACATTGAAGACCATCATGCCTTAGGAGTCTTTATAATTAGGTCCATTGTAGGGTGATGCCTATCTTTTAGATAGTATATTATACCTCAATGTTGTACAATCACCTCAAAAGTATCCTATGCATGGTGTCCCCCCATACATAAAAAAATAAACACCACAAGGCCCTTGCATGTTTGAATCTCTCAACATCATCCTTTTTTTGGAGTTTGGAGATGTCGATCCTCAAGTAGGCAAGGGTTCTTAGACTCATAATGTTGACTGATACACACAGGTCAACCAAACTAGATAGCTATATCTACCAACATCCATAATGTAAAGCGGTTGTGCTTTCGATCTTTAGTAGTAAGTCTTCATCATTGAATGTAACTCTAAGATGTCCTTGGTGGCATGCCTCCTCTTTAGTAGTGGTCAGCTGAGCTAAGCATATCTCTAGATCAAGTAAGGCCTTGATTAGAGATTCCCTCATCTCTTTGGATAAGACAAGGGCATCGTATATGCTTAACTTAGCTAGAAACTTTCTAAGGTGAGCTAGGACATTGTAATCAACTATATTGGTCCTCACAAGCATATCCATGGGTGGAGCATCTTATGGAGGGCTATCACTAACTAGAACCAATGACTTGCTTACCCTTATCTTGAGGTGCTACCTAGGAGGTAAAACTTTGCCACTATAGGTTGACTTCAGTGACTTCTTGGAATGATGAGCTCGTGAAAAGTTCTACCTTCTCATCAAGCATACCCATAGCTTCTCCTATGGGATCCTTAGAGTCAGTTGACTCTAAGTCAATCTCAAGAGGTGAACTCAATTGATTCAGAGAAGGATAGTCTTACTCTGAATCAGAAAGGAAAGGATCAAACCTACTAGAGCTATTATTTTATTTATACTCGGAGAGCATTAGAAGTAGAATATATAAGTATAATCAAATTTATTTATTAAATTCTTTTTGAGTGGAGGTACATGATAGAAATCAAGTAAAGTAAGTGGAGTAAGGGATTTAGTTCCCTTATTCATAGATATAATGCTTACGCTTAGAGAGGAGCTAGAAGAGGTTGTAGCTACGGTGGAGAGTCTTGGACTCGGACGGTGGCTATTGGACTATCACAG